>JAZKJV010001317.1:0-442922 GCA_037367405.1 Ottelia alismoides
TAAACCCTGACCAAATAGTCTTCAAAATGTTCAGCAAGGATACTGTTGTAGGAGTTCAATCTGACTCCAAAGATACGAGTCTTCCATAATATTGAACAAGCACTGCATCAAAATCGGTATATAATGATGCATATTTTGGAATATGTTGCTATAATATTGTACATTGTTAATATTGAAAAAAAAAACTGTTCGTTATCATATTTTTCATATTTTAATATATAAGCACGAATATAATTCATTACTTCATTCCTTAATTTGCAAGGAATGTCATATTCTTCATTGGCATTGGTAATTAGTATTACGAGTAATAAATCATATATATAACAGTTACATGTTGGCTTTTCTGGTAATATTGTTGTTAAGTGAACAAAGATTGGTATAAATTTTAAGGAAAAAGTCCGCAAATAATCGTTATTATACAACTATTCAGAAACATATATTAAATTCGTTACATATTGCGAGAATATAAGATAATTTTGAAATGAATAATATTCATTACTATGTATTTATATTGGAAGATATCACGATAATGTTAAATCTGTTATTGTTTTAGGCTAATTTCGTTATAGTGTAGATATATAAAACAGGACATACTATCAGTTGCTAAAATGATTTTTTTGTACTTGTCGTGATGAATAACTTGTGTGTTATTATATCACTAACCACAGTTCATATAGCAATTGTATATGCTTTTTTAAATTCCATTACTAAATCAGCCATTATTAAATATATAATAACAATGTTATCCATTGCGAAATAAAATTTTTACTTGAAATTAACAACAAATATCATATATGCCTCTATATCATTAGAGACACTCTATATAGCGATGTTTATTCGTTGCTATTTTCAAAATTTAGCAATCGTACGTGCTTATTTTTCAGTTCATAATGTAGTGACGATTAGTTAAATTTTTGAAAAATAGCAATGGATAAGCATTGTCATACGTACCATTGTTAATAATATAGCGATGGATATGATATTTGTTGTAAATCTCAAGTACAAAAAATCATTTCACAATTAATAATACCATCATTATATATTTAACAACAGTTGATTTAGTGATGAATTATGAAAAAAACGTTATTATAGTCCAAATTGTTTATAGTGATATAAGGTGGCATGTCAAAAGTAAGGTTCACTTTGGGTTACAGACTTCTGCTTTGACATATGACCCAAGTTCTATTGTATCGGGAAACATATGTTATTATGGTTTACAATGTATTATTCTTACTAGACAACTTCAGTTACATGCATGCGCACGCGCACGCGCGTGTGCACGCGCACACACGCAACATGCACGCATACGCATGCAACACGTACGCAACCCACACGTATGCGCACACACTCACACGCATGCACGTACACGCACGCACGTACAAACACCCTATTCGGGAACCGATATCTCACATTCTGTAACAACTTGAGGTTTGAATTTTTTACCATAATCTTATTAGTAGTGTTGCATCACATACGTACAAGTTGAACGTAATTGTACTACTTTTTCCGTATAATTTTTGCATATAATAATCAACATTTGATCGCAGGCTCCCGGCACGAATGGAACTCAATAGTATATTACTCATGCAGCCAGATCAAAGATATGGATATAATATAATAAATTATGGCAAGAGTGCATGATGTAATATAGGTCAAACGGTGCACGAACACCTTGTGGTGTGGCCAATAGGAAGAATGGCTCGGGATTATAATAGAGAGTGGATGAAACGAGGGGACTTGTGGGCGTGCGGGCTCCACCTAATGGACGTGGCGTGGCGCCCATCACTTCCTGCTCCGTGCGTCCTACACGTGCGCGGGTGGAGGCGATGTTCCCTAAACTAATTCTAGGATGACATTAAATATGCTCACATATATTTAGGTGGAGGATATGTTTTCGAAATGGATGTTCCTTCATGATATATAATAATACTATAATAATAGTAATATTCATGTCCACCATCCGTATGCACATATAGACCTGGCCAACGTAATATAAGCATAAAGGATTTTCGCACCGGTAATCCTGTATATTTCCATAATTATAAGCTGAACCTGCAATAGAACGCGTCATACGAGTAGATGGATACTTGCAATACTAAATCGTACGTCCCAGCCGTTACCGATTTATCCATAGTTAACATTAAAAGAATCATTTTCAACATGATTCATAAATCTATTCGAATTGAAAGTTCTGTGATTACTTCAGCGACATGGGCAAAATTGCAAAAGAAAACTAAATAATGGCATGACTATGGGTATAGAAATATACCACATCGCATATCCTGGGAACTTCGTCTCACGATCCTCAATGTTCGGCCTTGTTTTTCACCTATTGACAAGCATAATTTCTCATGAGCATAATGATCAATATTTGTTGGGGGTCATGCGCAGGAATTCTAACATTTTTTTAATCTATCACATTGCATGTGTAACGTCCCGATCTTAGGTCTCCGATCCGTTATCGAGGAAAACTGACCCTGACAACTTGTTGGGTTCGGATCCAATTGGATCCGTTGACAACCACCCAAAATGCTTAAACCCAAGTTGTAAAGTAGTAATCCCCATCACTTATATATCACACCCACACTTTTTGAGTTTTAGGTATGACCCCCAAAATATAGTTGTTGTTAAAATGCAGATCACTACTGTGAAGGGGGCAGGAGTAACCACGAAATTATGTTTATGAAAAATCAACAAATTTGCAAAGAGAACTATATCCTTTTAACATTCAACTTCAATTCTTTCCAATCATTTTTAGATTACGATCTAAAAATTAAATTTTAACCTGAATTGGACTATATAATAAACTAGAAAACTGACTCGCGCTTCGTTGCGGAAGGGAAGGACATGTTCAAAATTGGTTAGAATTGTAGTGTAAAACTTACCGACCACACATCGTAAATTACACATATTTTTGGAAATTGTTCCGCACAATCATAAATGACTTCTAATTTTAAAAAAATGCAAATTTCTGAAATATGTAACATGTCCTTGCACCCTTCAAATTATTCTTACTGAAATATTCATTTTCATCCCTATTCTACATGTGCGTATTTGATCCTCATGTGCCATCTCTTTGTTCCTTGGACAGTGTCATCCCCTTGGATAGCCAAACAAATTGACAGCGTAAAATAGTTATTTTTTTAAAAAACTTTTATCATTGCAAAGGTTGACTCATGAACAAATAATATACAACACAGATTATACATACCACTTAGTGATAAAAGATAAAAAGTTTAGAAAGAAATATGAACTTAATTTGTAACAATCATATGCATTACTTAATGATAAAAGATATAGAGCACTGATATAGAAACATGCACTTAAATTACAAAGTATACAATGGAGAATATAATATGTAAATTATTGTGAAACACTTATTATACGGTATTGACAACAGGATAAATCATTCGATTAATTTTCATATATTTAAATTACATGTCAATTTTCTAACGGCTGTAAGTTGCAATTCACATCAACAGATGAATATAAACCCACTGCATTCACGCATAATTGAAATGATGGGTATAATGACTCTATACAACTTTAGATCAATTTTCAACCATTTGTATGTGTTTGATAGTATATAACATTGAACAAAATGTATAGCAGTGTGTATGTATAGATACACATAAATACATACATATATGTGTATGAGTGTATGTGTATATATACATATATATATATACACACACACACAAAGAATTAACAGAGGTACGTTTATTTAAATGGTAATGAAAGGACAAAATTGTAATTATATAAAAAATAATGCCTGAAATGAAATAATAGAAAATCATGGGGGTATTTCACTAAAACATTCTTGCAAATCACGTAATGGTCCATGTGATTTTCTTAATTGTAGATTTTTTTGCAAATTAAAACTGTTCAAGGGTTCGACTTGTAAATGGTCCCAGCAGTCCCAACACGCGTGCATATCACATGACGTTGGCTTAAGCGGTGAATCACTTGTAAGTGGCCGATTCTGATCTGATGGTCTCTGTTTCGTCCACATGGCTTATTGATAAGCAATCGATATAATCTAAGGTTCTAATCGAACTGCTTTGATATAATGTGATCCAACTGCTCTGGATGCTTCTCTTAATGGAGATCGAGCAATTGTGAGTAAATCTAGACGTATGCCTTGTTCATCCCCAAATCATCAACAGTTCTTCATTTCCTGGCAGTTGATTGATTAATTGATCTCAAAAGTTCTCTACGCCAGTTAATGATTCCGGCTATAAGTATCATCAAGTTGTCAACCTCCAGATGATGGTTATTGTTCAATCTCCAATGGATGTTGTATCTTGGATCTTAACTTGAAGCAATTTACGATCTTCAATGAAGACTCTCGTTCCAAGTGATAGATGATGACAATGATGCTATTCGTATCATAGATATTTGATCGTCCTACAGGTACTCGATTAAACTGCTATGATCGGGTGTTCTCGTCTCCAGATGTTCTCCTTCGTTCCCAAATGGTCTCCAAGTTGATTGACGTACCTACTGATGGTGATGATATCCTGCAAGTTATAAAAAAAGAAGCTCTCAGACTGGTAGTTCTAGAAGATGGAGTGAACTTGAATAAATGGATCAAATCACCGTGGGATGAAGGCTTAGGGCGAGATTCGACGAATCATTCACTACAAGGAAAACAAGTTGTGGCTACAGAACTATGGCCACGGACATGGGCTTTGTGGCCACAGAATTGGGCTCTGGCCACGACATGTCGTGGCTAGTAGCTGTAGCTACAAGTCTCGTCGCTAGAGTTCTCTAGCCACGAATATGCCGTGGCCACTACAAGTGGCCACAGAACTTATCGTGGCCACAACTCTTATATGAAGACTTTGGCCACGGATTGTGGCTACGGAAAACTAGTGGTCACGGAATTATTGTGGCCACAAGTTTCCGTAGCCACATTCCGTGGCCACAACTCATTTTCTTGTAGTGATTACTCGCATATGGGAGGGAGAGGGGGGAGGGAGGGAGGTAGGTAGCGCTCCGTAAGGAAAGGAGAATATGGGAGAGAGCAGAGTTGTGTCACGTGCAGCAAGGAGGGAGAAATGCTCGGAAGTACCTAGGGCTGCTAATCGAACTGAACATGTTCGTATTTGATTAGAGTTCGTTCGATAATAGCTCGAAAAAATGTTCGTTCGATTCTAAATGAACTTAACATGAACTTCAAATTTTAGTTCGATAGCTTAACGAACTGAACATGAACATAACATATGTTCGTTCGATAAATGGTCGAGTTCGATATATGTACATGTGTACGTATTTGTATATGTGACTTAGTATTTATATACTTAGTAAATTTTGAAGTTAAAGAAATTGTGGTGTTTATTGGGCTTTGTACCACTTTAATTTGAATAATTTCTTATTTTTACTGCTTATCGAACATTGTTATCGAACTTCAGTTTCGAACTTGTTCATATAAACAAATTTTAGTTAAGTTAAATTGTTATCAAACTGTTATCGAACCGAACTCGAACGTTCATTTTCTAAACGAACTCGAACTCGAACATATCATATCGAACATTTATCGAACCGAACTCGAACTTTCGAACTTCCTTATCGAACCGAACTCGAACATAGGTCTGTTCGTTATAGTTCGGTTCGATTAGCAGCCCTAGAAGTACCGATGAGGGAGTGAGAGAACCGGGCTTCACCCAAGACACGTGCTGGAAGAAGAGCAAAGGCTGGATCAAGAAAAGAAAGAGGAGGTGTGTGAACCCCTCAGGATCCGGGTACCCGTTTACGCGCAATTCACAAGATATCATTCACAATTATAACGCACAAGTTGTGAAAATACAGGGAAAAATTTTTTTTTTGCGACTATGACATTCATTCTCAACACATGACCACAAGTAAAAGATACAGATATCACCAAAATTTCCTTTCATTAATATTCGTATCCACTTACAACATGTACAAGCATATTCCATGTTACAATATATATCCCAAAATGTGACAAAAGAGATAGCATTTACATCATCATCTGAACAAAAACTAAGACAAGGTAAATCATACCGTCGGGTGTACACTATATCTCCTGGAAGCATGTATATACTGTGCGGCTACTAAACTGCAGGCTGTTTGCCTGCCACACACAATAGGAAGAAAAGGCGTCAGCGGTTGCTGGTACCTCCCAAAAACTTATATAAAATAACGGACATTTATTATTTACAAAAGAAACAAGCAGAAAGGCGAGAGCAACTCAAAATAAGATTTAATTCTACTTGCAAATGAAAACGGTTTTCAGGTTACTTGTAAGCATCTCAATTGTTCGTAATGCATTTCTAATGACTTTCCCCTGAACCCGGCATTTTCCATATGTAACTTTATTTCGATAGCATTTGCGTAATCATGAGTGTGTGAGGGGGAATGCATATATCATTTTCCTTAGAGATCATGTTGGTTAGTGAAAAATGGAAAAGTTGAGATTGTAGAGATCTATTAATTTATTTAAATTCTTGGGTAGAGAGAATGGTCTTTTGATCTTAACTTCTCAATTTCTCAACTTCAATGTTTCAGATATAACTCCAGATAATTTCGATGACTGATCTAGATATATAATCGCCGGTCTGTTGGCGAAGTAAACTCAAGCGGTGAAGAAGCCTGCAAATGGCTCTTCCGTCTCGCCCTCTTATTGGAAGTGCGGTCCAATAGAGGGATAGGTCTATTCTCCAACTACGCCACTGAGACGGGTGAGAGAGACTCCCTAGAAAAGTTGCTCTAGAAAAACACAGCCCGACTAGTACGGGCAACCGAGCTCGTACGTAAAGCTGCAAAACCAGGATCCCCCGCCTGGGCATCCTAAAACAGGGTCAGCGGAACTGGTCTAAAGTCTGGATCCCAACGAGGCGTAAAAACACTGCGAGCTCGCGTAAAAACCGTGTAAAAGACTGGGATCCTAGACCCGCGCACTTGGCGGCCGCTGCCCTAACTGGGCTTCCTATTCTCCCGCCCAGTTGAGGGTCACCGCCCCCTCGCACAGTCAGATGTAAAGGTCACCATGACTGGCATAATTATTTATTATCAATGAATCTCCATCATACCGACATACTTGACCACATAATCCTTTCTTAATATCTCAAGAGTGGATTTGTAGATCTGGGTATTCATTTCAACCTATCCATAGTAATATAAAATCTTATTAAAGGATCAATTTGTTCGAGGGTCCATCTGTATTGATGATTCCATGATTCAATTTAAAGGGGTATTATGTAATAAGAAACAGTAGAGATCAGTTTTTTACAACGCTCCATTTTTTTTTGTTGCAAGTATATTAACCTTAGAATCTGCATAACACCCATTAGATCCTCAAAAACATAGATTAAAAACTAAAGCCTCTCAACCTCCTCCTTTTGATTCAAAGAAATTTTATCAATAATAAGACATTGCATGGGTACTGTTTAAGGTTAGGTCTACAGATCTTTGTGTAAAATTAATGTAAAGATGGGATGCTTCTATAACTCGTATGAGGATTTCATCATCTTGATTATATTGCATATAGCTCTAGTATATTAAATCCATACTAATGATAACAGATATCTGCAGCCTAAGAAAATTCCTGCACTATTGCAGCAGATTGTGAGTAAGAAAGTGACAAGTAAATAAATTTGATTGTTCCAGATTCCCGGGAAATGAATTTATAATTTTCTTATCATGTATCCTTAATAATGCCTTCTTAAACTGGATTGAAAACTGTCATCAACAATGCCATACATAAATCTGTAAATGAGATCACACCACATCAGGGTACACCCATAAGCATTCATATCTAATAATCAATATACCCAATCAAGATTTCTTTTTAATACCCTCATGATTTTTTTTAAGCAATTACTAGTAAAATATGAGAGAAATTCGACAATTGCTCCAATATCCAAAGCCACATATTGCAGTAACAGAGCCTTGGTTTATTTTGATCACAATGAGGGTCTGGTCCTTTAATACAGATTCATTAGAATATTTCGACTTCAAGTTGTCACATTGGACTCATCGTTGTCACTCTTCCATAAGTTTCTATTTCAGATTCAACAATAAAGATTCATGTTAATTTCAGATAAATTGCATATTTCATTCATAAACGGGCATGCATCCATATAATCCATACTATTAAGGATAACATTAGAATATATTTCATGTATATTTAAAAACCATCTAAATCAGATTCCAACACAGAAATATAGTATAGAAATATATGTATATATATTGATCGTCTGACAGCCCATTTCCCTTTGAAATCATATCATATCGAAAATCAAATCATCCAAAATTCCAATTTCAGGCAACTGATTCCATGAACTGGTTCATACACGTAATATCAAATTCCTGATCTCTAAGCATTTCAAAGGAAAGAATGAATTAACTAAAGGTGAAATAGGACCTTATGCATGCAAGATCGAACTAAAGCTAAGGATCATCTGCACCAATATTTTTTTTTTATATTGTTGTATAGTTCGAATCTTTCTCAATGAATGTATATATATGGGGTCAAGGTAGGTAAAATGCATGTATGGCAGCAAAGGATGGCTGGGGATGGTACCTATTTGATTTGAAATTGTAGAGAGGATGAATCCTTTGAGCAAGCAGCAGATTGGCAGCTTCTTCTTGGGGTTAATGGCAAGCTTGGGCTATAGGGAGCAGTAGCACTATTACAGGAGGCAGCAACTTGAGCTGGAAAAATTTTCTGGGCAGCAGGAGAAAGAGGAGGAATAGAGGCTCCCTTCGGCTGTGCGTTTTAGGAATATGGTGTGGGCAAAAACGAGAAGTGCTTTGGGGGTATTTAAGGGTGTTTTGTTGATAGAATTTAGGGGAATGCTTCTCTTTTATGATGACAAGTGGAATAACATATAGGCCAAGTGGAAAGAGATGGACAAGACAAGTGGAGTTCCAGCAACAGTCTGCTGTTCTTAAATATTACATTTTTTTTAACTAAAGCTCTCATTATTTGAAATACTAAAATTGACCGTGCGCGCACCTCGGGCCTCTGATTTCAACGCGCAACATCTTGTTTTGACCGTCTTGGGACGACGATCAATATGAGTACCATATTGATATACTTCCGATTGGGTTTTGAAACCCCGAAATTTCAGATACGGTTTTTGTTTAAGGTTAAATTTTGCGATTTAAAAATATCAAACGACCTCCGATTGACGAACGGTCGATTCCGTTGGTCTCGTGTCGTCGAATTGGATCAAATGACAGTCTCGGTTCGTTTCGCGGTTTCTGAATTCGCGTCGCGGCTTTTCGCGGCGCGCATTACGAAGGGACCGATTTTTGATCGATTTCGTCCGAACGACTTTTGATTCATGATCAATTGACCGTTTTAGGTTGTTTGGCATTGACCAACAACGTTTTTGGGTTCATTAGACCCAAAATCGGACGACTTCGGGTTTGATTGGAAACCGGATGCTACAAATATAAAAACCTCAAAGGGAGTCTCGTCCTCGAGACTCGAGTTAAGGCTATTCGGTGACTTGTTTGAATTTCATATGTCCATAAAAACCTCAAAGGGTTTTGAACCCATAAAAACCTCAAAGGGAAAACAAGTCATATATTTATAATGTGTCTAATTACAAAAGCTTGTTTTGACGATTACATCAAAATAGCTGCGGATATCGTGCCCGCATGTCGGCTTCAGTCTCCCACGTTGCTTCCTTAACTCCGTGTCGGTGCCACAAGACCTTGACCAATGAAATCTCTTTGCTGCGAAGCTTCTTCACAGCACGATCAAGTATCCGGACAGGCTTCTCCTCATAGGTTAGATCCGGCTCTACGTCAAGATTCTCGTAACTGATGACGTGCCGAGGGTCGTGGACATATTTCCTCAGATTGGATATGTGGAAAACATCATGAATAGCTGAAAGATGTGGAGGAAGGGCTACTCGGTATGCCACTTTCCCCACTCTATCCAGAATCTCAAAAGGTCCAACATATCGCGGCGCCAACTTGCCACGAACACCGAATCTCTGCACTCCCTTCATGGGAGATACTCGCAAAAATACCCAATCTCCAACCTATAATCGATAGGAGTGTTATTAATATGAGATTAATTTTGGACATATATATATGTCATAGATGAAGAAGAATTAATTAGATTACCTGGAACTCTAAGTCTCTCCTCCGACGATCCGCATAGCTCTTCTGGCGGCTCTGTGCCGTCAGAAGCCTCCGTCTCCCAAGATCAACCGCTCTCGCAGTCTCCTCCAAGAGATCCACGGAATATAAAGCATGATCACCTACCTCACGCAAACTGAGAGGTGTGAGGCATCTCCGCCCGTATAGGGCCTCGAATGGTGCCATGCCAATACTGGAGTGATAGCTGTTGTTGTACGTGAATTCCACCAAAGGCAAATGGTCCTTCTAGGACCCTTTCCACTCCAAAGTGCATGCGCGAAGTAGATCCTCAAGTGTCTGAATGGTGCGCTCACTCTGCCCGTCTGTCTGCGGATGATAAGCAGAACTCATCTTCAGCTCTGTCTGTAGTGCTGACATGAACTGATGCCAATAGTGAGATGTAAATCTCGAATCCCTGTCAGACACCACCTCTCGTGGTATACCATGCAGCCTGATAATGTTCTGCACATAGAGCTTGGCTAATCTGGATGGAGTATAAGTCGTGTGGACAGGTATGAAATGGGCTGACTTGGTCAACCTATCAACAACGACCCATATAGAATCATGGCCACCTGGTGTCTTCGGCAGACCTGTGACAAAATCCATAGAAATGCTCTCCCACTTCCACTCGGGAATGGGGAGAGACTGCAGTAATCCTGGCGGTCTCCTGTGTTCAGCCTTGACCATCTGACAGGTCATGCATCTGCTAACATGTAGTGCCACATCGCGCTTCATCCCATCCCACCAGAAATGTCGACGCAGATCACGGTACATCTTCGTACTGCCCGGATGGATAGATAACCGTGAACTGTGTGCTTCGTCCAAAATGTCTCTGCGAAGCTGCTCGTCATTGGGTACAACGACCCGTCCTGCCTTCCATAAAATAGACTCCATCACAACAAAGTCGTCAAACTCGTCCTTGATGGCGCGCATGTATCTATCATGAATCCAAGGATCGGTCTTCTGTCCATCTACAATACGATCCCAAAGACTGTTGTATCGTGGAGGCACGGCGGTAGAAATGGAT
This sequence comes from Ottelia alismoides, assembly GCA_037367405.1. Classification (NCBI taxonomy): domain Eukaryota; kingdom Viridiplantae; phylum Streptophyta; class Magnoliopsida; order Alismatales; family Hydrocharitaceae; genus Ottelia; species Ottelia alismoides. The sequence continues at coordinate 11,150 of JAZKJV010001317.1, forward strand.
GCGCTCACCTGAGGATGCCAATCACTCAACGCTGCAAGTGTATCCCACGTGTATAGCCAGTTCGCCGTACCCTCTGCATGTGCTCTCCTGCTAAGTGCATCAGCCACCACGTTTCCCTTACCGGGATGGTAAGAGATCGTGCAATCATAGTCCTTCAGCAATTCGAGCCATCTACGCTGTCTCATGTTCAGCTCCTTCTGATCAAAGATGTACTTCAGACTCTTGTGGTCTGTGAAAATCTCGAAGTTCACCCCATATAGATAGTGGCGCCAGATCTTCAAGGCGAAGACAACTACCGCCAACTCCAAGTCATGTGTGGGGTAGTTCCGCTCGTGCGGTCTCAACTGCCGTGATGCGTAAGCAATCACCTGTCCCCTCTGCATCAACACTGCTCCTAGACCTTCTCCAGATGCATCCGTGTAGACTGCATAGTCCTGAGTGCCTGAAGGAAGAGCAAGAATAGGTGCTGTGGTCAACCTCTCCTTCAGTGTCTGGAAGGCCTGCTCACATGAATCGTCCCAAATGAATGGAACTCCCTTCTGCGTCAATCGTGTCAATGGACGGACGATGCGTGAAAATCCGCTGACAAAGCGTCTGTAATAGCCCGCTAATCCGAGGAAGCTCCGAATCTGAGTGACTGTCTTGGGCTGCTCCCAAGACATAACTGCATCTATCTTCGCAGGATCAACTGCAATGCCTGCTCCAGAAATGATATGCCCGAGAAATGAGACCTGGGATAACCAGAACTCACACTTGCTCAACTTGGCATATAGCTTGTGCTCTCTCAATGTATCCAAAACAATTCGTAGATCATTCGCATGATCCCATTCATTCCGTGAATAGATGAGCACATCGTCGATGAACACCACTACAAACTTGTCCAAGTATGGACGGAAGATACGGTTCATCATATCCATGAAAGCCGCAGGTGCATTGGTGAGCCCAAACGGCATCACCACAAACTCGTAGTGTCCATAGCGAGTCCTGAAGGCTGTCTTCGGAATGTCCGACTCGCGAATCCTCAGCTGATGGTAACCTGAGCGAAGATCGATCTTCGAGAAAACCGAAGATCCCTGGAGCTGGTCAAACAGATCATCGATACGTGGCAAGGGATAACGGTTCTTCACCGTTCTCTTGTTCAGCTGCCTGTAATCGATGCATAGTCTCATGGATCCATCCTTCTTCTTGACAAATAGAACCGGAGCACCCCAAGGTGACGTGCTCGGCCTCACGAATCCCATGTCAAGCAACTCCTGCAACTGCACCTTCAGCTCCCTCAACTCGGCTGGTGCCATGCGATATGGTGCCATCGAGATAGGCTGTGTATCTGGCAACAATGTGATCTCGAACTCAATCTCCCTCTCAGGAGGTAGCCCTGGTAGCTCATCAGGAAATACGTCAGGGTATTCTGAGACTACTCGGATGTCCTGTATCATCGGCTCCTGATCAGACACCTCTCGAACAAAAGCAAGGTAAGAATCGCAACCCTGATCAACAAGTTGCTGGGCTCGCAATACTGAAATGTACTCCATGGTGGAGTCATGTGTAGTACCCTCAAACGTGAACTCGGGTAGATCTGTAATCCTGAAGACAACCGTCTTCCTAAAGCAATCAACAAGTGCATGATGAGTGGATAGCCAATCCATGCCTAAAATCAAGTCGAACTCATCTAGCTGTAGGAGTAGACAGTCTGCGATCATCTCGTAACCGCCAATCAGTACGGGCAAGTGCCTGACTATCAGAGATATGACAAATAACTGGCCACCTGGCCCTCGGATGTGATATGGAGACGATAGCGTCTCTGCAACTCTATCTAAAGAAACAAGCAACCTCGAAGCAAGGAAAGAGTGTGTCGCGCCGGAATCAAATAAAACATGGAAAGGTCGGCCCAAGACTGAGACCATACCTTTCACTACAGTAGCCGCTGAACGTGCCTGTTCCTCAGTAACGGCATGTAACTGTCCCTGCCTGGCTGATGCAGCACTAGAACTTGCCACACTCTGCGTCTGTCTCTGCTGCTGCGGTCGCCTGAAGTTGGAGTTCCTGCCACGGAAACTCCCTGAGCGCTGTGTCTGAGGCTGCGGCTGATGCTCGCCAGAAGCCTGTGGGCACTGTGCACGGTAATGTCCCCACTCGTGACACCGGTAGCATCGGACTGGTCGAGTAGAGGGAGTAGCTGTGTCCGTGCTCCGAGCTGGTCCTGCAGGTGGTCTATCTGCTCGCTGCGACCCAAATGGTCGAGTGGACTCTGTACCTCGTCCGGCAAGTGCTCCTCCTAGAGTAGTCGATGGAGAAGAGCGAGCACTGCCAGAGAATGTCGAACCTGTAGGTCGGAACCGTCTGGCTGACCTCTGCTGCTGAAATGGTCGACGTATCGGCCCAAAATATCGCCGCGGTCTAGGCGGTGCTCCAGACGAGCTCCCATAACGTCTCCCTCTGATGTCCTCGAACTTCTCCGCAGCATCGGTAGCCTCGGAGATAGAAGTGATGTGTAGTCCAGCCAGCTTCTCCTGCACCTCCTCTCGCATGCCGCCAATGAACTTCTCCAGATTCTCCTCTGGAAATGCGCCAGCTGCTCGTGTGTGTCGTGACAGCTCTGTATATCTGATAAAGTAATCCCGGGCTGTCATCTGTCCCTGACGAAGCTCTGCAAACAGTCGGCGCTGGGACTCCCTCCACTTCGCAGAAAAGAAGTGGGCTCTGAACTTCGTCACAAAATCGTTCCAAGTAGGCTCTCGGCCTAACTCGGACACTACGGCCATCCACCATCGCTCGGCGAAGTCTATCAGTGAGTACTCTACGAAAGATAGCCACGTGTTTCGTGGCGCATTAATCGCCCTGAGCACTTTCATTACTCTCATCAGCCACTGCTCAGCGTCATCTGGTGGACCTGTGCCCTCGAACAAGGGTATGTTGGCCCGCTGATAAGAAGTGAAGACTGACTGGTGCCTGTGAATGGCTGCAAACTCGTGTGCATCCTCGTCAGCAAGGTCAACAGGGTCCTGCTCCCTGTCTTAGTCTGCATCCTCCTCAGCTCCATGCTCTGGAATGTCCTCTAGTGGATCATCAGGATGAGGCTGCTCCACCTCAACGGACTGGTGCTGGTCCTGTCGTATCCCATCCTGGGATGGATAGTACGTGAAATCTGACAGGTCCTCGAATCTCATCTCTATGTCCGTCTGCCTGTCAGCAATCTCAGTCTGCTGGGCCAATATCTGCTCCTGCTGGCCTCTCATAGCAGCCTGCTGCTGCTGAAGATCAGTAAGTGCGCTCAGTATGCGTGCCAGCTGATCAGAAGTATCCTGACCTGGTCGAGACGCCATGGCTCTGCATGAGAACCATAATTAGTCATAAGGATGCCTTAGACAGATATTTCATAAATGCTTTTTTTTTTCTTCTTGGGATATAAGATGAAAATTAATGAAATTGGTGACATCTGTGGTTATTGAATATGAATGTCATATTTCCCTTCTCGAACTCACGACAAGTTGGTAGACTGTCGCTATTCGAGATCTTAATGCGATCGGAATTGTAATATCGCGAATGTGCGTATCGGGGTACCACTGCTCTGATACCAAACTGTGAACCCCTCAGGATCCGGGTACCCGTTTACGCGCAATTCACAAGATATCATTCACAATTATAACGCACAAGTTGTGAAAATACATGGAAAATTTTTTTTTTGCGACTATGACATTCATTCTCAACACATGACCACAAGTAAAAGAGACAGATATCACCAAAATTTCCTTTCATTAATATTCGTATCCACTTACAACATGTACAAGCATATTCCATGTTACAATATATATCCCAAAATGTGACAAAAGAGATAGCATTTACATCATCATCTGAACAAAAACTAAGACAAGGTAAATCATACCGTCGGGTGTACACTATATCTCCTGGAAGCATGTATATACTGTGCGGCTACTAAACTGCAGGCTGTTTGCCTGCCACACACAATAGGAAGAAAAGGCGTCAGTGGTTGCTGGTACCTCCCAAAAACTTATATAAAATAATGGACATTTATTATTTACAAAAGAAACAAGCAGAAAGGCGAGAGCAACTCAAAATAAGATTTAATTCTACTTGCAAATGAAAACGGTTTTCAGGTTACTTGTAAGCATCTCAATTGTTCGTAATGCATTTCTAATGACTTTCCCCTGAACCCGGCATTTTCCATATGTAACTTTATTTTGATAGCATTTGCGTAATCATGAGCGTGTGAGGGGGAATGCATATATCATTTTCCTTAGAGATCATGTTGGTTAGTGAAAAATGGAAAAGTTGAGATTGTAGAGATCTATTAATTTATTTAAATTCTTGGGTAGAGAGAATGGTCTTTTGATCTTAACTTCTCAATTTCTCAACTTCAATGTTTCAGATATAACTCCAGATAATTTCGATGACTGATCTAGATATATAATCGCCGGTCTGTTGGCGAAGTAAACTCAAGCGGTGAAGAAGCCTGCAAATGGCTCTTCCGTCTCGCCCTCTTAATGGAAGTGCGGTCCAATAGAGGGATAGGTCTATTCTCCAACTACGCCACTGAGACGGGTGAGAGAGACTCCCTAGAAAAGTCGCTCTAGAAAAACACAGCCCGACTAGTACGGGCAACCGAGCTCGTATGTAAAGCTGCAAAACCAGGATCCCCCGCCTGGGCATCCTAAAACAGGGTCAGCGGAACTGGTCTAAAGTCTGGATCCCAACGAGGCGTAAAAACACTGCGAGCTCGCGTAAAAACCGTGTAAAAGACTGGGATCCTAGACCCGCGCACTTGGCGGCCGCTGCCCTAACTGGGCTTCCTATTCTCCCGCCCAGTTGAGGGTCACCGCCCCCTCGCACAGTCAGATGTAAAGGTCACCATGACTGGCATAATTATTTATTATCAATGAATCTCCATCATACCGACATACTTGACCACATAATCCTTTCTTAATATCTCAGGAGTGGATTTGTAGATCTGGGTATTCATTTCAACCTATCCATAGTAATATAAAATCTTATTAAAGGATCAATTTGTTCGAGGGTCCATTTGTATTGATGATTCCATGATTCAATTTAAAGGGGTATTATGTAATAAGAAACAGTAGAGATCAGTTTTTTACAACGCTCCATTTTTTTTGTTGCAAGTATATTAACCTTAGAATCTGCATAACACCCATTAGATCCTCAAAAACATAGATTAAAAACTAAAGCCTCTCAACCTCCTCCTTTTGATTCAAAGAAATTTTATCAATAATAAGACATTGCATGGGTACTGTTTAAGGTTAGGTCTACAGATCTTTGTGTAAAATTAATGTAAAGATGGGATGCTTCTATAACTCGTATGAGGATTTCATCATCTTGATTATATTGCATATAGCTCTAGTATATTAAATCCATACTAATGATAACAGATATCTGCAGCCTAAGAAAATTCCTGCACTATTGCAGCAGATTGTGAGTAAGAAAGTGACAAGTAAATAAATTTGATTGTTCCAGATTCCCGGGAAATGAATTTATAATTTTCTTATCATGTATCCTTAATAATGCCTTCTTAAACTGGATTGAAAACTGTCATCAACAATGCCATACATAAATCTGTAAATGAGATCACACCACATCAGGGTACACCCATAAGCATTCATATCTAATAATCAATATACCCAATCAAGATTTCTTTTTAATACCCTCATGATTTTTTTTAAGCAATTACTAGTAAAATATGAGAGAAATTCGACAATTGCTCCAATATCCAAAGCCACATATTGCAGTAACAGAGCCTTGGTTTATTTTGATCACAATGAGGGTCTGGTCCTTTAATACAGATTCATTAGAATATTTCGACTTCAAGTTGTCACATTGGACTCATCGTTGTCACTCTTCCATAAGTTTCTATTTCAGATTCAACAATAAAGATTCATGTTAATTTCAGATAAATTGCATATTTCATTCATAAACGGGCATGCATCCATATAATCCATACTATTAAGGATAACATTAGAATATATTTCATGTATATTTAAAAACCATCTAAATCAGATTCCAGCACAGAAATATAGTATAGAAATATATGTATATATATTGATCGTCTGACAGCCCATTTCCCTTTGAAATCATATCATATCGAAAATCAAATCATCCAAAATTCCAATTTCAGGCAACTGATTCCATGAACTGGTTCATACACGTAATATCAAATTCCTGATCTCTAAGCATTTCAAAGGAAAGAATGAATTAACTAAAGGTGAAATAGGACCTTATGCATGCAAGATCGAACTAAAGCTAAGGATCATCTGCACCAATATTTTTTTTTATATTGTTGTATAGTTCGAATCTTTCTCAATGAATGTATATATATGGGGTCAAGGTAGGTAAAATGCATGTATGGCAGCAAAGGATGGCTGGGGATGGTACCTATTTGATTTGAAATTGTAGAGAGGATGAATCCTTTGAGCAAGCAGCAGATTGGCAGCTTCTTCTTGGGGTTAATGGCAAGCTTGGGCTATAGGGAGCAGTAGCACTATTACAGGAGGCAGCAACTTGAGCTGGAAAAATTTTCTGGGCAGCAGGAGAAAGAGGAGGAATAGAGGCTCCCTTCGGCTGTGCGTTTTAGGAATATGGTGTGGGCAAAAACGAGAAGTGCTTTGGGGGTATTTAAGGGTGTTTTGTTGATAGAATTTAGGGGAATGCTTCTCTTTTATGATGACAAGTGGAATAACATATAGGCCAAGTGGAAAGAGATGGACAAGACAAGTGGAGTTCCAGCAACAGTCTGCTGTTCTTAAATATTACATTTTTTTAACTAAAGCTCTCATTATTTGAGATACTAAAATTGACCGTGCGCGCACCTCGGGCCTCTGATTTCAACGCGCAACATCTTGTTTTGACCGTCTTGGGACGACGATCAATATGAGTACCATATTGATATACTTCCGATTGGGTTTTGAAACCCCGAAATTTCAGATACGGTTTTTGTTTAAGGTTAAATTTTGCGATTTAAAAATATCAAACGACCTCCGATTGACGAACGGTCGATTCTGTTGGTCTCGTGTCGTCGAATTGGATCAAATGACAGTCTCGGTTCGTTTCGCGGTTTCTGAATTCGCGTCGCGGCTTTTCGCGGCGCGCATTACGAAGGGACCGATTTTTGATCGATTTCGTCCGAACGACTTTTGATTCATGATCAATTGACCGTTTTAGGTTGTTTGGCATTGACCAACAACGTTTTTGGGTTCATTAGACCCAAAATCGGACGACTTCGGGTTTGATTGGAAACCAGATGCTACAAGGTGGCGGAGTGGAAAGGGAAGTGCGAGAAGGAGAGAAAGGGAATGTAGGGAGAAGCCACGTGTTGGAAGAAGAGCATAGGCTGGAAGAGACTCAGCTTTAGTATGTGTATAGATATATTTAAATTAGATTCTATATAATTAACACTATAATCAACCGCATATAAAGGCTTACACTTTCTGTTTACTACTCTCACAATTATTTTATTCAAAGGAGGAAAAACTTGAATTTTAATCTTTTGATTAAAAGGTTACCTTCACTATCAATTTCTACCTCATTTGGAGTAAGAATAATTACATAGGAAAAATGTGATCCCGCCCTTACTAGGGTTGGGCATCGAGCAGGGTTGAGGATGGATTTGAATTGGTTCGGCCCAAGTTCATTGAAGCATATGGGCTAATGGGTCGGATCTTGGCTCGTTTTATTTTCAAATTACATGCTCAAACTCAAATCCGACCCAAACAAAATGGGTCGGGTTCGGGTCAGACCGGTCCAATTTAACACATATGTATACCAATATCATGTGATCCGTTCTTATTGCATTTGTCTAGTTGTTTCTTATTTATGTATGCATGTTTAAGATTTTAAAGTACGCTAACTAATTCGTGTTTTTGACATAAGTTGTATGTTGGAAATAGAAATGTCATAAAAAATATGGTTACTTAAACAACCATTCAATTCATCATTACATATTCTATTGTAGATGCGAACACTATGATCCAATACATATTGGTTACTTATAGTTGTACATGCTATAACAATTGAGGATACATATTCCATTCTTGCATACTAATGTAATAGTATCCTCAATCCACGTTAATGGATATGATTATTAATGGATCTATATATTTATTCTACACTTGAAATAAAGGACACGAAATTTAGAACATAGGTTTGGAAAGCTCGACATATTTTTTGCGGCAGATGCGAGAAAACCGCTTAAGATGGTTTGGACATTTGCGAAGAAGATCAGCTGATGCATCAGTTAGGAGATGCAAGTGTTGGGATGTTGAGCCGGCTAAGAGAGGAACGGTGACGACTGAAGAAGTGTTGGAAAGAGACCATACTAAGGGATCTTAGTTTTATGGATATAAGCCCGGGATTGGTCCAAGATAGATATGAATGAAGGCGAAGAATCTATGTAGCCGACCCTACTTAATTGTGGGAAAAGGCTTTGTTGTTGTTGCTGTTAGAGTTAATAATTTGGGTTTGGACTTTATAATGGATCGGGCTATCGAGCTTGCAGGTTTAGACCTTCTTAAACCCGAAACCATCCATTTGGACTTTATAATGGATCGGGCTAGGTTTGGACTTTATAATCAATATGGGTTCATTTTAATGTCCATGACCCGTCCATTAAATTTCAAAATTGAGTTTAGATAAGATTATACGGGTTGGATTTTAGACAGGTCGACCAGCCAATCCTAGCCGTTAACCTTGCAAAAAAGCCACCCAAAATGGTAACGTTACAGAGAGCTTCCTTGATATTTACCTCAAACTAAAGGAGCCTTTGCATAATTTACTCATTTATTTTATCTTCCACCCAAAACTGTCACAACTTTCATCACATCACCCATGGGTGAAAAGAAAGGCGGGGGTGTTAACCTCACCGTACGAGCAGCCTTCCGCCGCCCAACGCCGTCAATCTCCCGCGAGGGTCAAACCCTCCGCCGTTGGATTTTATACCCCAACCAATGGGGACCCATCCTCCCTCCCACGTGGCGATGGGCCCCCAACTACCCCCCACTACTGCTGGCAGCGGGCAGCGTTTTGACCGCTCTCGGGCAGCGGGCAGCTGCTGCACCCTGCACGCTACTACTGACCCCTCCCCACACACCCACTCCAACCTCGCCACCTCCATTCCCCCCCTCCCCCTCACACCTCTCTGCCGAGATCGTAAAGACCCATAAAAAGAGGGGCGCATTGTAAGAAGGGGCGAGAGGAGCTGCGAGGTGGAGCTTTCCAACTGCCTAATCCGCTCCGCACCTCCCTCTTTCCCTGATTCGGATCCTCCTGGTGGCCTTCTCGCCTCCTGCTGTGCGAATTTGCAGAGATTGTTGGAGGAATGGGGAGGATGGTAGCGGTGGTACGGTGGGGGTGTTTGTTTTGTTGCCTCGTGCTCTTTTGGTACCCCGTTGCTAGGGTTTTCGCCAATGTGGAAGGTGAGGATTGGGTTTATTTGATTCTAGTGGAATGCTGTCAATGTGCGTTCTTGGATGTGTTTTTAAATTGTAGCTGTGACTGTGGGTGATTGATTTGTGGTTTACTTTAATTTTTGTGGAACTTTTTTTGTGTTGCTTCAATGGACTTAAAGATTGGATTTTCGGGGTCTATAACCTGTAGGGTGCGAGGGGTATTTGAAGAGACGGAGTTAATGTGATGCTTATATGGTAGTTGGAGTTTTGTTGTAGGGTTTTTTTGCGAGGTTATCGACAATTAGAAAATACTGTATCTTTTGATGTGAAAAGGTAGTCGTTCTACCTGCAATGGAAACAATTGGTGGGGATAGCTGTTGGTTTGGATCTGAGAATATTTTTTATTAGTCCCGATTTTTGCCATGAGATTGATATGTTGCTATCTGATAAAAGAAGAAGGTTCTATTCTAGTATTTAGTTTAGTATGCGGGGTTGGGCTTTTGGGGGGTAACGGGTAGGTTGCACATTAATGTGGGAAAATTTGGGTTTTGGATTGCTGATAAGAGTTCCACCTCAAGTTGGAAGGTTTTGAGGAAAACGTCTTGCCGGAGTATTTTTTGCCTGAAAAAATAGAATGTTGGGGGTTCTTAAGGAATAATTCTACAGATTCGGGCATTGTCAGTTGTGTTAAATAGTGAGCTATGGATGCGTGCTAGATGCTATGCAGTTTTGGACTATCTTTGCTGATAAAAATATGCAAATATGATACTAAGAGAATTGTTTTTTTAAAGAATAATTCGAAACTTTAGCCATTCCAAGGAAGAATTCACCAATTTTAGATGTCAAAACATTTCTTTCAATGCAATCTATAACAGGTGCAAAATGTCCTAGAGCTTTAGATCGTTAAAATTCCCTCTTACAGATAACAAGTAGTAGTCATTCCTCCCAGAGGACTCCTGATCTATTTATTACTCTCTACATATCAGCTATTCTATGTGTAATAGTTTGAAGAGGATATTTGAGGGGCTCCTGCATTTCTGTAACATGGCTGTAAGCTCTATGAAAGTGACGTTGTAGCTATTTTCATTGAGAACGAAGGTGAAGTTTATATTAATTGCGGACGCATTTATTAGGGTGGAGGTTCATCATGAAGGTTTCTCAACTGAAACCAAATTGTTTCCCAATGTAATTGCATAGGTTTACAAAATTAAAACCTAATTACATTTGCTTTCTTTACAACATGAAGTGCCTCTGAGGAAAGGGTAAGCTGACTTTTGTATAAAATCTATGGAAAAGGACGCCTTTCTGATAAATAACATAGATTTTTCTTGCATTTTTTCTTGATTAGTATGAGGAGTGTACAAGATGAAGATGGTTTTCAGTTGGGAGTAATTCCTAATTTCAATTTTGTTTATCACATGGTGGAAAGGCTGTATGCATAAGTCCAAATGCACCCATGAACCTTTTCATCCATGTCCTAAATATCATATATTCTTTACAGCTGGTTCATGGAAGGATCACTAGATGGTAATTTGTTACTATAGCTGATAGACCAAGCTTATAGGAAATAAGATGATAGACTTGCATAATTGTTTAGATGAATCAATTTTCCCTCTGCTGGATGCTTTTAGTAAATAGTCTGTCTGGTATTTATTTGAGTTTTTTCCCTTTGGCCTTGAAGTTTAGTCCTCAGACTTGAACATAATCTGCAACATTTGAAGAAAGCCCATCGTCTCTTTTGTCATATTTTTCTTTTTTCTTATATTTGTTGTGAGAAGAGATGGATTATTTTGGGTATTTGAAAGCCAACTTCTACCTAGAACATGTAAATTGTTTCTTTAGCTTGCTCCTTTTCACAATTTTCCAGACATATCCAACATTGATTGCTTTGTTCTATCAACAGGTGATGCTTTGTATGCTCTACGGTCCAATTTAGAGGATCCTAATAATGTGCTCCAAAGTTGGGATCCCACACTTGTCAGTCCATGCACATGGTTTCATGTAACCTGCAACAATGAAAATAGTGTTATAAGAGTGTAAGTTGGCTTTTGACTTTATTTGTGGCATATTGAATGCTATTATCATGTCCTTTTCACAATTGCATGATCTCCATGTTTGTTTCAACAGAGACCTTGGAAATGCTGGATTGTCCGGTACATTGGTTCCCCAACTTGGTCAATTAGAAAAATTGCAGTATCTGTGAGTTCCCTTAATTAAAAAATGTCACATTTCCTTAATTAGTCATTTATTGTAACTTTGTAAGTCGTGATATCTGTATGTTTTTGATTATGCCATGGAGTTCTTTAGTCGGACATATATAGATTTTGTGTACACTAACTTTTTGCACTAAAAATTATGTAGTTATGAGCAAGTCCATTGTTTTTGGTCTCCTGATTGTGATCTTTGCATTTGGAGCCAGATTACAGATATTAACTGTGTATTTGTTTCTGTTTCTTTTTCAGAGAGCTCTACAGTAACAATATAAGCGGAACGATTCCTACTGATCTTGGAAACTTGACGAGCTTGGTGAGCTTGGATCTTTACTTGAACAGTTTTACAGGAGAAATTCCTGACACTTTGGGGCAACTAACAAGGCTGCGTTTCCTGTATGGATCCCCATCTTCGTCAAGATTAAACTTATCTCTTGATTTATATATATGTGACATTTTTTTTAAATGTGTCTTAGTTTTCTCAAATGTGTGCTTCCTTATCAGGTGTCAGCTCATGCTATGATATTTGTTAATGACCTGTAGCATGATAGCATCTGATGTTTTTTTGGGAACTTGCATACTTGAGTCCTGTCATATTTTTTGGTCCCTAAAATTGACTAGAGAAGCAGCGGTTAGGAATCGAAGAAATATCTTAAAAAAATCAACTACTAGGTACACGGATTTTACCTGGGTATAAGGGAAAAACCGCATACTAAAAGCGAGATTCCACTATGATAAGAACTGAGTGTATAACGTACACTAAACTCCAGGAAAGAGTATTTTCCGGAAAAACTTGCACTACAATTCCATGATTAATCCCAAGACATACTTATGGCATGCACTTCTAATCGGATCGATTTAATCAGATTGAAATTTGTATTACATGTTTTATGGACCCATACCACTGCGACTTGGCCATCTGGCAGGCTAGAAATTCAGTGGTTCTTAGAATTGAGTAGTTATTTGTACAAATGCACATGTGTGTTCCGTTTTGCACGCTTGGACATTGACCTTGTATTTTCCTGTTTTTGTGGTGAGTAATATTTTGTTGACTTGGGTGAGCACAATTTGGAGGTGATCACCCTCTTATTTATCAAAAAACCCACTGCGGGTCATCAGGTTGGCTTGATCAACTTTGAATATGAAATGATGAACCTCCTGTGCTATTCTGGCATTCACTACACAATCGACAATATGTAAAATTGACGAAGTCATGCTCGATTCCTTGCTGTTTTCCAGTGCTGATGTTGCGCTCTGTTTGCCTTCACACACATTAATTCTGCATGCGCCATCTTTAAGAATAAATGCCTCTTGTGTTTTTGTTTTACCAATGTGAAATATATTTGCTCCTCATTTTTGGTTTGTGAGCATTTGGTGGGCCCTGAAAGGTGGCTTCGATATGCCTATGTATGTTTTTGTTGCTGTTTTCTACTGGTCAAAAAGGCACACAATGGTGGGCGTCCTACTTGTTCTACCTGGCATATGCCTTCACCATATAATCGTGGTTCACTGTCTTCGTGATGATTCTTTGTCCCATAGGCAACTGTCACCTTTTCTACGAATGTAACAAATAACAATCACTATTTTCATGAATATATTAGGCAGCTATGTCTACTGATCTTGAACTTGTAGAATCAATGGCATTTTTTCATAGGATCTCTTTCCAATTCTAAATAAGCTTGACATTTTTCTATTTTTTTTGGAAGGATAGTCGTTTGAACAACAATAGCTTGACGGGCCAGATACCAAAGTCGTTGACTAACATTACTACTCTACAAGTGCTGTAAGTCCCTCCAGGAGTTCCTTCTTTCGTCCTCTAAGAGGACTCTGGGTATGATGTCTTTTTATTGGAATAATGCAGGGATTTGTCCAATAACAACTTATCAGGAGCGGTTCCATCAATGGGATCATTCTCACTGTTTACTCCAATCAGGTGGTTTTTGCTGGTTAATAAAACATTTGTCCTCGTCTTATATGGTTCTCACATCTAAATTTTTTACTGTAAAATTTTCTAATATGCAGTTTTGCAAATAATCCTTTATTATGCGGTCCTGAAACACTAAAGCCATGTCCTGGGGCTCCTCCATTTTCCCCACCTCCTCCGTTTATTCCTCCACCACTCCCTTCCCCAGGTGATAATTGCTATTAGCTGTTTTGAAACATCTTTTTATACCTCAACAAGTTTCTTACAACATTGCTGTGTACCTTTTCTTAAGTGCAACTATTTGCTACTCGGGTATTTTGTACCTTGATAAGTTTTCTGGTTAAAATGCCCACATGGTGTAGTTTTTAAAGAAAATTAAAATAAAACTAATTCTGATAGGTTGAAACAAGTGCTTGAAATGTTTGTCAGAGTTATAATGAGACTGGCCTGGTTGTTATTAAGAACGAAGAGAACATTGATGATTGTTCCTTATATTTTGAACACTAGGGTGCAAATGGAATGAGCAGAATTATACTGAATGTTTCTCAAACAGGAAATAATGCCTCCCGTACGGGTGCAATTGCTGGTGGTGTGGCAGCTGGAGCTGCTTTGCTTTTTGCTGTTCCTGCAATTGCTTTTGCATTGTGGCACCGCCGCAAACCAGAGGACTATTTTTATGATGTACCTGGTTGGTATTTTCTGGTCATGCTATTCAAAGTATTGGAAAATTTGTCCTTTAGCACAATTATTCGCTCACGCAACTTCTAATTTGTTGCATTTTCAGCTGAAGAAGATCCAGAAGTTCATCTGGGACAGCTGAAGAGATTTTCTTTGAGAGAACTTCAAGTTGCTACTGATAGTTTTAGCAACAAGAACATATTAGGTAGAGGAGGATTTGGTAAAGTCTACAAGGGGCGTCTTGCAGATGGGACTCTTGTTGCTGTAAAAAGGCTGAAAGAGGAACGAACACCGGGCGGAGAGCTTCAGTTTCAAACAGAGGTGGAGATGATCAGCATGGCTGTACATCGTAACCTTCTCCGCCTGCGTGGATTTTGCATGACACCTACAGAGCGGCTGCTCGTATACCCATACATGGCCAATGGAAGTGTTGCATCTTGCTTGAGAGGTAAATATTACATCCTTTTGTTCAGGACAAAAGTAATACCATCCATGCACGTCTTCCACCCTTTATAGGTGGTTCATCAAAAACACAGCGTCCCATACATATCCTTGAAATCATTTAAGTGAATCTGTAAGAATGACCTATTGATTTTCCTTTTGCCAGAGCGTCCTCCCTTGGAACCTCCCCTCGACTGGCCTACTCGCAAGCGCATAGCTTTAGGCTCTGCAAGAGGGCTTTCCTATTTACATGACCACTGTGACCCTAAGATCATTCACCGTGATGTTAAAGCTGCGAATATATTGCTTGATGAAGAATTTGAAGCAGTTGTGGGTGATTTTGGGCTAGCTAAACTTATGGATTACAAGGACACTCATGTGACAACCGCTGTTCGAGGAACGATTGGTCACATTGCTCCGGAATATCTATCCACTGGGAAATCCTCGGAAAAAACAGACGTCTTTGGTTATGGTATCATGCTTCTGGAACTAATCACTGGACAGAGGGCCTTTGATCTTGCCCGGCTTGCTAATGATGATGATGTCATGTTGCTTGACTGGGTATGCTCTATTCTTATTAATTCTTCCACTGCTATCCTACCTGGTACGCTGATTAGACACGTTCTATCTCCAGAACTTTATATTAAGGAGCAACACTTGTTAAGATAAAAAATTTATGAATGTGGTAAGCTCAACTGGTTATCTTCTATACAGATAGTGCTGACTCTCTTGACAATTTCAAATACCTTTCTTCCTTCAGGTGAAAGGGCTATTAAAAGAACGAAAGCTTGACATGCTGGTCGATCCTGATCTGCTAAACAACTACATAGATGCTGAGGTGGAACAGCTCATCCAAGTTGCACTTCTCTGCACACAGGGCTCCCCAATGGAACGCCCGAAAATGGCAGATGTTGTGAGGATGCTTGAAGGGGATGGCCTTGCTGAGAGGTGGGAAGAATGGCAGAAAGTTGAAATAGTACGCCATGAACTTGAGATGGCTCCGCGCAGCTCAGAGTGGCTTTTAGATTCCACTGAAAACCTCCATGCTGTCGAGCTATCCGGTCCAAGATGATCGATAAACAACTCCCATGGAATCCATTTACTCGTATATTCTTACCATTCTACAGTGCTTGGAGTGTTTTCCCCATCTACGACCTTGTATTTGTGCTTATGGTATGGGCTTTTAGATTTATCGTTTTAGAAAAAGATCATTGGAGACAGACATTTGGACGATAGTGCGAAGGCCTTCTTGTGGAGGGGATGCTGCAGATTTAAAGGGCTTGCAGACACAAGCAGTGCTAATTGAACAGTGAAGCTGTGCAGCCTGCAAGGGGCCCTCATTTTCAAACCAGGGAAGCAGAGGGTCAAGTTGGGATGTCTTTTGTATCTAATTTGATTTTGGTGTATCGCGTCTAATAGTTAGGGACACGGTTTGTTCATAATCAATTACTTCTTTTATTAACCCTTCATGCCGGTTGGACTTTCGATGCATCGTGTTTAAGAATTACGTTGCTTTAATGCTATTAATTAAGAAAAAAAATTAAAACAGAATTGATCTTGGAGCTGGAGGCCATGACTAGAGAATCCTTCCGTCTTTTATCCGGCCTTTTCCTCATAAATTGAGATATTGGCTTATGTAATTTCTTGAATATATATCATTTGCAAGTGGTGAAAGTTGCAAGATTTTTTGGTCTAAACCCGTGCACAAGTGATACATATTTCATTGGAACAAATTTAGAATATAAGTTATTCAGATGGTTCATTACTCGTCATGAGAAAGTTTCGAATCAAACAAAAGAAAGGTGCATGGTTTGAAAAATATCACGCGCTCGTAACTTTTTTTACAAGGAGTTGCTCATAATATGTAAGTTAGAATTTATTTTCGTGGTTGCGTTGCCTGTTTATCCTTGGTGCTCATCCCTAGCGATCATAATGTTGCCTCCTTCACCACCCGTCTTGAGTAGCTTTTGCATCTAAGGATGCAACACCTGTCTTTGTTGCTCTGCCACCACCATTGCTCTTTCAAGTTGCTCCATGCCAGATGGTCAGAGCTTTGATCCCCTTTTCATGCACTAACTCCTTTCGTTGCGCTGCTCATCAGGAAGCAACTCCAAACTTTGTGCACCGGATTCGATTACACTTTCATTGTCTGAATTCACATATAGAGAAGGTTCCTTTGCGAGCGTGTGCAGACACGTTCAGTTAGGCTTCAGTTGGACTCTCTGTTATTGGAGATTCAATATTGATACAAGGTCTCTTGTTTCTCTTTAATGTTGTATGTAATCTGTTTTTTTCAGAATTAATTTTCGAAAGATCGTCCATTATTTTTCGATGTAGTTATCTACTATTTGGTAGTGTTTAATTTTCACTTTATTATGTGTTCTAATTTTGGCATCCTTCTCGATGTCCCCTCTTGTGGGAAGCTATCATGTAATCCCTCTTTTGATTTTCGTTATTGTTATCAATCTACAGATTAAGTTCTTCGTTGATATCTATAGAAGTATTCAGAGACATCGTGATAACATAATTATATAAAGTTCTTTGTCTAAGAGTGTTATGAAAGCTCCGGCTTGATGAACTTCGTTGCTGCTCAGCTTGTAAATAGCTTGTGTGTCTGGCTCGATAAGCTTGAGCCACATCATTGGCTCATTAGCCAAGTTTTAGTTGAGCACTACTCGACTCATGAACTTTTTTTGTTGGGTAAGATTAACCTTTGTATTGAAGTATATGAAGGAGTATAAACGGTAACACCATGACTAGGGGATACCGAACAAAAAGCAAAAAGTTACAAAATATGAGAAGTTACATGTAGCTTCACCCACAGGAGGTGTCGCAAGCGACTCCAGTAATGGTCCGGGGAACAACAAAAACCGGTTCTGTGACTAGTTCAACATACATTGAATGGCTTCGACAGCCGTGCTGGCCACCCTTTGTGGCGTGGAGGAGCGACCCGTGGACCATCTTTGATTCTTTTCCTTCCAGATAACCCAAGAAGTTGCAGCAATGGTGGAGAAGCAGAGGCGTCTCTAGTCCCTGTCCACAAAGCACGATATCCAGTTCAGAGTGTCCAACAACGACGAGCACGAGGGTTGAAGAAGCCCTAGGTCAGAGAGCACCAAGGCCCAGACAGTGGAGGAGAAGGTGCAAATGAAGAAGATATGGTTGCGGGATTCAGTCACCCCCTGCAGAAGTAACAGGGACCAGCGTGGCCAAGCCCATGCCTCGCAAGTCTGTCCAAGGTCGACAGGCTATTGATAGTGACACAGTAAAGCATACATGAGTGCTTAGGAGCCGAGCGCTCGCTCCATGAAAACATTCACCCAATTGACCGTGCAAGCCCGAGGGCAAACCAAATCAAATGCATCTCTGAACGATAATCCCTTGGGAGAGCGGGTCCAGATGAAGAGGAGGAAATCACACCATAGATGGAGTCACACCCAGCCAAAACCATCCGCCAGAGCAGGGAGTCATTTCTCGACAGAGATACATCCCAAAAAAGAAGCCTCGTGCAAGTATTTACTTTGCATGTATGAGGCCCATATATAGTTCTCCGAAGTGAGAATCGTCAAGGACCAAACCACAATCATGGCATTCTGTAATGTTGCCAACGATCTCAAGCCAAGACCACCCTCCCCTTTCGGGAGGAAAACAATACTCCAACTCAAATCATGACACCCATAGCACCGGAGGAAGTCTGCACACATCTTGTCCACCTGTCGTACAATGCCAAGTAGGATGAGGGTCCCCAAGGTTCAGTAGAGGAGGACCCCATCGACGACGGAGTTCAAAAGATGTAGACGTCTGGTTAAGGATAGGACCTTTTCTTTCCAACCACAAAGCAAGGCCCTTATCCTATCTTCCAAATCCCTAGTGAAGACACCCCTCCCGTAGGAGGAGGCCATCGACAGACCCAGGTACGAAGTAGGCAGGGATAACCTAAGTATCCCTAACTGAAAAATGTGACCAAAATCATCGGACACACACCTGGGTCTAAATAACTTACATTTGTGTGCGTTCATTTTTAGCCCAGAGATATTGTCTAACTCAGTAAGAACATCCTTGATGGAAAGTAACGAGGTTGAGCATCCCTTACAGAAGTAAAGGAGGTCGTCTGTATAGATTAGGTGGGTGGGGGCGGCACAACATCTGCGACCAATGGGTTTATGGTCACACCTGGTTACGGATGCATCCACCAACGACAAGAGAGATTCCATGCCAATAGCGAACAACATGGGACTTAGTGGGTCCCCCTACCTTAGCCCACGCGTCCCTCTAAAATGACAGCAGGGGAGTTGTTGACCAAAATAGAGAAAGAGATGGTATTTATGCAGTTAGCGATCCAACCAATCCAAATGAAGTCGAAGCCCATTAATTCTAAGCTTCTTAAAATGAAGGAGTGCTCAACGATATCAAAGGTCTTGGAAAGGTCAATCTTTAGGCACGTACGAGGCAGACTTGCCACATGGTCAAACTATTTTTGCGTTTTATTTCCTATTTATTTCCAATAGCTGCCATGCCCTAAAAATCACCAAAAAAATAGGAGTAGGTACTTGAATGCTATATATTTATGCCATATATTTATATTGGTATTTTTATGCCTTTTCTTATTTTTGAAAATAAAATGCCCTCGACCAGAGTACCCTACTTGTCTTTAAAAGCCCCCAAAAATATCGTGTCTAAAAATTTCCAAAAAAAATAATGTGCTCTTATTATAGTATATAAAACTAGATAGAAAACCCTAAAAATATAGAAGGAAAATTCATAAAAATAAAAAGCCCCTAAAACCTATAAAAATTATAAAAACTATTATAAAAATCTAAAAATACTTGTTCCTATTTTATATTTTTACTTAGATATATTACTACATATAAAAAATAGTTTTGAGATTTTTTGACTTATTATGCATTTTTAAATCTCAAAACTATTCGAACTAATTAAAATTTCCCTGATTTTGTGTATTTGGATATTTACAAATCTTGAAAAATTACCAAAATTAATTGAAAATCACAAAAACATTAGAAAAATATTAAAATCATAAGAACACTTCATTTTTTATATTTTCATTTTTACCTATTTCTATATACATAGCACCTTATATAGTGTATATATACCTTTATACTTATTATTCCTATCAGTGCATAAAATAAAAATAAAGAAAAGGAAAAGGAAGTGCTTGGATTGATTTTAACTCTTAAACCTGTTTTCACATAATCAAATTTTGGTGCTCATCCAGACCTTTGGAAATTTAGTTTCGTCGGAACCTTATTGGGAACCGAACTTGAAACACAACAACCTCTAAGAACCACAAAACTCCGCTCAATTCTCCTCAATAACTAGGTCAGAATACGTCAACTCATATGCAAAATATTATGACTATGAATCTATCTCGGACAGTGTGTGAGAGATGTAGCTTGCCTCAGCTGAAGCGGTAAAAGTCAGTCTTCTCTAACATGGTGACTCTGATTCCGTAATCCAACAACTCTTTCATCAAGAAATAGGGTATTCCCTTCCAAGTTCAAGTACAACCATCTCAAGAGGAGGAGGTGGAGAGAAAATGGACGGTAGCCGCTATAGCTACCTATCCTAGGATGCCTAACCTATGTAGCCAAGCCATCCGGTTGCAGGCTCATGAATATCTAACTTTGAAGCTCAAGCTTTCTTATTTAGCTATACAAAGATATACATACTACGGTGAGAATTGGTTTTTCTTTGAATTTTACTTGTGTTTTTTTATTTTGGATTTTTTTATTTTTTTGAATATTATACACATCATTTACGTAAGGACTTTTTCCTCTTGAGCCAATAGACTATCCCTCTTTTGAAGCATTATTGCAACCCACAACTTCTTTCTTTAGACTTCTTCACTACTGGACTGGATTGTGGTACAATGGTCACAAACGTGTGACTTCCGATGTTTCCATTAGCTTGTGTCTCATGCGGATAAATCCAGCCCTCTATCACTTCAAATGAGGTGAGTAAAGTGTAAGGTGCATGTGTGCGGGCTAGGTCATTATCAACAAGAGTCATGCGTATGTTTTGAAATATTCTACGTAGGTAGTCAAGACAACACTGAACTAAGTCTCATGGTATCAAAGAATTAAGTCTAGCAGACCTAAAATATCTCGATTCTAGTTTCTATAGGGTTCATGAGAGTAAGTGGATTAAGTTCCAACCAAGTTCTAATTTTTGGATTTTACATAGACTTGTTCAATTATTAATTTCAATTAGAAAAATGCAGATGCTATGTATAATGCAAGAAAATGACTTTGTGATGCAACTGTCTGATTTTGAATTTTTATGGATTTTTGAAAATATTTTGCAATGTTCTATGCAGAATCTTGAAAAGATTTTGTAAATATTTTTTTGTATTTTAAATTTTTGTTTGGGATTTTTTAAAAAACAAAAGGTTTTAAAAAAAGAGAATTTGTATAGATTATTTACACGAGAGTGATTCTTATTATTTAAAAGAATTAATGTGAAGGATTTACACAAGATATTTTATTTGAATTATGTATAGGGTTCTCAAAATAATTTGAAAAGATTTTTGCAAATATTTTGAAAAGTTTGTTTTGCAAACTGATTTGTCAAATAACTTTTACAAACATTTACAAAATTTAAAAACCATTTGCAAAGATTTTCAAAGAGTGTACATAGTTTTTAAAAATATTTTTGCAATCATTTTTCAAACCATTTGTAAATAGATTTTTAAAACATTTTATTTCGAACAAAGAAAGGAAATTTTTACAAACAAAATATTTTACAAACATTTAAATATTTAACAAAATATTTTTCAAACAATTTCCAAAAGATTTTCCAACCATTTCTCAACATTTTGGAAATTAGTTTTACCAATTTAATAATCAATATATACAAAGAATTTAATTGTGTGTGTTAATTATGATTAATTAGTCATATTATTAAAAAATACAAAGTAGAGTTATGACTAAAGTATATACAACATATATGTGACCACATATATTTAGCTCGATCAATGTCCTCATAGATCAGAGAGAAAAGAAGAAGGCATAACTCGTACTGAGTACGGAAGAACCTATACTAAGTCTTATTATAAAAAAGATAGATAATATGTGTAACTTTAAAAACTCAAAAGATCTTGTGTGAAAATCCTTGTTCTCGAATCCCACTTTTCCAATCAAAATATACATGTTACTGATATGGGTAGTACTATAAAAAATATTTTCCCTTAGGCCATTTTGAGGGATAGGAGCCTCTATCCCTCCATATCCCGCAAAATTTCTATCCCTTGAAGACAGTCAATATTTGGACCTTGTAGTCAACATGAGGGATATGATTTGACCCCGTATCCCTCCATCATCAACTTCTCTCACTATAAAAATACAAATAACTACAACTTATATAACCTTTTATCTAACATAAAAACCATGTCTTCTCTTCGTACTTAGAGAACACAGTTAAAAGTTTAGTCGGAAAAGAAAACTTATATGAAATTATATTCATCACAATGGCAATAACCAAAATATCTGAGGAACTAAACAACACCATAGAGCATTATTATTAGCGCTCTAATATCCAACCATCGGTTCGCATGCAAACATCAAACTTCCAAGCAAGACCTTCGGAACTTGTTCGGATAATCTCTACTTAATCGAATCCAATGGCCAGAACTAATCGAGGGGCAAGAACATGTTCATCGCATCTCTGCAGGGAGAAGGCATGCCCTAGCAAGCTCCGTTGCCCCCAAAGCGGAACATATGGTACTTCTCCCAATAGTCCCCGACACTGTAGCATTTGCGGTTGGTGGCCTCACCATGCTGGCCTTCCGCTCTAAGATCCTGCAGCGCGTCATCTACGTCCACGTACGCTACATCTTTGATGAAGCATGAATAGTAATTAGGTTCTTCGGGAAAGTGCCCGTTCCCCATTGGTGGCAGGGGGACACCAGGAGGTGATCTTACGAATCCTCCCGAAAGCTACTTGTCGACCTTTATCGAAATTGGTGAAGATCTCCTTCGGCCAATATCCAACAACATCGCTGTACCGTCCGAAAGCATACCACCAGTTTCCTGATACTTTGTCCTGCAAAACGAAATGGATTGCTGCATGTCTGGTGGCAACGCAATGGACGGTGTCTGGAAATTTTAAATGAATTATTCTCTCACATTGTGAGATTTGCAGAAAAGGAATTGGGCATACCTTGTATATAAGCATTCGCGTGACATACTGCTGACCTTTGTACACAGATAGGGGGGAAACCACTGCCCTACATGGTTTACCTTACCAGTAAGAACAAAGCCAGGACAAAGTGTGTTGTAACATCCAGTATTTTGAAACGCATCGGTCTGTTTCATATATGGGCAACGATAACAGTTAGATCCATTTCCTGTAATCAGTAACAGCAACAGCAGATGAGGGGTTTTAGAGAAACTTACAGTCCAGTGTATGTACACCCTTGTCTTGTCATCGTTGGATAAACCAGGGTTTACCTGTTACAGGAATATAGGGTGTTGTTAGTTCAATCTAGAACTCTTACCCACGATGTAAATCAAAGAAGGAACAATATCGACGTTAATTAAAGCTGCCTGGTTCTTTTCGAGCACTCTGATATGGATGGAAGAAAAAAGTGTTCGACGGAAGACCCGTAGATCAACCACCACGTAAGTAGATACACTATGTAAAGTAGATACACAATGTATAGGAGGTAGATGGCCTCTCGCTCTCATTAAAGATTAAAAATCATTACAAGAAGAATATCTGCAGCTTTATCCCTAACGAAAGAATACTGCAACTTTATCCCTATATTCCAACTTACACATCCTAGAGCGATTAAAGACAGGATTTATCCCTTCCTTATTTCTCAAACCGAGCGAATAAAATGGAGGGATAGACCCGACTTATTCCCTTTTCCATCATATTTTTCATGTTTGTAGTCAAACATGTCCAACTCAACCCAATCCAATAGGTTGTCGGCTCATCTTTCCATCATAATGACTTGAATCTAGGCTTGGGCTTGGGGTTGTCTGCTCTAGTGCAGTAGTGTTGTAATGTACTACAGCTGCTCGATCATGCTCGAGAGCGGTTGTAGTGCATTAAGCACTACATCACTGCAACAGAGGATCCGCACTCCTAGGCTTGAGTTTTTCAATGACCACATATCCGTATTTAATTTACCAAACAAGAATTTCCCTATCAAACGCGTGCATGCATATTTCAGATAAAGGTCGTTGATACATGCAGATCATGTGTTAAAAATCCATCATTTCAGATAAAGGTCATTGATACTTGCAGACCATGTGTTAAAAATCCATCATTTACTTCAGCTTTTTAATTTTCTTTTTCTAGGATTACATGCGTGTTCATCATCAGTTCTTCGCACAGACAGGAACACCAATCCCCCGCTATATTTCTTGATGATCATAGCATGTTTTGTTGATATATATTACTTTTGACTTACTATATTGAATATCGTAACATTGAAATAGGAGACAAGCGGACACCGCTAGTCCTTTTTGAATACTTTTGAAGGATCGCATGTTTATAGGGATCTAAGATGTAGAACATGCATAAAGATACACGATTAATATAAACTTGATTATATATATATATATATTTATTTATTTATAAGTATATTTAAAAATACCATAATTCCTGCTTGAAGAATGCTGTATCTGGTTTGGGTAGGACTGTCCTGGTCACTGATGACGATCGACACGGAGCTCATCTGGGAATCTCTCACATTCGGTATGGCGTAGACATCGAGATCAGCTGCGCCTCCGTAAACATCTGCTACATTAGTTTTTATCCCTGCGAACAGCGTGGAAGAAGTTTCTAAGTTTCAGAACATGCATGAGCAAGCTGCATCAATAGATCTTGTATAGTCTGATAGACTGATTCTCCCACATGTAGAATACACGACTGTTTTTTTTAAAATCCCTACGTGACAAGATGAATTGCAATTTTTCATTGGAAAAATGAAAAAGCAGGGATGCAGTCTTATTTTATTGCTGGCCTGTGCGTTTTTTGATTCAATTTCTAGGATAAAATCATATAAGACTTTTGCAAACTGAAATTTATATTAAAGTTTAAAAGGATTGGTTTTGCAATTCAAAAGGACTAACGGCACAGCTTGTTACCTGCTTGTTTCCAATTTTAATGTTTTGAAATTTCTGTTTATAGTGTTGAAAAAAACGAGAGGTAAGTATATGAGTTTTTTCTTGAAAGTAAATAATTAATCAAAGTTATGTTGAACTTTAGCAACGAGACGTTCTAAGTCTTGCTAATTTGGAGATGATTAAGAAAAATGTCAATCGACTACTAAAATTTTCCCACAGCAACAAAATATAGTATTCCTTTTCATACTTTATGTATCTAAATATCAAACAATGAATATTGTTCGTTACATGGTTTTTTTATTCGTAATGATTATTGTATTCGTTGATACATTCTTAGAAATGAATTATATATCAAGTTATCTTTAATTTTTTCTTCTAATCGTTAGTAAACACGAGACCGCTTAATACAAATTTTAACGAATAAGCAACTCGATCAGACATTATTATACGGACCATTAACAACAATTATGACATTCACTGTTAATCATAAGAACAAGAGCTATTTTTATCATAATAATATTCGTTATTATATACATCTAACGATATAACAATGCATCTTCAAATTATCCGTAGCGGGATAACATTATTACATGACTCGTTACCATTATTATAACAAAGGACACAATATTAATGGCGAATGCAAAGAGCCAAGAAACAAATATTAAACACTGTTATACATTTAGTCGAGAAAGACACGTAAAAGAATATGAAGTTATTCGTTACTATGTCAATTTTGTTATAATGCTTGAGGTCTTATTTGGCAGACACAAATGGCCTGTTTGGTTGCAGGATTGGGCAGGGTTGGCCCAACCCTGGTTACTATTCACAAGGGTACTTCCTCCTCACAGATTACTATTCACCCAGCCTAACCCAATCCTGCCCAACCCTGCAACCAAAATGTAGAGACATGACGTGATGATAGCATGTCATTTCAAGCACGCGTTAAAAAAGAAAAATCATTTAGAATAAAAAATGCAACTCATTTCCCTTTTTTTCCTACCTCTCTCTATTCATATGTTGAATTGTAAAATCTCGTATTAATAGTAACCGTCCCTCTCAATTTATTAATATACTAATCCTATTTGGTCGAATCAGTTTTCTCATAAACAAATTTAATCAAATGTCTCTTTAAAGAATGCTTGAAATACATCTGTACCAAATCACCAGATGTATCCAATTTAATTTTTTTAGAATTAGAATTAAATTATATATGTATAAGAACTGCTCGTCTTAAATGCATTAATTTTTCATTCCGTGCTCCTAGACCATCTTATAGTTGCCAACATCTTCAACGGTACATCCTAAGTTAAAGTGCACGGTGACAAAACTATTCAAAAGAAAACCTTTAAAGCAGCTTAGGACATTTTAAATTAAAAATCGTAAATATAACAAGTCTAAATCCCGAACACTCAGAACTATCCATGGTCTATATATATGGTTCTACTCGTAAGAAAAGCAAGATAAATTCAGAATGCTTTTAAATGATAACAGTGTGTTAGCACCAAAAAAACTAATTAAGATTTGATCAAAACCCAACAATTTTTCTTCATTAAAACAAAAACTTAAACTTAAATTAAATTCAATTATATAAGAAGCTTACGTATATTCCACCACCATTAGAGGCGCTTTCATTTTGCATCGAATGCAGACTTCGAAAGTTGGGGACTGGTATATCCTTCATCTGTTGGACATCCTTGTCGACCCTCATGATAGGTACCGTTCCCTCGGGACATTCTTCATTCTCCGACGTGTATCGTACGTGTAAAGTTTCTTGTGAATCATTCTCCGTCAAATCTTCAGGATACGAACTAGGTCTCATCTATACATACAACAGATCTCTTTCAGAAACACATTACATACATATGCATTCTGGCATGTGTCATTGTTTAAAAGGAAGTTGATCATCATTGGTATGCTTTTTTTTCTCAGTAAGATATTCGTTGGCAGGTGCCAGATTTTCAGATAATGCTGTGAAATTTTTGATGCAGTTGATTCAAATGCTATATTTTCAGTTCCCCACATGATATTTATGATGTATATGCCTGCCACATATACGATGCTGACTGAATTTACTCAAAAAGAAAATTACAGATGATAATAATCTGCAAATTAGGATACTGAAGAAGAGAAAGACTTATTTTTAGTTAGTTAGAGTCCAACAAAGTGAAAATGGAAATTTATGATCGAATTTGAGAAAAAAATTAACCTGCAATTGGTGGTTTTTAAGCATGGGATGGTCGAAAGCAGGTTGTTTGTAAATGTCAACACAGTCAAAAATATCTCCATCTGCAGTCTGCAATGCCAACAGTTTAGTCATTAGGGGGTGAAATATCGCATTGTTGTGGGCATCGTTGACGACATGGAAGGATGTAAATTATCCTCTAAAAATTTAAATAAAGCGGTTATACGTGAACGAGGGAAAAAAACATATGCTCAAATCCAGGGAATGCTATTCATCT
Organism: Ottelia alismoides; assembly: GCA_037367405.1. Taxonomy (NCBI): domain Eukaryota; kingdom Viridiplantae; phylum Streptophyta; class Magnoliopsida; order Alismatales; family Hydrocharitaceae; genus Ottelia; species Ottelia alismoides. The sequence goes on from JAZKJV010001317.1 coordinate 38,363, forward strand.
TTATGTTTTTCTAACGAAGTAACTGCGTACGTTAGGAGCAACTCCAGTACTTGACGAAGCATTATAATTTGTAAATACATTACTGGTAAATTGTATCAACGGTTAAATAATATAGTACGGAGAGAAGTTACTGTAAAAGGGGAGTTCTAGAATTATTACTTATAAAGGACAAGGATATGCGTCTTCTTCTTAATAAAGTTCACAGCAACAAAAGTGAGGAGGTATTCAAAACATCTCTCTCTTCTGTTTAATTCAAAGCACTAACATTTTAACCACTATTCCTTCCCTTTCTATCTCCTTTTTACTTCCTCATCTAAACCCTAACATATATAGCATGAGAAATGGAAAGAAGTTAAAGAATATTGAAGACAACATCTCTCTTTTTTTCTTCTTCCACTGGTATATATACTGGATTTAATTCTTGAAAAATACACATATTTCATTACCACAGACTTAGGATATCTAGTTCTAAGAATTTTAAGACGACATTGACATGTAACAAACTGTCATTGCTCTACAAATTATACCGATCAGCTGTTGGGAAACTGATACCTGAATCACTTTGGCAGAGGGCTGACTAAGAGGAGCCTGACGTTGTTCATCAAATCCTCTGGCGTCTACTACAACAAGGATCAAGACAAGTAGGATGGAGAATGCCATATTGCCCTCAGCTCCAACGAAGCGATTTCTCCCAGGGTTAATCGCCATTTCTGCAACCTGTAGGAAAGAATAAACACAGTCGCGATATTTATGCAAGGTTTTGCATATGCGCATTCAATGTTCCAGTGAACTGACAGCCTCCGAATCTTTTTTTAAGGCCGTACAGATGGAAGAAATTTTTCAAACGTCATCAGTAATTTATTTCCTTTTAAATCGTATTCATGACGATAAGGACGTTCAATATCTTGCCATAACTAATTGCGGAAAGGATCGATGTCACTGTTAGGGCCTGTTTGGTTGCAGGGTTGGGCAGGGTTGGCCCAATCCTGGTTACTATTCACAAGAGTACTTCCTCCTCACAGATTACTATTCACTCATCCCAACTCTGCCCAACCCTGCAACCAAACAGGCCCTTAGGGTAGCTGTACATTCAATGAATCCATTTCCATTCCTAAGTTGCTTTTAAATGGTAATTGGGACGGTATGAATCACCAATATTCATAAGGAAACGTTTTATGTCTTGGAAAGCCAGTGAATGTGACGTGTTGAATTGTTCTATGGGGGCAAACGGGTTGGAGTAGCATCCATTTAATCCCCCTTTAACTAGTTTATATATGCAACTTATTCCAAAACTTTTTGAATGCCATAAAAGACAAAAAAACCCTAGCCTCGTATGAAGTCTTGGGATCTGTGTGATCCTGTGGAGAAGGTTTGATGTAGGATTAGAGCACTTTATCCATGGATGGCACCGGGATAAGCTATCTTAAGGTGTCAAATTACAATTAAAATAAGTTAAATCAATGTTTATAGTATTTATCATTTCTTATTCTTCGAATCAATTGAGCGATAAATCCAACTTATCCCTTATTCCTATGTGTTTTTTCTTGTTTCTCCTGATATGGTACTAATCATCGCCGACGAACGAGAAAGTTGAGGGATCTAAAATGAGTTTCACAAGGTGAGGATTCAGTCGCTATGATGATCTCTCAATATCCGTGTTCAATCAACAATTAACAAATATAAAAAATAAATCAATCAAGCAAGAGGTCGAAAATTATTATACCCTACAATGAAATGCATAGTGGATGATGGATCAATAATTCATCATCTTATTCTTTCATTTTGGCTATTCTTTTATTTTGGCTAAAATTCTTGGTAAAATGCATGTAAATTTTCATTAATTTTCATTAATTTATATTCTAACCACATTTATTAATATTATATATTTAATACTTATTTTATCCAAAATAAAATAGTAAAGAGAAAAATAAATATAAAAAAAGAATGGTGTGGAAATTCGGAAGGTGCGGAGGCTAGGCGAGCTTGAAGGTTAAGTATGACCAGGAGTATTGGTGGTGCATTGAGATTGGCAGAGGGGGCGGTGTGTGGATTGACAGAGGGAGGAGTGACGAGGTCCATGGAGGTGGTCTGTTCAGGAGCGGGAGGAAGGGGCCAGGAAGAGGCTGATATGGAACAACGAGAAGAGGTTGATATGGAGATGCTATGTGATGGGGGGGAGCGGGGGAGGAATCTGGGCGAGCTGGTGATGCAGCAGGGAACATAGTAATCAGTAAAAAGGAGGTGTCTCTAAAATCAGCGAGAAGAAGGAGGAGGGCAGAACTGCTAGAGAGTGTTGAACTACCGATTATCTCGATGCAGGCAAAGGAGGTCAATGACTTGACATGGTTAAGGCAGAATCGCTTTAGCATTTTAGATCGTGGTTTCGCGGAATGTCTGGGGGTGGTGCAACCACAACAACTGAATAGGAGGAGCGCAAATGTTCTGTTATGAAGATAGTATCTTGGAATGTAAGGGGTTTGGGAAGGCCAGAGGAACGCATGGCGGCGGGAAACCTTATTAAGGAAGCAAAGGCAGATATATTCATGCTGCAAGAAACGAAGGTCTCGCGTAGTTTGATGGACGACGATGGTTTGTTTGGCTTAGGGAGAGGATATGAGGTAGATGAGTCGGAGGCACAAGGAGCGGCAGGAGGGTTGATTATGGGTTGGAAGAAAGACCTTTTTGAGGTACTCGAAGAACAGAAGTCTAACTTTTCGCTCACGGTTCATCTCAGACATCAGACAGATGGATTTTACTTTATGGTGATGAATGGTTATGGGCCGAAAGGTAGCAGGAGGGGTGGGTTAGCGGCAGACTTGGGGAAAATCTTCTCAGAGCAGTTATCCGGGGTGTGGATCGTGGGGGGGGGGGGGTCTGAATCTTACTCCGTTACCAGGTGATCGCCCCCGGGGAGGGGGCGGAAGAGATGCTGGCTCGGCGGAATTTTTAGAATTGGCACACTATCTTGGACTATCAATAGTGGAAGCGTCGGGTTGCACATATACTTGGCGAAATGTGAGGTCAAGGTCGAGGTTGGACATGTTTCTACTCTGTATGGAGGGGATGGAAAGGTTTCCACTTGCACGGGCATGGGCTCTTCCTCGGTCTCATTCGGATCACACACCCATTCTGTGGTCATCTGGTGAGGAGGATAAAGGCGGATTTTTCTTTAGATTTGAAAGATCGTGGTTGCTGGAGGATGGGTTCAAGGAGTAGGTGGCTCGGCAATGGAGGGAGTGGAGTACAGTAGGTTCAGCGGTTGGTCGTTTAGCTTCTAAGTTGGTGATGCTGAAGTCATTCTTGAAGAGATACGGTAGGCAGGAAAGAATGAAGAGAAAGGAGGAGAGAGGAAATGCCACTGAAATCAACTGAAACGGAAATATAAGCATGCCATAAGAATGACAACGAGAAGAGATTCAAAATATAAGCTGGACACTTAGATAATAAAATAATGCGTAACATTTCATAGTGTCAAAACTAAAATATAAGCATGTCATAAGAAAGACAACGAGAAGAGCTTCAAAATGCCACCGAAATCAACTAAAACGGAAATATGATGCTCAAGATATGCAATAAAGAAGACAAGAGCATAACTGAAAGAAAACATGAAAGATAACTACAAACAGGTTCCTGAGAGGGACTATAATGCAATAAAAATAAAGTGCGAGGCCTTCCCTGTAAATAACCCACACGCTTGGGGCCATATTTGCAATTATTAAAACTTGCGAGGGTAAAGGTGCAAATAACCCCAAGCGCACGTGAGTGGCATGTGCAACAGGACCTGTATGTAAATTTGGAGACATCAGAGGGCCGCTCTGTAAATAACCCACGTTCGCATGTGACAAACACGTGCGCTCCTAGGCTCGGATCGTATCTGAGGCTCGGAGTAGCTTCGACAAGGCTCGGTGGCTGGCTAGGTTAGGCTCGAAGCTGCAGAAAGGTTCGATGTAGGTTCGGGAGCTCCAAACCTGCTGATTCGGATGCCAAGGCTCGGAAAATCTCTAGCTCTGATACGTGGCCCAGTGTAGACTGTTGGATGTAGATGATCCAACGGTGCATGTATTTGCTTTTGCGGTACATGTGGCTGGCTTTGCACCGTTGGATCTCGAGGATCCAACGGCATCTGGAGAAGACGTTCGTGGGCAACGTGGGTGCTTCTGCGCCGTTGGATGTGCTCCAGGAGGGAACATCCAACGGCGCCTGGGATGTCTTCCTCGTCTTCAGCTGGCGGCGGGATCAGGACTCCGGCGAAGGAGCCCGAGCTCCGCCACTCCTCTCCGGTGTCGGTGACGCTCGCCCGACGCTTCTGGAAGGTTGTCGATGAAGCTCAGAGGTTGAGCGAGCTGCGATGATGCTTGATGCAGCGTTTCGTCTCTCCGATGATGGAAACGAGGCTTGACAAAAGGGGTCCGACGAGATCTCTAGCCATTGAGCACTTGAGCATCTACAGGGTTAGGACAATAGCCAAAGCAGAGGTGCGATGTGCTTGAGCGAGGTGAGATGAAGTGAAGAGCTTCTGTGGGCGGAGAAGGTGGAAGCTCAAGGCTCCTCCGTCGTGGAAGGCGGAGGAGGTGGGTCGGAGGTGAACTAAGGTTGCGGGAGATCAGGACGGTGGTCTAAGGGGTGAGCAAAGATGGAGGGAGTGCGATGAAGCTTAAGGGGCGATCAATGGAAGGTGATATGGTATGTAGGGGGCTAATAAAAAATCAATGAAATTAAAGAAAAATGCAACGGGAGATCGGAGAGGTACTTACCTGATCGGAGGTGAAGGTGGTGGTCTATGCTTGGGCTCCGAGGGGAGCTCGGGTCATCGCTGAACTCCGGCGACCCCTCGGAGCAGCTAGGCGCGGCTGCGCCATCGCAAACCCGATGATGAACACCAGGGGTCAACACCGGAGGCTAAAGTCGTCGTCGCTTGATCTCTCCACCTCCCTCTGTCACAGGGAGGTGGAGGAGGGCTGGGCTTTGCCCCGCGTAAAGGTGGACGAGGTGATCATGCGGAGGATAGGGGGTATTTGAAGGGTGAGGGTAGCGGTTCCGGTCAAGATGGTCGAAGTTTGTGGGGGAATATATGGCATGAGTGGGAGAGCATCGTGGAAGGAGTGACTGCCCGCGAGGATGAGGGTGGATCGGGGATCGTCGTAGGACGGTTAGAGCTCGGTGATGGGAGACGTGGCCTCGGGGATAAATGGAAGGGGCAAGCAAGTGTGCGAGGTGGAGAACGTGTGATAGAGGGGCGTCGAGAGGTTGACGAAGAAGGTTGAGCCATTGGATCTTGAGATCCAATGGCCGGAGCTTGGGCGCTAAAGAACGATTGTGATTTGATCTCGGGTGACGCGATCGTAGGGTCATAAGGTCGCCACGTGTCGTGCGCTTAGGCAGGCGGAAATGAACGGCGATGAGGGAGTAGGGTTTGTGATTGAAGGGTTGAAAAGACAATGGGAATGTGAGGTGGAGATCTCAGCTCCAGGCGATGATCTGATGGTGGAGGACCTGACACATGGTGCGAGCAGGAAAAGGCGGATACGTGCGGCTTAGATGCAATCTAGAGCTTGATCAGACGGCTAATATTACATGCGGGATGGACGGAGGAGATCAAGGCTCCCAAGCCTTCATCCAACGGCTGCTGGGCGTGGGCGGCGTGGCGCAAGGCTATGCGGCCACGTGGCTCAACCAGAATGAGCCACGTGGCCCACTCAGATTATTGGGACATAGAAAGTGAAATATGAGGGTGCAAATGGTCGAATTTGAGAAAACTTAAAAATGAAAGTTGTAGATCTCGATGAGATCTACAAGTTTCATGTTGACCAAAAATGGAAACGAGGTCAATTGAAGACACACAATACTTTTGAGGGTATTTTTAAGGCTAAAAATACCACGAATTTTACTTTTGCCATTTTTTTGTGAGTTTTAATTTATTCAAGACTTTACAGGACTTTATCTGGTTATTATTGACACATATTTAAGCAAGGGGGTTAATAATGGAAAATTATGATGATGAAATCGGGTTTCATCAATGGTCCACCCTTTGCCTCCCAAAGAAGGAGGGGGGCATCGAGATCCGCTCTCTCGCCACCCTCCATGATGCAATGATCGTCTCCTGGTCTTGGAGGCTCCTTGCTGCTGATTCCTCCATCTGGGCCTCTTTCATGAGGGAAAAACACATGCACTGCCGTTCTCTATGGGATGTTCAACCAACCCCAGCCGACAGTAAAGCCTGGACTCCAGGGCGGTTGTACTTAATTCCAACTTTGAGATTCGCTGGATCTTCTCCCCGGTGGGCTACTCGTTCTCTAGCGCGGTGGATCTTACCCGGGCCACAACCACCCTCCAGCCTTGGGCCCCGTGCATTTGGGGTAAGGGCATTCCACCGCGGATGTCCTTCTCTACTTACAAGGCGGCTCTTGGGCGTCTCCCCACCACTGATCGTCTAGCCAGATTTGCTATCTGCCCCACTTCATCCTGCTACCTCTGAATCAAGAATCAGGAGACCCATGAACACTTGTTCTTTAGCTGCTGCTACTCGAAAATGGTCCTTCGATCCGTTTCAAGCGCATTGGATCTGACGCTCCAATAGGATGCCCCCTTGCGTGACCTTCTGGCTAGAACTGCTAATATCACGGACTCCAAGTTGCGGGAGCGAACGTCACTTCTCCTTTCTATGTTGATCTCCACTCTTTGGGAGGAAAGAAACAATCGGTGGACCTCTGGCCCCCAGCGTCCTCCGTTGGAGATCGCCACAAGACTCTTAAAAGACTTTGATCTGATGCGGTGAATGTCTCTCTGGAAGTTTTTTACCTTGTTTTTTGCATATACAATATACAGTCATGCTCTCCTGTATTGGGGCCGCCTTTTTCTGGTCTTAGCTAAGCTGGACCAGTTTTGTAATGGTTCATTTTTGAAAAAAGATAACATAACCGTCAAAATGAAATTAAAGTAGAGATGTTATTCTTCTAAATTACTTGTCATTGAACTGAATTGATATTGATACATGGAAGGGATCATGTCAAGTTATATGATATGTAACCGCCATGATCATATTAAATTATTCAATTAAAGTATATGATTCATTGACATTACAAAAATCAATGAAAAGGCACGCTTAAGGTTATTATCTCGTAATTAAAAATCATATGTACCAAGTGGGAGAATGTTGGAACTTATCTGTATGTAGTCATATAAAACATTTATGAGATAATAAATATTGGTTTACCGAGTCAATGGATAAAATATAACCGTGTTATCTTGAGCCACATTGATGGTTAGTGGATTATCAGGAGTCGGTTGCGATAGAAGTTGTTATCCTGTTAAATCCTCCAAATCTACCCCCATAAAAATGACATGATGATTCATTATGCAACACATTGAATCTAGAGATTCAGAGAGATCCACTATCAAAACTTTCCACCATCCGAGAGTCTTAAAAGTTGGAGTCAAGGGAATGAGAAACTAAAGGAAGAAAGATCGTCATTATTTTTCTTTATCATCTCCATCTCGATGATTTATTGATTTGTGATGAAAAGACGTAACTCGTGAATCATTTTTTATTATTTCGCTCTAAAATTTTTTCCTACAATTCCTACCAACCAAACAAATAGTCATAACAGTACTTTTATTTGAAAATAATAAGATTTCATGTTTCGTTCGTCACCTTTCTTACCATTAATGTAAGATTTCCTATTTCTTCGTATTTATTAATAGGACGCCAAAAAGTAGCAGATCGGTCAAAGACAGCTATTCCTTTCCTTCTTTTCCAACGCTTCCCCTTTAATGATGAGAAATAATTTCCATTAATGTCGTTTCCACGAACACTCGTCTTTCCACAACAGAATCATACGAAAAGTCATATACCTTATGAGAAGATGAATTGAAATCAGATGGAAGCAGACAAAATCGATGTTGCCTAACCATCGAAATTTGATATTTGGACGATTTATATCGAAACTGCAATTACATTTAGCCGTTCTCTAGTCATCCTGAATTCCATATTAAACGATCAAGTACGATACATTTTGGCTACACAAATATAAAAACCAATGAAAAAAACTCGTGCACAAAATGTTTTTTTTATTTAGATTTATATAGGGACGTGAAGAATTACACGCCATAACCCCCATGAGAGTGTGGTGATAAATAGGAAGAAAAGGCAATTAATCGACAACCTATAAAGATCGATATTAGTATCCGATTGAGAGATTATTTTTATTTTTTTAATAATAAGCTTGGTTTAACCTCAGATACCAACCCCCACATGAAGGATGAAAGTGCAAATTATCTAATGAATTTGCCCAAATCGCACCTCAACTTATCATTTGGGCAAAGCTATTGCGTAATTTGCATTTGCATCATTTAGTAATTTGCATTTCCATCTCTCATTTGTTGTCAATAGTTTTTTCATCTAACCTCTCTTGTTATCAAAAGTATAACATTTCTCATAAGGATGTAATTACGTTTGAAAGGTAAATGTGCATCCTTCATATTAATGAAATTGTTCTTTTCAAATTATGAAAATTTTAATTTATAATTATTTTCCTTCATTATATTATATATTAAATCTCTTATTCTAATTAACTATATTTATACGTACTAATTGTAGCTTATTCAATTTAATTCTAGCGTGATCAAATCAATACTGACCACGATGAAAACGGATTGAATGCATATCAAATATGTCAATTTTCTTATCCATATTCATACCATCTATATCAAATACGAATAAAAATCTACGTACGGATATGAATCGGATGAGGATTTAGGGAACCATATAACTGGACATGAATTCATATAGAATATTCATTGAATATGAATTTGAAGTGAATAAAAATATTGATCGATTAAAGATCGGATACGAGTGTGATCGAATAAAAATCAATGTTATTTAGGGAATCATATAATTGGATTACGAAGTCTTCAACTCGAGAAACCTCCGTCTACTTTGATTTCTCATGCTGAAGAACATTTATTTATTTTATCCTTACCTAAATTAGGGACTTTTTTACACACATATATATAAAGAACATATATATTTGCGTAATTTCGGTATCATTCTCCATGAAATTCCAAAAAAGACAGAAAATTGTAATGGGAAGGATGCCCATGCCAATAAATGCATTAATAATTACATCCGTAAAAGTTGATATCAGGTTACAAAATTTTCTGTGTAAACAAAAATCGAATTTGACTGGCATAGAAGAAGAAAAGAACAAACGTACAAATGGTTAGATCTATATATAGTGCGACTCACCTGCACAAGGTGGAGAAAGTCGTGGAAGGTGAACAAATAGTGCAAAGAGAAAACCATGAGAGTGGAAATTTGCTTCTCGTTGCTCGCATTCTTTAGTGCATATTTGATTGTGTCGTGCAATGGGGTGGATGGTGCACGATTCGTTCCCATCAAGGTCGTCAAGGTACTAGTAATACATATCATATCTTTGCTGGAGATGTTCGAATGTAGCAGTAGATACCCGTCTTAATTTCTTACTGGAAATTTATTGTAATTGTAATCCTTCATTCCCTGATAATTTTAGTGGCTACTCGTAATATTTTATGCCTTCTAAGTCGCATTACTGTAGATATATACAGATTGCTGCTCTCTGATTATATCATTTCTTATTGGAAAACTGAATGATATTTCTAATGCAAATTCGTGATATTTGATTTGGTAGACGGAAGATGGAGACATCTTCGATTGCGTAGACATATACAAGCAGCCGGCTTTTGATCATCCTCGACTTAAAGATCACAAGATCCTCGTACGTATGCTTATTTGATCTCTCCATATGTATTATGTTACTGGTTTGAGAAATAATCATATTCCTCACTGCTATCTTTCATTGAAAAATGCATGGATGTGTATTATAAATAAAGATGAGACCAAGTTTGCCACTCCAAGGGCTGCCGGAATTGAACGCACGAGAAGGCATCGAAGCAGACATCAAACTGGAAGGGGAAGGATGCCCTGAGGGAACAGTGCCCATTTTTAGGTTTCCAACCAATACTAGTGGTGCAAGTCCATCATCTCTGCCTATAGATCTGCAGGATGACCCCAACTATTCCAGAGCGGTAATCTCTTTTCCTTCATTTATATACTTTTAGTTGTTTATTTGCAGGGTATTTTTTGATTACTTTTTAGTGACTAGAAAGTGGCAAAAAATCAGTTAGAAATGGATAAATACATGCACCAAATAGCTAGACAGGGAGCAATAAGTTTCAAATAATTCTTCTGTTTCTGATAAAGTCATGCAGGAATGGCTTTTAAGACATTTTTCTTATATTGAAGAGGGAAGAGGGGGGCAAAATGGCTTCAAGACTTGTTTAGATGCTCTGGACTCCCGATTTTTGTTGCAGTTTTGTTAGAGCACTAAACTTCGGTTACGTTTAAAACGATCAACAACAATTTTTCATGTTGCAGTGGGCAGTCGCAACAGCACATCCATCTCAGTACCATGGGGTGGCGGCAGGTCTTAATGTCTACGCCGTGTGGCCAGTATGGGCACATCAACAAAGCTCTAGCGTGATTTGGGCCATTAATAAGGGCGCTACTCCTGATCAAACTAGCGTTGTTGCAGCTGGATGGACTGTAAGTATTCTTCCTCTTGCTCGTCACAATCTATTCCTAGCAGTTGAAATCGATTACCTCATGTCAAGATGGAGATCTTCCAACTATGGTGTCCGTTTCAAAGGGATGTATATTCAGAACAAAGAATACTAAGGAACAAATCAAATTTATATCCAATTCCTTTTTAATTGTATGATGAATACAACAAATAGCAACTGCTTAATACTGAAATATAATATATGATACAAACACTGCTACCATTAGTTACCGGGTCTCCCTTCAAATGTTATTCCAGAATTAATGCCAACTTCAGTTGCATATATGCAGTATCAGTACCCTAAGAAGAATGATTGACGGAGGTGTAATGATGGATGAATGGATTATTTGTTCCCAACCTTTGTTATTAAAATCTTATTATGACATGCAGGGGAATCCCGCTGTTTTCGGTGATGATAAAACAAGGATCTTTATAGAATGGAGCGTAAGTCCATTATGTCTAATTTTCAGAATGGAATATCTTTCTGTGTAGCTATTGGTGATGCCATCTTCACTTTGCTTTGATATCGTTGTTAGGCCAATGGAGAGAAGACGGCTTGCGTAAACCTGCAATGCCCGGGCTTCGTTCAGGTAAGCCGCGACATCCCCATCGGACGCACCTTGTGGCCGGTTTCTACATACAAGGGGCGGCAATACGTCATGCCCTATCACATTTACAAGGTACTTAACCAAAGATTAGCTCGTCAAGATATACATATGTCTCAGATTTCAGCGTAAACGTCTTGATGCTTGATCCTCAGGATGGTCAAAACAACTGGTGGGTGGCCTTATACAACATCGACAACGTGATCGGGTATTGGCCTGCGGGGCTGTTCAGCAACTTCGATCATGCCTCGGAGGTCAAAGTGGGGGGCTTTGTGGGTTGCCTGAAGTCGGATGCACGATGCCCCAAGATGGGTAATGGGCACTCCCCTAAGGAGGATCCATACTCGGCGTGTTTCGCGGAGAAGATCCTCGTCATGAGGGAGAGCGGACTCTGGGAAGACCTTCCCTATATCGAGCAGGACTCTTCTTCCAATGTTCCGCAGTGCTACGAAGCTGGGCCTTACCATTACGAACCCGGTAGTAAGTTCGTGTTTCCGTTTGGGGGACCTCCGTGCAGGCATTGGTAGATCAGCTGATCGCCACTTCATGTCTCGCGCTGCTTCTCTTCTCAAATAATGGACAAGGAAGCGATCGTTTTGTCTGTCATATGTGAACTCCCCAGTAATTTCATTGGATCTTGGATCTGCCGTTTCTATGTAATGATGGGCATGATTAATTGCAATATATATGTTCTATTAATTCAAAGGCGACCTTTTCCTTTGGTTTGTTCTTTTCTTTCTTCTTTCCTGTTTCGCTGTTTGTTGTCAGTTAACAATAACAGCTATTTTCTGGCAGAAGGGTAATTTTATTGATAGGTAAAAAAATACAAAAAGATGCACAAAACGTTTTACACCTTTACAGTCATACTGGGGATTACAAGTAAGTTTCGGTTCACGAGTTCTATATACTCTTATTAAATTTATCATCATCTTCAACAATGGTGAACCTTGCTTACTAATAGGCCACTTTCACCCACAGTAATTCCCATTCTCTATTGTGGTAAATTTCTCAATAAGGGTTGGTCGCATATTTTTCCAAATCCTTGAGTCACTACAACATGGCAAATGGATCATAATAGGATCCTAAAAAGCTCAACCTTGAAGTAGTAAAAAAAACTGTATTTGCATAACAGGGCAATTACACCAAGAAAAATCAACCAAATTTACACGGGTTGTGAACTTGGTTACTGAAACTGACAATGGTTATCTTATCTACAGGATTGTCTACTGTTGTGATCTTCATCAGAATTTTACCATATGTGACTACAGCTCTGATAATATGATAATAAACATCAATGTACTTTGTTCTTTCATGCCTTTATTGGATGTATGCCACTTTGACTATCACAGTTGATGACAATCATCTCGTAATTGAGATAGAGATCGTCAAATATGACTATCAACCGAATTAATTTTTTTGATTCCTTTGGTTGCTGCCATGTAGTACATCTATAGTAGATAAGGTCCACATATACAAATAGTTAACACATAGTTGATGAATCTTCATTTCATTACCTTTATTCTTTTTATGTTGGCCTTTAAACCCTATCTAAATGTATGTATACAACGTTATATTGTATAAAATAACATCTATTATTAAAAGTATAGATATTGTATATAATATTGTATTTAAAGTTAAAATAAAATAATAAAAAAAAGAAAATAAAAATAAAAGAAATGAAATACCATAGGTATTGAATTGAATGATCCTAAACCCCGAGATCTATGTATTATGAAGATTGGGTCGACAAGGAATAAAGCAAGGGAGATAAGGGTCAAACATGCAATAAAAACCCTAATTTTTATGCTTCAATAAAGCCAACTGGGGATCTATTTTATTCTTTATTATTTATACATCAAAATTATAAACTTTGTACATGAAAGTTGTCGATAAAAATACATAAAAGATATAAAATTTATGACATATAAAAATAATGCATATTGTACCCTAAACACTAAAAATAAAAGCCAAAATCCAAACTTCACAGACTTGGTATATCCTTCGTATTGTATCAAAATTAACCAAACTCAACTTTAATTGTATATAAAATATAATTATCTATTTAATGAAAGTGGTTTCATTCAATTTGGAGTTAAGATGCAAAGATAGGTTTTGGATCCATATTGTTTATTATGCCTGAATAAAAGAATCAATTTATTTCCTCTTTGCATTTTTCATATTTCTCTATTTTTTATAATATTATAAACATTATTTATAATGCATGTACGTAAGTAGATTAAAATAAAATCATTAAATACACATTAAAATAATTAAGTGTACTAACATACATTGATGAAATATACAAACATATACCTATATAACGAATAAACTTATTTATTTAAATGTACATATAAACTCAAAAAATTATAAAAATATTTCTATATGTGTTTAAATAAGCTATAAATATATAAAATATGTTGATAAAATAATAAAATCTAAAATACAAATAAAATAAAATACCTACCATATCGGTAAATATACATATATTTATACTTGTAAAAAGTAACATATAATAAATAAATGCATAAAGACAAATGAAAATCACCCTAAAATACTACATAAAATAATAAATATTTTTCATGTTTTAACCAAAAAATTAAATAAATCATTTACTATTTTATTTTGTATTATTTCCTCTTTTTTTTATTTTTGGCTTTGTCTTCTTGTGGGCGGCATGGCCCAATCAGGGCATGTCTTCACTTGACTTCGGTCAACTGACCCACCTACAACCATAGGTTGTCAGACCTCGTCAATCACCCACTTTCCTCAATTTTCCAATCAAAATCTTTCACTATTTCACTTCGATTCCTTCTTGATGTTTGACCCTCGATCCTTGAGCTTTCACGTTGGATTCATTCCTTGATCGCTGGGTCTTTGAATCATGTGTTGTTCCCAAGTCAAGAACCCTTATATAAAAATAAGTCGTCAGACTCTTTTCAAAATTCGATTCCCCTTTGGCCTCAAAATCCCTCGATTTGTTTCTAATCCAGTTCATTAGTGACATTAGGTGGCCGGTCGAGTCATCTTGAGTGGAGGAAGAGACCTCCAAGTGGCGATCTAAGCCTTGCTTACCTTCTGCAGCAGAGCTCTGACCGTCTCCATTCTCCTGTAAGATAGAGTCATATCTTCAACACTTTTTTGTTCTTAGGTCTTAGTAGAGAAGTTTGAGGTTTAGTTTTGATTAGAATCGTATTTTAATTCCTTAAATCTCAAATTCGTAGTTCGCTGGAATTGAGCTTCGATACTTTCTTAATAAAAGTTGAACATAAAAATATTTTCTATCAACCCTCACACCTTGCTTATCGGAGGGTGACCTTTCCCCCCTTCCCCTTATCCGTTTATCGGAGGGTGACCTAATACATAGAGGTGGAGGCTCAACCAGATTGTCACAGGCGGAGGCTCAACCAGATTGTCACAGGCGGGGACAGACAGCAACCAGATTGTCACAGGCGGAGGCTCAAACAGATTGTTCGGTCATATCTATTCTTTGTTCGTTCAGTCTACGAAGCAAGAAGGGGGAGGACCTCTGAAACGACTACAACTACCTGACCTCTTTCCCTCAATCTAGTACTACTTCCCTCATTGCTATAAGTATAATAAAAATACTTGTAAAATAAACTATTAATACAAATAATACCACTCATAAAAAACCACACAACAAGAATTTAAAAGATCAATTCCGGCTCCTTATGAAATCAAATTCTTCCAAAATCACCTTTATTAGATTTTTAATTAAATTATCTTCTAAATGAGGGTAGTTTCATAAATTTCGGTATAATGAGGTAAAATTTGGCATTTTGGGTGCATTGTATAGTTATATGATACATATGCATACTTAATTATTTTAATTCATAAGTTGTGCATATTATATTTTAAGCACTTGTACATATTCCTAATAATAAGATAGAAATAAAATAAAAATTAGAAAACACAAAATAAAATAAAAATAAAATCAAAAGTTCATTGTATAAAAGCCACATTTGTGTATATAGTATAGAACACCTATTTATTCCATGTTTTTATGTAATTTATAAAAATCAAATAAAAATCATTTTATACTCTTCAAATTACTTTGTAAATAAATAAAATATAAGATAAAGGATTTACGCATAAAATAAATTAATAAAAATAAAAAATAAAATATATTGGTATACTATACATGCACATAATACCCCATATTGTATATACTATACAAGTAATATCATAAAAATAATTAAAAATCACCAAAAAATAGCTTCAAAAATAATAATCAATTTTCACTTTTACCATTTTTATTTTAAATTCATTTGCTATTTTATTTTCTTTATTCTTTTATTTAGTTTGAATTTTCTGATTGATCAACCCAGGTCCGATGACCCGGGTCTACCTTCCCCCCTCCATACCCAACCTGACTTCTTCGTTGTCAGACCTATTTTCTCCTCTTCTTCTAGGTCGAGTCCGACCACCATTGCCCTCAATTTCTACACCCGATCCTTCTCCTAGTATCCGTGATCCTCGTGGATCCCTGGCAAGAGTCGGATCCTCCTAGGGTTCTGCACTTCCCCTTGATTCTTCCAAACCTTGGGACTCCCCTATAAATAATCCTTTCTGCCACCCTTTCCCTCTAGCTCATGCCTCGCGCTACACAACCACTTAGACACCTCCAGAAGAGCGACAAGCTTCTGCAAGACCCCTTCGAGCTCGATTTAGTGACGTGGCTGGATCATTCTGTCGCGTGGAATGTCCTAGGTCTTCCGCAACCTGGTTGAGGCCACAAACCCGCCTAACCCCTCTCCTGACATTGCTCGGTTCATCAGAAGCTTCAAGTATCACTTATTTTGGCAATATTTCTCCTTCCCTTTCGATTCAGTTCATTAGCTCCACCGCCAGTTAACTTGCTCCGACCAGCTGGTCGGAGCCCTGTATCACTCATCTACCTGATCCCATCACATATCCCGCTCACCCTCCATCTTCCAACGCACTATGGCCCCTTGGATCCTGCTCATCGGAGCATGATTAGGTTAGGTTTCCTCCTCTGCCTTCACTAGAAATCAACCTCCATTCCCCCTTCACGTCTCTTTACTGTAGCTGGACCAGAGCTATGTCCCCGAGTCCCTTTACCATTTGCAGGTACTGGTGAGCACGAGGAAGCCAATCCGAGCTTCATTCGAGATGGCGAAGCATACCTAAGTGCTCTACCACTGCTACGACCATCTGACCGTTTGTAGCTTCATCGAAGCCATCCATTATACGCGGAGTGCCCCTACGAAGGTGTCAGATTTCACCGCAAGTTGGTTTGCCTCTTGGATTGACAGAACCTCTCGATCGAATCTCACCATGATCCAGTTATTCTTGCACCTTCTAGAGCCATTGGATTAGCTCCTCCTGTCTATTTCTTATCTGGACCATTCTTCCATGCTCCGCCCATAACGGTCTGATTAGAGCCCCTGCAAATCTGAGCTACACATCAGCGCCAACCTTTACAGACGGTTAGATCTGTACTGGCGCACCAGATTTGATTCACACATCCCAACATTCTCTGGCTGTCATATCCTTTTGCAGAGCTCCATCAGAACAGTTAGATAACCCACGCGCATGTCACATACCTAGAAGAATATATTTCCCTTTGTACCTCGTAGTTTGCTTTTTTCATTGTAGTCTAATAAATATAATATGTAGTTAAGAAATTTTGCTTTAAGGACCATATAGTTTTGATCTTTGCATTTAGTCCATCTAACTTTCATTCACATGTAGCCTCACATGCTTTTTGGTATATTTGTAGTATTTGTCTTGAACTTCTTATTCGTTAAGGAATGAAATTAATGTTTATGAAATATGCATATATACCCATGTGTGTCTGGTTTCATGTGCTACACGTGTGCTTTCTAGATTAATTGCGTAGAGGCCCTTGGACTTTAATCACTTGATATCTGCGAGACCATAGAACTTCAAGTATTTGTAGTTTGGTCCCTACGAAATGTTTTTAATTATATATTTTCACTAATTGAAATAAATAGCAAATTATCTCCAAAAATTGCCTAAAAGTTACTTGTGTCTCTTGATTGTGTGTATTATCTGTGCGTGATTTTTTCTTTTAATATTCGTGTATTTTCTATTATTAAAAATTCAAATACACTCTAAAAAGTCCCTATCTTTAAAAAATCATAAAAAATAAAAAAATCTTCAAAAGATTCTATAAAAATCCATGTACTTTCCTTTTATCATCTTTTAATTTTTATATAAATTTTGTTGAAAAACACCTTATAAATACCTAAAAAATTTCAAAATACTTGAAAAGTAATAAAAATCATATCAAACTAATATTAATCCAAAAAAATGTTATTTAAGTTCAGGTGTATAGATATTTGCTTCTGGTTTATCATAAAAAACACTTACAGGAATTTTGATCCTTTTGCCTATTTTTAAATTTAAAATACCCATGAATGTGAACTGTTTGTTTGTTTTAGCACTCGTTGATTTTTAAAAAATCAAAAAAATATATAAAAATTCCCTAAAATTTCTAAAAAATACTATAAAACATATAAAACCCCAATATATTTTTACTTTATTTTTCTATGCATTTTTTCTATTTTGAAAAATAAAAAATTGCTTGCGTATACTTTTATCCTTTGTGTTCACTTCCTTATATTGAAAAATTAAAAACAACTACAAAGCAATAAAAATTCTTTGATGTTCGAATCAACTACTAAGTGTTTGATTGTGCTTTTTGAGTTCGACCATGGACGCTATATCAAGTTAATAATAATAGCAAAACTTCTCATTCTCTCTGTTTGATTCTTTAGTGGTTTATTTTCTCGTTAATCGCATTGAATGATTGGGTCACAACGACAGTTTAATTCTACACTTAACCCTAGTTGGTCTTTGCGATCATCCAAATAGCGTCGTTGCCGGGGAGACGACTAAGTAGTTGGGATTTTCATTGATTCAATTTTCCATTTTATTAATTCTCTCTTTTATAATTGTTTCTAACTTTCTTCTATTTTGCTTTTTGTGTGAGGAACTGCTTGGAGGACAACTCGGTTCGCTTGGAGGAACCCATAACTGAGGAGGAGTAGGAGGAGCAGAAGTAGTTATATAAGATAGAATTAGTTTAATTTTATTTTTGCAAAAATATTTGCAATAACTTAGACTCTTGGACTCTTCTGGACATTTGAACATTATTCGGTGTCTGTCTTGCCAAGTGTCGATGCACTCGGGGGACTGTTTACTCTGAAAATCGGTGGTCTCGAGTTCCTCACAAGGCGGGAACTCAGTCGCTGAGTCGACCACACAAAATCCGGAATAAAACAACAATTAACCCACAATGAATGTATGCAATGAATATCCAAAAAATGTGGAGTTAAAATTTATTATAACTCTACATGCAAGTGTATATAGGTGTAAGCACAAGTAGAGGTCGAACACTGGGAAGCGAATGGTTGGATGGTGGAAATGAGTGCACAATTATTCAATTCTTGGTTCATGTCCAATTCTTATTGTTTTTGTGGGTTTTGGATTTTATATTTTTATTTTATTTTTGGTTTTATGATTTTTGTGTTTTTTTTATATTTTGTATATTTTTTATTTTCTATTAATATTTTTAATTACATAATATAGATATATATATTTATAGATATATAAGAGAAGAGGGAGAAGTAGTATATGGATACATATAGATATATATATATATTCAAAATATATTAAATATCATATTTTTAGGATTTTTAGATTTTTTCTATTTTTTTGTTGTTTTTCTAGAGTTTCTCTAATTTTTATGTATTTTTAAATTCCAAAAATGTCCCTAATATAGGACTAATTAAATAGACGAAATTAATTTGGGTTTTTTAATATAAAATAATTCCCAAAATTACCCAAATTAGTTTTAATACATTAATAATAGTATTTAGATAATTATGAAATAAGAAAAGATATTTTTGGTATTTTGAAGGGTTTTTATATTTTTTTAGGATTTTGGAGCTTCTTGAAATTTTTATATTTTCTTTTTCTATTTTTAGGATCTTTCATTTTCTGGACTCAATATATGTATAAATATGCTATATATAATTTTTTTGTAATTTTTCAAAAACATTTTATAATTTTTTTTGTATTTTATAAATTAAACAGTGCAAAAAGGGCTCCTTTTTCTTTTTTAATAATTAGGGTAAGTGCAAAAAATGTGAAATAAACTATGGGCATGAAAGAACACTACATGAAGCATCTAACCTAATTTTTGTGGAATTTTAGGAGCAACATAGGTATTTGTAATAAATACATAAAAGACACAAAAATAATAAAGCCTAGCAGGGGCATTTTCGTAAATAACATAAATACCAGGGGCATCGGTGCAAAAATACCTACAGAAATAAACATTTGTTTAAACTTTTGGGGCTATTACAATTTACAAAAATCGCCAGGGTTAGAGTGCAATTTTCACGCGCCTCACGTGGGACTGCACGTGAGACGCGGAAGGACCAAATAGTAATTTTCAGAAACATGGGGGTCCTATTGCAAATATCACAATTTATTTACAACGTTCAAACTTATTTACAGAATTAAAAAACTAAATACAAAAAGTACGGGGGTTGGTTTTGCAATTTACCCCATAGGCGCTGGATCTAACGGCTGGTCTTCGTTCACTTATCTACGTGGCGCCTCCACGTGAGCCGATGACGCTTCACGATCCACGGCGAGGATTAGATCTCCAAAGTGATCTGACGGTCTAAGAACTGGGGGATCGGATGGCTGATCTTCGACCTGGGCCTTCGTCTTCGTCCAACGGCGGGGAGCTGACGTGGAAGAACATGGAAGCAAGCTCGTCGGGGCGAACTTCTTCCGACCAGATCTCGCTCCTCCGCCGGTCTTTGCCGCACCTGAAGGTCCCAAAAGCTTCCTGGAAGGTTGCTCTTTCTGCTGGAGGGCTTGGATTGGTCGGAGGCACGCTGGAGCGCCGCCGCGAGCTCGGAGAAGAAACGGAGCTCCAGGTACCTCCGCTAGTTGATGATTCGTCTCCTGGTGCTTTTTAATGCACCTAACCTGCACAGGAAGACCACATGGCTCGAGGGCTTCACCCTCGACCTGAAATTGAAGCTGTTAGCACGAAAATGAGCGAGGTGGCGAAGCTTCCGACGAGCGGCGGAGCTGAAGCTTCGATTCGCGGATCCAGGGAGGGATCCGGGTGGACAGAGTGGTCTGGGCGTGGAGAAGACGGTAGGGAACAAAATGACGGTGGAAGGGTGGTCGGAAAACAACAAGGGTCACAGTGGCGAAGTCGCCGGAGCTGAGCTCCGTCGAACTTCGATTTAACTAATCTACGCTATTCTAATAATCTAAATGCAAAATAAAAGATAGGAATAAAATGCAGGAACGAAAACCTACCTAAAAAACGTAGATGCGCAGCTCGACTTGGCTGGAGGGCCAAGGAGCAGGACGACTGCCCGGAGCGCCGCCTTGGGTGCAACCACCACCATCTCCAGCCGATTCCAGGTGCTGGCGGTGTCCTCCTGTCACGAGGAGCACATCGTGGACCGAATGCAAGGAAGAAAATGGAGAGAGGCTGACCAAAATTGCAGAAGAGGCGGAGGTTCTTCATTTATTTATGAACGAAGGAAGCACCCTTATTGACCGGACCGTAGCGGCGAATCGACTCTATGTACAAGGGAATAGAAGATCGGGCGTGAATCTACAATGATCAGGGAAGATCTTTCATGAAGAATTCGAATGCGAAGGCTGGACGGGACGTCCAGGAAAAAGGGATGAAAACCGGGGAAAAGATGGGCCACGTCAAGTCAGCCGCCTGGGGGTCGAGTTGACCAGGCAGTCAACGAACGCAGGGCTGTGATTGGTCCACGTCAGCTGCGAAATTGACTTAATTATTAAACCTAATAAATGATTTCACTAGAATAAAATATGTTTATTAATTAATGTAGTATTTATTTATGATTTTTATTTATTTTTAGATGTATTTTATTATGAATTTATTTTAATGATGTATTTATAAGTGTATTTACTTGTATTTTGTATAATTTATTTTTATTTTTTTTGTTATTTTTTTATAATTACAACTTATTTTTATGAGTATAAATATATTTTTATTTTATTTTTATGAGTTTATTTACATTTTTAAATAAATAGTTATATGTATATGTAGTTATACTTATAGGTATTTTACCTATGTATTATATATACTTTATTTATTTAATGTATTTTATTTGTTTTTATTTTTGAATTTGTATTTTTAATAAGTTAGATGTAACATTCACATTATTATAAAATATAGATGAATAAAGATAAAATAATTAAATCCCCTTTTTTTATGTACATACTCAGTCATAGGTATTTTGCCCATGTATTTCATAAGCTTATTTTATTTTACAAATTCTTTTTGGTTTTCTTTTAATCTTAATATGTACATGTATTCTATACATTATTTACAAAATTCTAAAAAATATAAGTTTATAGAAATAATGAATGAAGAATGAATTGCATATTTTATTCGGGTAGATTGCACAATGGGGCCAAAAACCTAACTTTCACAGATAGACTCCAAAAATTAGGAAACCAATTTTATTATATAGTTCTTGGAAAGCTATATACAATTAAAGTGATTTTGGTTGATTTTGTGTTTTTATTTGCAAGATATGGGTCTGTGAAGTTGAGATTCTGACTTTTTATTCTGGGTATAAAATGTACACTGTATATTATTTTTGTGCAAACTCAATTTTGTATTTTCATTTACATTATTATCTACAACTTTCATGTACAAATTATTTTTATTAATGAATAAATAATTATATACAACATAGGTGTCAAAAATGCATATATGAAGAATGAATAAATGAGGTATTTATTGTATTATTGGCCCTTATCTCCCCCTACTTTATTCTTTGTCGACCAATTCCATTCTGGACTTGGTCTCGGGGTTAGGGTCATAAAATATTTGCAATATTTTATTCTTTTTTTCTTTTCTTCCCTTTATTCTATCATATTGGCATTAAAAACCTTATTTTATGTATAATAAATATAATAAATAATAGATGCTATTATGTACAAATTGATGCTATTTACATGCATTTGCTGGGGTTTTTAAGACCAAAATGATAGAATAAAGGTGATGAAATGGAGATTCATCACCCCCTATACTTGCCTTTGCTAGTCCCTAGCAGATACTTATGCAATAAGTTCAAAAAGAATAAAGAATAAGAAGAAAAGAAAAAGAAAAAAAATAAAGAATTCAAAGAAATAAATTGAATTGATCATGATTATTAAACTCATCTTTACAAAATCAAAGTTTGGAGCTCAGGTTAGACCTTGGTGTGAAGATGTGTGTGGAACCTAATCGGGAACTAAATTTGAAACACAACAGCCCTTGAGAGTCACAGAACTTGGTTCACATCACCTCAATAGCCAGGTTAGAACTAGCCTACTTCATACGCAAACCTTTATAACTATGAAGCTGACTTGTACAGTGTAAGTGATAGTGGCTCTCCCCAACTGAAATGATAAAGGAACTGACTTCTCCAGAATGACAACCCAATGATTCCCCAATCCAGCCCTCTACCGTCGAGGAGCGGGGTATTCCCTTCTAAGTTCGAGTGGCATCCGACTCAAGAGGAGGAGGAGGAGAAGAGAATGGACGGTACCCAGTGTAGCTACCTATCCTGGGATGCAAGACCAGTGTAGTCAAGTCATCCAGCTGCAGGCTCACATGGTATAACTTTGATGCTCAAGCTTGCTTATTTTCTATACAACATATACACATACTCCGGCATGCACTTTTATTTTTTTATTTATTTACAAGCCTGACCACTTTTTTGGAGTTTTTTTTTTCAACAGACTATTTACAGCAGCATTTACATAAGGACTTTTTCCTCTTGAGCCAGAAGAGTGTCCCTCTTTTGAAGCTTTATTGCAACCCACACTCTCCTGTCATTCGGCTTCATTGAAACTGGACTAGGTTGGGGTGCACTTCCCTCCCTAGACGAGGACGAATGTTTCCACCCGTGTGCGTCTCCAGACTGGCAAATCCAACCCCTTCATCACTCCAACTGAGTTGAGCCAAGTGAAAGGTGCAAGTGTCCAAGTTAGGTCACGGTCGACAAGAGTCATGCGTGTGTCTCGAAAAGTTCTAGTTATTCAGTTGAGGTGACTTGAACCCAGCCCTGATTTCTCAAAGAATTAAGTCTGGATAGACCTGAAGTACCTTAAACCTAGTTCCCATAAGGTTCTAGTGCAGTTAGGTGCAGTAAGGTACAACCAAGCTCCAATCTTCGATTTTATTGGACTAGTTCAATCATCAAGCTCAAAATAAAGGAATATGAATGCTATGCAAATGCTATATACAAATATGCAAAGAATAATGCAATTTTACAAAGAATTTGAAAACAAAGAGAAGAATTTTTACGCAAAGAATTTTTGCAAATAAAATAATTTTGGCACTCAAAGTATAAAATATGTACAACTATTTACACGTGCGTGCCGCTTTATTTTAAAGAATTTACAGGTTTTAACAAAGTGCTTGAGTTTAGGTGTATATACAATTGATAAAGAATTTTAGGTATTTTATTTTTTTTCATTTATTTTATTTTATTCGGATGCTTTCATTCATCAAATTTATTTAAAAATCATTTTGAAAACTATAGTACAAAATAATTTTTGCAAATATTTACAAACATTTGAAAGCCATTTTGCAAAGATTTTGCCAACACTATATACATTTTTCAAAATATTTTTACAAATATTTTAAAATCTTTTGCAAATAGGTTTTCAAATCCTTTATTTCACACAAATAGAAGAATTTTTGCAATAAAAATATGTTTACAAAGGTTGAAAATATTTCACAAAAAGTTTTCCAAACAGTTCACACCATTCTTCAAATCATTTTGCAAAACTATTTTTAACCTGATTTATTAATCAGTATTTACAAAAAGAATATGAGGAATAAGAAGCAATATTAATTAATTTTAATGAATTATATCATATCTTTAGCTATATTTATTAATAATTATACGAAAGTACGAGTTATGGCTAAAGTATATACAGAGTATATACGACCCCCCTATACTTAGCATGAGCTATGTCCTCATAGATCGAAGAGAAAAGAGAAGACGTAACTCGTACTGAGTATAGACAAGTCTAAAGAATATACGAATAAGAGATGAAGGAAATCGAAGTTGACCATCCCCCTATACTTAGGATCAAGTAATCCTAAGCATAGAAGACTGTACACAAAGCAGGGAGGGTCAAGGGTGGGAATAAACATATCGAAGAATTAACAAATCAGGGGTACACCCCCCTATACTTAGGACAAAGTAGGTCCTAAGTACAGAAAACTGACACAAAGGGACTGCACCTTTTATTTAGATAAAGAAATATGAAAAAGAAAAGAAGAAAAGATAGATATATACAGATAGATGAAAAGATCGTGGAGAAAATACGCATCACTCCCCCTATACTTAGGGTGAGATATCCCTAAGTATAGGCAACAACAGGAGTGACGAAACCTGAACGACTAAAGAACAACGTGGTGTGTACCCCCCATACCTAGGACAAAGTACGTCCTAAGTATAGACACAAAGATATGGCGATAGATCTAGGGCACACATAACATGCGGGAGAACAGAATATGCAACACATATATACAAGTGGTGAAGAACTGGTGAAGTACAGGACGGTATCTAACAAGTGAATTACCGTACTTGCATCATCGTCTCCTTGTGAGAACGGGGACGCAGTCAGAAGGTGAAAAGACACCCGGATATGTAGTCAGGTGGGTGTCGGCTTCCGGGGACAAACAGATCAGAAAGTAAAGATATCAGGTGCGGTAGCATGAAGTAGTCAATCGGCTCATAGGGTCAGCATGAGGGAACAAAGCCGATACTATAAGACCAGGAGGAAGAAGGAACAGTACAAATTCCTCCGGTCAATCACAGTCTCAGTAAGATATGGAAAGGTAAGAAACAAGAGACATCATGGCATTCGGTGGTCATGAGGTCGGAAGATCACAGGAGACACACCGAATACCGCAAGACATGGCTCAACCCTGCGAGGGTCGTCAAGGTGAGTAGGCTCAAAGGAGCCGGGGATCATACCCTAATCAGAAGACTTGGTCCAATGATCCGCAGATCGGATACACAATCAGAGAGGAGACCAAGTACACAGATCAGAAGACTTGGCTTCGTGCTCCCACAGACAGGAGACACCATAAATGAAACCGAGTACCTAGAAAATGATGTACCCTCTCGCAGATAACCCTCGGAGAGTAGTACATGCTAATCATCGAATAATAAGAAGAAGACTCGACCTTGTGAGGGTCGTCAAGGCGAGCGGACGCAAAGGCGTCAGTGATCCATCAGACGGATCATCAGTATCAGTCTCGGTAGTGCGACATATCGGCTACCAGCAGAAGAGACCGGATAATCAAGAAATTGTGGCAGCGTCCCGCAGATAACCCTCGAGGAACGTGCTGCCAGCTAGGCATGGAAAGATCAGATATCAGGAGCTCAACCTTACGAGGACCGTCAAGGCGAGCAGACTCAAAGGAGTCTAATCAGATGGATCCCGTGATCTACAGATCGGATATGCAACTCAAGATGGGACCAAAATCAAATATATCGAATGACTCAGTTTCGTGCTCCGCAGATCGGAGACACAGTCAGCAGGGGAAACCGAGCTTAAAGAGAGTGTCGCATTCTCCCGCAGATAGTCATCGGGGAGCTATGCAAACTAAGCAGTGAAGTCTCAGACAGTGTCTCAACCTTACGAGGGTCGTCAAGGAGAGAGAAGGCTCAAAGGAGTCGGATCCATCAGACGGACCCACATAGTGGCCTCAGTAGTCGACACATCGGCTACCAACAGAGGAGACCAATCAGATAGGAAATGTGTCGTAGTCTCCCGCAGATAACCCTCGGGGAGCTACGAACTAGGCAGTGAGAAATTGGAATATCCAGGCTCGCCCTTGCGAGGACTGTCAAGGAGAGCAATCTGACAGTTGGCCTCATGTGCCAACAGATCGGGCACACAATCACAGAGAGAGGCCAATCAAGCATACCATTCGACTCGGTTTCGGGTCCCATCACAATGGCGACCAAAGTAGTGAATGAAACCGCAGTCCTAGAAAATGTCGCATTCTCCCGCAGATAGTCCTCGGGGAGGAATGCGAGGTAGATCAATGTAGGTCATGGAAATGCTGGCATAGAGTCTCAGGTCCTCAAGATAATGTGAATCCATCAATCAACGGGAGGGCATAAGATCATGTGAGGGAGAAAATCATCAGGCCAATCATAAAACATCCCTCAAGTTACACTGATCAGCTAAGATTGCACGAAAGATAATCAGGAATCCTCAAAGTGCCATATGTGGAACAAAGATTCAGGAGATCAAGGAGGGTTTAATCAGGGAGGTGAGAGATCATGCAGGATCCACACACCTTTATCAAACAGTCCATATCAGAATAAACAGTCAATCCTCAAAATCAAGATGGCTGGAACCTCAAGAAAGATAGATTAAGCAATACTCATGAAATCATCACCAAATCATCGCTTCATATCACATCCTCAATCCGGTGTGCGAGATCTAAGTCCTCAATAAAGAAGCACACCTAATGATCACGCATCAAAAATCCTCAATACGCTCGTATGCATGTATCCAAAGTCAAATCCACCAAATCAATCTCAGCGTCCTCAACATCTTTGGCCCGACTTACTCAAATAATCTGTATACATAATCCTCGATGCGAGTCTCATCAATAAGCACAGCATTCCTGGGTAAAAAGGGAGAGGTGATACGGGATACACCAAGAAGATGGATAAGAAGGGTACACAATGGGGTGGAGAAGCTGATTGAGCATGCGTGCCAATATCACGGGTGAAAGAAGAGTGATACAGAGGGGACGAGGAGGGCGGTGAGAAGATCAAGACACAGACAAAATTGGGTGTTCCCCACAGGGCGGGAACACCGTCAAAATGGTGGTCCGAAGAGCAGGCTCTCCTCGAACCGGGGAAGATGGGGATGATACAGTGGATACGAAGAAGATGGTGAAGAAGATGTCGGGAACAAATGGACTTGGCGAAGAAATGATTGAGCTCAAGCGCCAATATCACGACTCGATGCAGATGAGGAGATATATGTATAAGAGAGGTAGAGAGACTCAAAGATGAAAAATGCATGACTCACACGATGGGACCGTCTACTCAAATAATGAATGAAAACGCAACGAACTCCAAGTTACAATCAATACACAAGGCAAACCCCCAATTCACCTACTCGACACAGTGAAGACCGTCAGGTGACGATCATTTATCTTTTCATTTTTAGAGTGAGGTGAGAATCACAAAGTTGTACAGACACTTAGGAGGCTTGATAGGATTTGGGCTCTACTCCTTAGTGTGTACGTGAGCACTTAAAACGCATCCAATGAGGGGGTTGCTCTCCCCAAGACAAGGAAGTCCATTATGTTTTATTTTTATGTCTAATAGAGTTAGTAGTCCCAATTTTATTTAAGTTATCACTTTTTTGGGTATTTTCAATGCACGTGCCTATCGAGGTTTCAATTTCCATTGAGCATCCTAGGTTGTCAAAAATAGAGGGAGAAGATTGGAAAAGCCATGCAAGTCAGAAATCAATGATGCATGCTAAGTAAGAGGACTTACAGCGCTTCCCAGCTCTCTCCATGCGGGATGCATAACAGAATTGAAACCTATGCTATATGCTAATGAAAGCCGAAGAAATCGCTCTAGGACAGTAACTGCTATTATCGTGAAGCACCACAAGTCGGTCACTTATCCTTAACCTAAGAGTCTGGTCTTGGCTCACCCCTCCTCTTCTTGACACACTCGAGTTCAGGAGTAGCGCTTGATGGGGCTCGCTCACAGCACAAGGGTTAAGAGATAAATGAACCGACTGTTTAGATTTGACTAGATCCAAAACGCACTATAGGTACATGCAAATATATTAGGGTGTTTGGACCTTAATCTATCGGCAAGCAATTCCTAAGCTAGGGCTCATTCACACAAAATAATAAAAATAAATTAAAAGAAAAAGCGTCAAAATCGTCGAGGCCCCCAAGGGAACAATCCCTCGGAGAATGGACCTCGAGAGTCGGAGTGTCTGAGAGTCCTGAATTATTACATGTCAATTGTCACTCTCTCACATAAATATACATGATAAAATAAAATGCAAAAATGAGACTGCCTTCAAAAATTCTCCTTCGTCTGCCTTCGATGCTCTCTCCTATTGGCTAGTGTAGAAGAGCCAACTCTGCCTCACTCGGGTGCATAGGACTTCCTGGGAATTCCTCCTTCGCTTGGCGGTCCCTCGCATCAAAGATAAATAAAAGAGATGGGTCAGAATAGTCAATCAGATCATATCAATAAAATAAAGTAAATAAAATAAAGAAATCAAAGAAATAAAAATATAATGGACATGAGCAAAGAATTAAATAAATGAACAAACAACCACACAAAATCATACAAAATCCGTTGCCTCCCCGGCAACGAAGCCATTTGTTTACCCCGGAAATTGGTGCTCTTGAGTTCCTCACAAGGCGGGAACTCAGTCGCTGAGTCGACCACACAAAATCCGGAATAAAACAACAATTAACCCACAATGAATGTATGCAATGAATATCCAAAAAATGTGGAGTTAAAATTTATTATAACTCTACATGCAAGTGTATATAGGTGTAAGTACAAGTAGAGGTCGAACACTGGGAGGCGAATGGTTGGATGGTGGAAATGAATGCACAATTATTCAATTCTTGGTTCATGTCCAATTCTTATTGTTTTTGTGGGTTTTGGATTTTATATTTTTATTTTATTTTTGGTTTTATGATTTTTGTGTTGTTTTTATATTTTGTATATTTTTTTATTTTCTATTAATATTTTTAATTACATAATATATATATATATATTTATAGATATATATAAGAGAAGAGAGAGAAGTAGTATATGGATACATATAGATATATATTCAAAATATATTAAATATCATATTTTTAGGCTTTTTAGATTTTTCTAATTTTTTTGTTGTTTTTCTGGAGTTTCTCTAATTTTTATGTATTTTTAAATTCCAAAAATGTCCCTAATATAGGACTAATTAAATAGCTGAAATTAATTTGGATTTTTTTAATATAAAATAATTCCCAAAATTACCCAAATTAATTTTAATACATTAATAATAGTATTTAGACATTTATGAAATAAGAAAACATATTTTTGGTATTTTTGAAGGGTTTTTATATTTTTTTAGGATTTTGGAGCTTCTTGAAATTTTTATATTTTCTTTTTCTATTTTTAGGGTTTTTCATTCTCTGGACTCAATATATGTATAAATTTACTATATATAAATTTTTTGTAATTTTTCAAAAACATTTTTATAATTTTTTTGTATTTTATAAATTAAACAGTGCAAAATGGGGTCCTTTTTCTTTTTTAGTAATTAGGGTAAATGCAAAAAATGTGAATAAACTATGGGCGTGAAAGAACACTACATGAAGCATCTAACCTAATTTTTGTGGAATTTTAGGAGCAACATAGGTATTTGTAATAAATACATAAAAGACACAAAAATAATAAAGCCTGGTAGGGGCATTTTCGCAAATAACATAAATACCAGGGGCATCGGTGCAAAAATACCTACAGAAATAAACATTTGTTTAAACTTTTGGGGCTATTTTACAATTTACAAAAATCGCCAGGGTTAGAGTGCAATTTTCACGCGCCTCACGTGGGACTGCACGTGAGACGCGGAAGGACCAAATAGTAATTTTCAGAAACATGGGGGTCCTATTGCAAATATCACAATTTATTTACAACGTTCAAACTTATTTACAGAATTAAAAAACTAAATACAAAAAGTACGGGGGTTGGTTTTGCAATTTACCCCAACAGGTGCTGGATCTAACGGCTGGTCTTCGTTCACTTATCCATGTGGCGCCTCCACGTGAGCCGATGACGCTTCACGATCCACGGCGAGGATTAAATCTCCAAATTGATCTGACGGTCTGAGCACTGGGGGACCGGATGGCTGATGTTCGACCTGGGCCTTCGTCTTCACCCAACGGCGGGGAGCTGACGTGGAAGAACAGGGAAGCAAGCTCGCCGGGGTGAACTTCTTCCGACTAGATCTCGCTCCTCCCCCGGTCTTTGCCGCACCTGAAGGTCCCAAAATCTTCCTGGGAGGTTACTCTATCTACTGGAGGGCTTGGATTGGCCGGAGGCACGCTGGAGCGCCGCCGCGAGCTCGAAGAAGAAACGGAGCTCCAGGTACCTCCGCCAGTTGATGATTCGTCTCCTGGTGCTTTTTAATGCACCTAACCTGCACAGGAAGACCACATGGCTCGAGGGCTTCACCCTCGACCTGAAATTGAAGCTGTTAGCACGAAAATGAGCGAGGTGGCGAAGCTTCCGACGAGCGGCGGAGTTGAAGCTTCGATTCGCGGATCCAGGGAGGGATCCGGGTGGACAGAGTGATCTGGGCGTGGATAAGACTGTAGGGAACGAAATGACGGTGGAAGGGTGGTCGGAAAACAACGAGGGTCACAGTGGCGAAGTTGTCGGAGCTGAGCTCCGGCGAACTTCGATTTAACTAATCTACGCTATTCTAATAATCTAAATGCAAAATAAAAGACAGGAATAAAATGCAGGAACGAAAACCAACCTAAAAAACGTAGATGCGCAGCTCGACTTGGCTGGAGGGCCAAGGAGCAGGACGACTGCCGGAGCGCCGCCTTGGGTGCAACCACCACCATCTCCAGCCGATTCCAGGTGCTGGCGGCGTCCTCCTGTCACGAGGAGCACATCCAGGACCGAATGCAAGGAAGAAAATGGAGAGAGGCTGACCAAAATTGCAGAAGAGGTAGAGGTTCTTTATTTATGAACGAAGGAAGCACCCTTATTGACCGGACCGTAGCGGCGAATCGACTCTATGTACAAGGGAATAGAAGATCGGGCGTGAATCTACAATGATCAGGGAAGATCTTTCATGAAGGATTCAAATGCGATGGCTGGACGGGACGTCCAGGAAAAAGGGATGAAAATCGGGGAAAAGATGGGCCACGTCAAGTCAGCCGCCTGGGGGTCGAGTTGACCAGACAGGCAACGAACGTAGGGCTGCGATTGGTCCACGTCAGCTGCGAAATTGACTTAATTATTAAACCTAATAAATGATTTAATTAAAATAAAATATGTTTATTACTTAATGTAGTATTTATTTATGATTTTTATTTATTTTTTAGATGTATTTTATTATGAATTTATTTTAATGATATATTTATAAGTGTATTTACATGTATTTTGTATAATTTATTTTTATTTTGTATTATTTTATTTTATTATTTTTTATAATTACAACTTATTTTTATGAGTATAAATATATTTTTATTTTCTTTTTATGAGTTTATTTACATTTTTAAATAAATAATTATATGTATATGTAGTCATACTTATAGGTATTTTACCTATGTATTATATCTACTTTATTTATTTAATGTATTTTATTTGTTTTTATTTTGAATTTGTATTTTTAATAAGTTAGATGTAACATTCACATTATTATAAAAATATAGATGAATAAAGAATAAAATAATTAAATCCCTTTTTTTATGTACATACTCAGTCATAGGTATTTTGCCTATGTATTCATAAGCTTATTTTATTTTACAAATTCTTTTTGATTTTCTTTTAATCTTAATATGTACATGTATTCTATACATTATTTACAAAATTCTAAAAAAATATAAGTTTATAGAAATAATGAATGAAGAATGAATTGCATATTTTATTCGGGTAGATTGCACAATGGGGGCCAAAAACTTAACTTTCACAGATAGACTCCAAAAATTAGGAAACCAATTTTATTAAATAGTTCTTGGAAAGCTATTTACAATTAAAGGTGATTTTGGTTGATTTTGAGTTTTTATTTACAAGATATGGGTCTGTGAAGTTGAGATTCTGACTTTTTATTCTAGGTATAAAATGTACATTGTATATTATTTTTGTGCAAACTCAATTTTGTATTTTCATTTACATTATTATCTAAAACTTTCATGTACAAAATATTTTTATTTAATGAATAAATAATTATATACAAAATAGGTGTCAAAAATGCATATATATGAAGAATGAATAAATGAGGTATTTATTATATTATTGGCCCTTATCCCCCCCTACTTTATTCCTTGTCGATCAATTCCATTCTGGACTTGGTCTCGGGGTTAGGGTCATAAAATATTTGCAATATTTTATTCCTTTTTCTTTTCTTCTCTTTATTCTATCATATTGGCATTAAAAACCTTATTTTATGTATAATAAATATAATAAATAATAGATGCTATTATGTACAAATTGATGCTATTTACATGCATTTGCTGGGGTTTTTAAGGCCAAAATGATAGAATAAAGGTGATGAAATGGAGATTCATCAGGGACCCCATTAGATAATTCATGATTTCCCGTATTTTATTTTTATTTTGTTTTATAAGGTTTTAGGCCCTAGACTTAGGTTTTATTCTGGTTGACCTCGATAGAAACTAAGAACCAAACACCCTAATAGAATATCTTTTCCTATAGATTATGATTGAACTTAGTCAAACTAAAAAGATAATTTAATTGGATTAGAAACTACGTGTTGTGAGAGGTCGCATACATCGCTAATAGGACCCATTGTGGCGGGCACTGAGTGACCTCTAAGACCAAACTCAGGTCTCTCTTCTGATTAATTAGCATCAGTTCTTTCCATTATAGAGGCTATTGTCTTAGGGCATTTTTCTCGTGAATCATATAGATTAGTTTTAATTCTAACTTTAAATTATGTGTGGATCACTTTGCATGTAGATCGTTGAAGCAAGGTACACATTTCTAAGTCTGCATGCATCATTGAGTTCCATTGCGCATCGACTTTTCCATCTTCCTCCCCTTATTTTATTGGACTTGAATAAAAAGGAAATTAGAAAGTTCATTAAAATCGGACTTAACTAAAAAAATTTATTTTGGGGAGAGTAACCCCCTCCTTGTTTGATTTTACCTGCTGGGAGTTGAGCGACCGCACACTATGATAGTGTCATGCTTGAACTTTCTTCAGTGAGGATTTTATTCTCCAGTGAGGATTTTCGGATAGCCTGTAAACAGTTCAGACATTATGCACATACTTTCTTCAGCGAGGCTTTTCAGTGAGGATTTTCGGACTTCCTTAGTAGAGTGGGTGGTTTAGAGGACATTATGTAAGGCTCATTCTTCAAGTAATCGGATAGGCGGAAACGTTCTCTACTTATGCACATACTGGCTAGAAATAGGTGTAACTAGTTGTAAGAATCCAGGCTAGTCTACAGGGAGAATCAGGCTCCCAACAACTCGCTAAACTCACTCTGTAAGATTAGATTATCACTAAAAATAAAAATTGACAAGATAAACAATCGAGCTTTCATGGTCATCACATTGTATTGACTGGATGAATCGGGATTTGTTTTGTCATCTTGCTTTCAGTCCAGGTCTAATCTTCACAAATTCCCATATCAAGATGATGGGAAGGAGGTCTCTTAAGCTGCCTCTTGCATATCGCTTTCCAGCACTCCTCCTCGTTTATCTAGGACATCTTCAGAGAGCTCAGACCCTCTCTCTAAACCAGAATTCACCTCCACCATGTTCTCCCTTGACCACCCTTCTTCCACTCCTGAGGTACAGACTGAAAGTCCAACACATCTCTACATTCATTTGACAACACCTGAGTTAGGGTCTTTTACCTTTGTAGAGACCAGAGAGATGGCCAGTAACGATTAGACAAATGAGCAACCTCAGATTTCAGCTTTTGTATTAGACTAGGCTGTCATCAACAACACACTGCTAGCTTATCTGGAGACCATGTAGAAACAGATCAGAGACCAGGGAGTTTTCATGGTAGAGGTTATGAGAGAGCTCACTCAGATCCGAGTTGGGAGAGAAGAGCTAGAGATACAAGCCGATAGTGGAGAAATACCACACCAGGAAGGCCGAGCAGACGATAGACACTAGGCTGAGCTGCGAGATCCTCAGAGACTAGCACACACCATGAGGTAGTTGCAAAACCCCAAGGCAATCCTCACTCGCCGATAGATTCAGCTTCCAGCCATCCCGTGCGACTTCGAGCTGTGCCCCCAGACGATCTAGCTACCATCCAAATTCCATGGGCACGCCAATGAAGAGCCCCACATCCATCTATAAGAATTCAAGATGATCTACAACACCGTTCATGATAGTCTAGTGGACGAGGACACCATCAAGCAGATAGCCTTCACATTCTCTTTGGTTGATAGAGTAACGTACTGGTTGAAACAACTAGGGAGGGTTGTCACCACTTGGGAGCAGCTCCGGACTGAGTACATGAACAAGTATTATCCACTCGACCAGACCAATGCATCTAGAGCCATGATTAGAAACTTCACTATGATTCCCAATGAATAGTTCCATGAAGCATGGGATCGATACCGAGAGCTCATCGACAGGTGTCCCCACTCTGATATCAGCAAGCCCAACGTTGTTCAGAGTTTCTTCTATAGGTTGACACCTGAGCTGCAATGGCTTGTGAACACCTCTTGTGGAGGTTCCTACTTTGCCAAGGATGAAGACCAAGTCTGGGACATCCATGAAGAAATGGCTGAAAACTACACCGTGATGTCCAAAACCAGGGTTTACACTCAGGGGAAGCCTCTCCACCATGCGACTTCATTTCAAAGGATATCACATATTGAGGTCTACCCATATTCCTCTTCTGCGATAGCCGCACTAGCAGAGTCTTCAGCTGCCAATATGGGTATCATCGGTCAGAAGCTGGACTGAATGGAGATTATCGAGAAGAAGATGTGTGAGGCCCTTGACAAGCTCAATAGGATTGATGAGATGGACCAAAATTGAGTGACCTGAAGACCCAGATCAAGTGTCTCCAAGAGGCATAGACGACTTCTCAGCCATATTCCATGTTACGGTCTAATCCAGGGAGTAATTCATCTTAGCCCTTTGCCTCGTATTGTCAGGTCCACCACATTCAGGCGAAGCTGATCCAGTCACTCCCGCAATACCACTTGACGCCACCACCTTCCTCAGACACTCAGTTGATGGTGTATCATATGGATCAACCATTGGTGTCCCTTTCGTCGCTAGTCCATGAGCTGTAGGAACCGTTGATGGAAGTCAACGGGAATTAGTACTCCCAGTACCAACAGCAACCCAGGATCCATCATGACCACCCAAGCTTCCGATGATCGACTGGCGATGCTTCATCCCAGCAACAACCTCCAGCACAGGTAAGGTAAGGTGCCCAACAACAGCAGCCCCAGTACTCCCAGCAGCCACAACATAGTCCTCGACCCTCATACCAAGGTCAATAGTGGAAGCAACATCTTCATCAGTAGTATCCCCAACCTTCACCCCACTCGTACCAGCAGCAACATAGCCAGCCTCATTTTCAGTGAGGCAACACATCCGATTTTCATCCACACTCGTACGAGAAACCAACACTTGATGATCTTGCTCGCATTCCTTTCGAACAGCAAGCTACCTTTCGGCAAGAGATGTAAGAGTTCTGGTAGGAGATGAGATAAATAATAAAGGGCAAGGCTGCCATACCTGCACAGATTGAACCTAACCCTAACAATCTGAAGAGAAAGTCTGAGCATGTACAATCTACAGAGATCGCCTCTCCTAATGATATTCTGGATGACATTCATTATTTATTTGATGCTGATTTTGTGGCATTTAGGAGTGGTAGGAAGCCTGTCGGCAGCGACTCATCTGTGCGACATCCCACTACGGATTCTAGGGCACCAGACGGAGTCAGGAGAAGTGCTAATGCCGCTAACCCTGATGAAGACGGTGGTACTGATGCCACTAGGGATGTCATCGAACGACTCGAAAGCTAGGCACCATTCTGCGACAAAGACTCTCAGAGATCGAACTCC
This sequence comes from Ottelia alismoides, assembly GCA_037367405.1. NCBI lineage: Eukaryota > Viridiplantae > Streptophyta > Magnoliopsida > Alismatales > Hydrocharitaceae > Ottelia > Ottelia alismoides. Next base: position 74,464 of record JAZKJV010001317.1, read on the forward strand.
TCTCACCAAACAATGATCAACTTGAAATGAGAGAGGATGAGTCATATTTTTGTCTCCAACAGTATTTTGCCTGGGTGTCACTTTCTCTAAGTGAACAATTCTTCCCACATGCCCCATAAAGATGAATGGATGATACCTCTAATCGTTTTTTCAAAAATTAATAAATTGTAACGGAACGAATCGTGACAATCGGCAGAAGCAGGCGATAGTTTATCGAACGATCGACCCGTTACCAAAATATCAATAAATGGCATACAACGAGTAGAGAAAATATCAATTCCATAAAATGTCCATCCAAACAAGAGTTCCATTATTACAACTCCAAACTGAGAAAAATAATAATAAAAAACTATTCTAGGAATTAAAATTTCATCTCGGCAGTTCTTGTGGGCATACATATATCCTTCCGATCTTCACAAGAAAATTCGTACCACGTCAAAAAATCTCAATGAACCCGTAGCACGATCCAGAAAATACAATCAACCATGTTCTTCACCTGAAATTAATCAAAAAAAAATTGTATGAGCCTAATGCCCAGTATGCATCGGGGTCCATGCATGGGTATTCTAACGATCCTTGATCCGTTATAATTCATATATTTGGATTTTCATGTATACACATCATTCCGTGCCTAGCTATTTCCCATTCATGTCTAAGTTCGATCCCTATGAGGTATTATTTAGCTTCTTTCATAAACATGGATATGCATGTAAAGTAGGTAAATTGCGTAAGTGGGTATGAAAACCATTTATTTCTACTTGTGGGCATATTTCATAAAATACCAAGTAATTTACATACTTATAAAACATATAAACCACTTTACATATTAGCCCCCATGACTTTGATGGTTTAACTTTCTTAAACCATTTCTAGCAAAACATGTGATGGTTCATTCTCTTATTAAACCATTCCTTGCATTTTTCATGATGGTTTTCCCTTATAAACCATTTTCTTGCATAACATTCATTTACGTATCTTTTTATACGTTTTCAACCGCTGGTACTTGCGGTCCATGGCATGACATGACAGTGTAGCTACAACTGTAGAGGACTTAGCTTTTGCCTCCATGGTTCCTTGCAACCATACGCCCCTTACGGTGTTGCCTCTTACGGCTAATACGACCCCTTGCGGTCAACCATGTGACTCCTTATGAGTCCGTGCCTTAAATCTTGTTTAAGGTTACTAATTCTATCCTTTCATCATAGTCCCTTACCAAAATAGTAACATTTTATCTTTGTCATTAGTTATGTATTTCTTTTAACATAATATTATAGTAGATTGAAACTGCAACTAAACCATATGGTCACATAACTATGACAAGTTATACACGTGACTTGTTAGATATTTAGTAACCCAATTGAATCTCACACCAATTTATTATTCACAAAAATGTATTTGGTCTATTGCACTCTATAATTTGTATCTGCTACGTACATTATGTTCCCTCATATATGTATGTATTTTTTTCAATTTGTAATTTATACCTCATTTTAATATAATTATTCAAATGGAATGCATTTTTTTCTCAGAAAGAACTAGCACTAATGTATCTACAGATGTTTCATGCTATAAATTTTATGCTCAAATACTAAAGATAGTAATCGACCATACAAAAAAAATATGATTATCATCCACGATGCTTCAAATTTGCAATTGCCTCTTACGGCTAATACGACCTCTTGCAGTCAACCATGTGACTCCTTATGATTCTGTGCCTTAAATCTTGTTTAAGGTTACTAATTCTATCCTTTCATCATAGACCCTTACCAAAATAGTAACATTTTATCTTTGTCATTAGTTATGTATTTCTTTTAACATAATATTATAGTAGATTGAAACTTCAACTAAACCATATGGTCACATAACTATGACAAGTTATACACGTGACTTGTTAGATATTTAGTAACCCAATTGAATCTCACACCAATTTATTATTCACAAAAATGTATTTGGTCTATTGCACTCTATAATTTGTATCTGCTACGTACATTATGTTCCCTCATATATGTATGTATTTTTTTCAATTTGTAATTTATACCTCATTTTAATATAATTATTCAAATGGAATGTGCATTTTTTTCTCAAACAGAACTAGCACTAATGTATCTCTAGATGTTTCATCCTATAAATTTTATACTCAAATACTAAAGATAGTAATCGACCGTACAAAAAATATGATTATCTTCCACGATGCTTCAAATTTGCAATGTATGTATTTGAATAGACGATTGTAAAGAGAATGTTTTGATACTTAACTAAAGTCTTTCCTAATTCCATGGGTATATCAATTTGCATACAAAAAAAATTGATGTTTTAAATATAATCATAATGAAGCTAAACTGCCATGGCAATACGCAAGTCCATCTCTGTCTTGGTGGATGGCGGAGACTTGTTTTGTTTTTTGTATAGATTCAAGCACGCCTTTTTGAAGAGAAGACTCCAATTTACGTATGTCGGCATACCTTAATCTAAGATTTGCTATATGCGTTCAATGGTCTTATCTTAAATCAAGTCGATGTGTGTGCATATCATTGTACGAACAACACGTACACTCATAGATCAAATCAAATACAATCCTTGTTCATGTGTAATCCAAAATCGTTGCATAGCCAATACATACGTTTAGAGACATTGTCCAAAAACCAACTATTATGTATACGAAAATCCTAAATCCGATACATATCTTTATCCAAAGTTTATCTCTACCCGTCGGGGTCGTCGCGTCTCCTTTTGGTCACGAATCCGTGTTCTCCTCCTTTTCGGATTCGATGTCGCCTTCTCCTACGACGAAGATGGACGTTCGGTAAGATAACCCTTCCTCTCTCTCTCTCTCTAACTCTCTAAAATTGCAAGATGGGTTGACATGAGGGGAAGAGAGCCCTTGGGGTTTTAAGATTGATAATGAGGGGATTTAATGTATTTACTAAATCCACTTAATCCAAGATAATGCATTTGAAAAAAAATTCAAAAGACCCAGGCCGTTTCATAAATATACTTATATTATCTGGTCATGAAGTAATCTTTGCCTAGGGATGAAAACGGATATGGATATATCCGATTATCCGCTTACCGTATTCGAAGAATTGCCGGATATGGATATCCATATCCGAATATGAGCCGGATACGGATCGGATATGGATATGGGTTTTGGAAAATATCCGGATACGGATACGGATATGGTTTTGGCTCCAAAATCCGGATCCGGATCCGGATATCCGACTAGTTAAAATTATAACATATTCCCATAACCCCCATGTTCCCTCTCGAGAAGAGAACCCAAACCCTACTCCTCGTTTCCTCCCAGCCACTGCGCCGCACCAGATCCCCTCCCCGCCCCCAGACCGCCTGGACCTCCTCTCCGGCGTCGCCGCAGCACCGCCAGGCCGCCGCAAGGCCCCATCGGAACTCCTCGACCTTCTCGACGGCTGGGGCTCGCGCCTGTACCGCCGACCCGCCTGAACCGGCCTCACCGCCGCCCGCCTGGACCATCTGAGGCCACCGCCGACCCGCCTGAGGCTGAACCGGCCTCACCGTCGTACCTCCTGAACCTCCTGACCGCGCACCGCCACTCCTCGCAGGACCCCGCAGGGCCGCACCTTCTGGCCGCACCTTGACATCTCCGCCTTGTTCCGAGGCTTGCTAACTCCACGTACGGTTTAGATGGAGGGATCGAAAGGTATAAGAATTCTGTATTTTTTCTGTATTTTCTGTATTTGTTTTCTCTATTAACCATATAATCCATGCTGAATATGCTAATGATTCCTGAGACAATGTAGTTCTTGCATTTATGAACTCAATCGTGGAATGATATTTTTGGTGATTATATGTTGGTGAATTTCAGTGGTGCACAGTAGCTTTGTGCAACTTTTTTGCACCTGTGTGTATTTTTACTGAAGAGAAACTTTTGGAATATAATGAAATACAAATTAGGAGACTACACGCTTTATTGGTTTATTTGCACAGTAGCTTCTCTAGTGTGCACAGTAGCATTTTTACATAGTTTATTAAGTCCTTCGATTACTGGTTTGCTTCTAATTAAAATTTGATTTGTTTTACAATGTGTGGTTGTAGTTTTACATGTAATTTTGCAATGTGTGGTTCGTAATTCATTTTATTTTTTAGGAAACTTGTCTAAGAACTTACTTGAACGTGAAAATATTCATGATGACACTGGGCTTCCCATTTCGGATCACGTGATTCATGTTGCCAATTCTACAAATGAAATTTCTGGGAGTAATGAGGTTGATAGCATTGGTATGAAAGATGGTAAAAAGGAGAAAAAAGAAACTTCAGAAATTTGGACTAAAGGATATTTCAAAAAACAACTTACCACCGTGAAAGTTGATGGAAAAGAGGTCAATGTTTTGAGGGCATTTTGTGGATTTTGTAATGAATCTCATCCGTGCGATTCATCTCAAGGGACATCACGCTTATGGAATCATTATAAACGTTGTCCTAAAAGAAAAACCGCAGATATCCGTCAACAATTTGTACAAGTTTTGCAAAAGGGATCATCTTCTGATATTTCTGTTTATAAGTTTGATGATGAGGTGAGTCAGAGAAAGTTTGCTGAGATGTTTATTTTACATGCATACCCATTTTCTATGGCTGAACACAGTGGGGTTAGAGACTTTATCATGTCAATTAACCCTTCATTTCAAATTAAATCAAGAGTCACAGTTAAAAAGACATGTATGTCCATCTATGATGATGAGAGAAAGAAACTACTTCAGTTGTTTGACTCCCTTTCTTGTCGAGTGAATCTGACAATGGATAAATGGACATCTTGTCAAAATAAGATTTACTTGTGCATCACTGCGCATTTTTTAGATGATGATTGGAAATTACAAAAACGAATTATCAATTTCATGCACACCGAAGGAAGAGGAACAGGAGAAAAGTTATGTGAACAATTTGCGAAACAAATTCTTGAATGGAATCTATTTCGCAAGTTGTTTGCCATAACGGTCGACAATGATTCTGCGAATGATGTTGCTATCAAAAGTGTGAAGTTAAATCTTCAAAAGAATTTGGTCATGGGTGGTGACTTTTTTCATGTGCGTTGTGCTGCACATATCATAAATCTAGTTGTACAGGATGGCTTGAAGGAAATTGAACCTGTCATTGAAAGAATTAGAGAAAGTGTTAAGTTCATCAGGAACTCTCCTCAACATCAAGAGAAATTTGAAGAAGCGGTTAAGAAGGCAAATTCATCTTGTGGTAAGGTCTTATCACTTGATGTCTCCACCCGTTGGAACTCCACGTACTTGATGTTAAGCTCAGCTTTAGATCATCAAGATGCTCTAAGTATTTATCATGTTTTTGTTCCCAAATACAATAAATGTCCGTCAGATGAAGAATGGGTTCAAGTTAAAAGTATTGCAAATTGTTTGAAAGTCTTCTATGACATGACAGAACTCCTTTCTGGGACAAAATATCCAACCTCAAATCATTTTTTTTGGAGAATTTTGTGATATTTACATACTCCTTTTGGAGTGGTGTGTACATGTCGAAGAAACAATTGCTCGAATGGCTATGAGAATGAAGGCGAAGTTTGAAAAATATTGGCAAAAATGTAACACTATGTTGGCGATTGCATGCTTCTTGGATCCAAACTACAAGATGAAGTATATTGAATTTTATTTTGTGCAATTGTATGGTGAAAATGCACCACATGAGGTTGGAAAAGTTTCTTCTCTTTTGAAAAGGTTGTTTGCAGAGTATTGTTCTTCTTGTTTGCCTCCCATCACTAGCTTGATGCAAAAGCATAGTGGAAACGATGATTCACATCAAGGAGAAAGTAAGAAACAAAAATTTGCCCAATTTCTGAAGCAGGATTCACAAAATCAGCCACAAAAAACAGAAATAGACCGCTACATTGATGATGGAGTTATTGATCCCAATACATGTGCTACAACTTTTAACATCCTTGATTGGTGGCGAGCTAACCAAAGTACATATCCAATTTTGTCAAGGATGGCAAGAGATATTCTCAGCATTCCTGTTTCAACTGTAGCGTCTGAGTCAGCATTTAGTGGTGGGGGAAGAATGGTTGATATATATCGTAGTAGATTAGCACCAGATACTGTTGAAGCATTGATGTGTGCTCAGGACTGGTTGAAGGTTTCGAAAGGAGGTAAGATATTTATTATTTTGTGACTACGCTATTTACAATTTTGAAAATTAAACATATCAAGTTTTAATTGCAATATAGGTTCTTCCCCCACACTCATGGATGATATTACATCTACATTGGATTTAAGTGAAATTCTTGATGGATCAACTGAAAGAATCAATGAAATTGGAGATGGACCATCGCTAGAGTAGTTAGTTAAGGTAAAATATTTTAGTATTTAATCCTCTTTGTATTTTTTATATATCTACTAATTTAGATTTATGAACATGCAGGGCAGCAGGAGATTCTTCAGCACGAATCATGATGATCAATGTTATGCTTTGTACTTATTTGAAACACATTTCTTGTCATTTTATCATGGACATGTTTTAGTTTGAACTCTTGCGATGATTGTTACTTCTTTTTAGAGTCAAACATTTTTTATTGTATGACATGACATGGATATATTCTATCTTAGTTTGGACTTCAAAGTCGATTTAGTTTAAATGTTTATTTTCAGATTTATTCTATAAATCTTGTTGGTTTTACTTATAGATTGGTATGATGTGATGCACACCGACTTCATGGAGTTTATATATATATATGGTTAGCTCGAGACATTAACAAATTTTCAATAGATTCAATTATATGTTTTGCACAATCAAAAGTGTTTTCGAATGTGCAGGTTATCTTGTTGATTTCATGTATGGAAATTATGCTATTGGACTAGATCAATTCAATATGATGCACCCATATTTCAGACAGCATCTATATAAATGGTTAGCTCGTATTTTATATAGATTCAATTATATGAGACAACTATAACTATTTGCATATGTGCAGATTATCTTGTCGATTGCATATGGAAACAATACTTTTGAACTTCAACTATTCAACATGCTTTAGAAGAGGTAAGTCCTTTACTATAGCAAAAACATCTTTTTATGTCGTCCATCGCATCATATTTATTTATATTTCAATGAGTGCTTTGATTGATTTATTTAAGTCATCCATATTATATCATTGCATTCATTTTTCATTCCATTCATTTTTTTCAAACATTTAAACTTGATAGTTATTCGATTGCATTTGTATCAAGCTCTTTATTCGATTTGATCCATATCTAGAGTCGATCCGTATTCGATTCGATCCATATTCGGATTCGATCATTTATCCGATCCGGATCCGTATCCGATTCATATCCGATTCGAATCCGTATCCGTTTTTTTAGGATATGGTTTCCTTGAATCATATCCGAATCATATCCGTATCCGTATTCGTATTCGAATTAGATGATGCGGATATGGATATGAAAATAGACATATCCGATCCGTATTCCATCTGGTTTCATCCCTATCTTTGCCTCCCTTGAAATCAACGTGAATGAAACAGTTCGCCATATCTGGTTGTGTGCACGTTTCCATTCCCATTTCCATCTCTTTCCGTTTCTAGGAAAGCCATTACGGGGCTGGAAAACTGTCATTTACTAGGGAATGCGTGGGGTTCTCACCTCCCAGCCTCGCATGTTTGCCATCTGAAGCATTTGATCGTCGGTCTTCAGGTTTTATTTTCTTTCCAAAAAATATTATAATTGAGTTTGGAAAGAAGAATAGATGAATACATAATATGCACGATTTCTTATATAAAAATTTCCAGTATACTGAGTTCGCTTGCTGTCAGCGATATTACAAGTACCATCCGAAGAAGGGGTCGTAGAGGAAGGAAGAAGGAATGGCTTTTCGTTCTGTGGTCGTTGATGCTATTGTGTTGCAGACAACCTTAGTTTTGCTATGTGCTGCTCTTCTCTCGTGCTATGCCGTCTCTGGGGCACCTTCTCATCCTGTCAAAACCATCAAGGTAACTGTAGAAAAATTAATGTATGTAAGATAAAAACTAAGATGATTGTATAGCTTTCTGTTTCATTCTGCTGGTCATTATATGTAGAGAAAATTCAGCAAATTATCTAATAGGCAAACGAGCCTAACAAACAAATAATGCCAATAACTTGTTTTATGCCAATAAATGGCATTAGAAATAGGCTTAGTCAAAGATGCATCTAATGTTATTGATGGCGATGATACTAATTATTATACCAATGCAGACAGAGGAAGGAGATATATTTGATTGCGTGGACATATACAAACAGCCGGCATTCGACCATCCATTGCTTAAAGATCATAAGATCCTGGTATGAATATCTGATATGATATTAATTTGATTCGAATTCAACATTGATACTTGGCCTGACCTTCTGTTTTTTGGGATTTCACTTGTTTCTGGGAACTGGATAATATCGATCAGAGGAGGCCGAGCGTGCTTCGCAGAGATCTGGCCAAAGTGAAGTCACAAGGGAGCAAGCGCCACCTAAAACACTCGATATTAAAGGGTAGAGGTTGCCCGAAAGGAACTGTGCCCATCCACAGGCTTCAGAAGGACGTGTCGACGCCTTCGGTATCACCGACTATCACTTCTACAGACAACTCGTATGCCTCCAAAGTGGTAAAATCGTATCTTGATTCCTTCTCTTATGTTTACGACTCTATCATTCTAGTCATTTCCATATTATGTTTGAAATAGTTTGAAGGCAACTCAATGTTAATTGCAGTAGTGTGACTTACCTTCCATAATGAATTATGCATACCGAGAAAATGAAATCTGCTTCTCAATGAACGAATTGTGCAAGAAAAGCAGGGTGGCTGCAAAGCTCCTAAAAATCTTCAACTCTCTCAATGAAACAGTAGTTTAGAATGCACCATAAATGGGAGCTCAACCGTCTTTATAGTACATATATAAATCTGTTTTTCAGTTTTTAATGAATGGTTAATCTCCATGGGAGCTTCCAATTAGAAATCACGCGCATGGCTAATAATCTCAGACAATAAAAACGTGGATAGGAGGTCGTTTGGTTTAACAGAAAGGTGAGAAATGGAGAGTAGAGAAAGCTTGAGCATCATGAAGTGATGGGCACTCGCTAGAATAAGGATAGGAGAAAATGACTAACATGAGGGAAGGGAATAGGATAAATTGGGGGACTGGTCAGTAAAAGTTGATTTGGGCATATAGACATGGATTACATGTAGGTATATAGTGAGGGGAAGCACAGTATGGATGGGGTGCTGTTCGATGGGAATTTGACCTGAGTTTTTCCAAGTTTGTAAATTCAAGAAAATTAAAGTGTTCAGAAGCACGTAGAAATCTCCAGTTAAAACAAATCTAATGTGTAGTGCGAGTGCAAGGGATGTATAATTAATAAGGCGGACTTAAATGAGCTACAAGGTGTGTCAGATCAGAGAAAAGCTGAACCTAGGTGTATGTGCTAGCCAATTAGAGTTCCATCATTGTCCTTTCGGCATTTTTGTGCGTTTTGCTTTTTTTTATAAGTATATTAATATATAATTTTTTAATTTTTTTAAAAAAAATTGTAAACATTGCTTCCTATTTTTTGTATTCCTTTTTGTATAAATGCTTTTAACTTTTTAGATAATGATTTTTATTGTTAAGTTTGCTTTGGTGTTTATATACGTAATAAAAGTGTAGGAAGAAGGGAAATAAATTTTGTATTTTGATTTTAAAAGATTTTATAAATATAAAATTGAACGGTTTTATAAATATAAAATTGAACGGCAAACATCATAAGTAAATAGCTAGATGGAATGAAATTAGGAGAAGATAATGAAATAGTTAAAAAAATATAAAGCTATTATAAGAAGATATAAAATGGTCTAAGAAATAAAGCAACACCAAAGGGATGGATTTAGATGTGTAGAAGAGCATTGTGAATCGGCTCAATAGCGTGGGGGCCTCCATTTATGAGAAACTATGGAAAGATTAAAGAGGAAAATTAAAAAGAAAAATCATACATACAACCCATTTCGTGCTTGGCATCTAAAAATAAAAAGATTAAAGAGGAAAATTATATTACATGGAAAAAAGACAACATCCCTCCTACCTCCAGAGAAAAATGTAGGCTTACCAAGAAATTGATGGAGCTCCATGAATGGGGTTGAAGTATCCAAAACATGGGAGTTTTGGGTTGATAAATGACGCAGCTTATGGGATGAAATCTGGGGAACAAAGGGAAATGATATGTTTGTGGAAATCACAACTTGGGGAGTTACAATGGATGAAATGTGAATTTCATAGAGCGATTTTACTAAGCACAAGATAAACTACAAACGTTGAGAAGAAAAATGGATGCAAATGACTTATGGATTGGAGGGAAATGTCCTCCAATTGTAACATATTAGACACTTAAAAGCAAGCTTGAGACAAACTTAAATTGGGTTATTGCGCAATTGGAGTAGCTCAAGACCTTGCTCTTGCTCGTCTGTACCTCGTGGTGGCTCCAAGTTCTTACCTTCACCCCTCCTGTCACAAAGAGAAGCTTATTGAAGCACTCTCTTTGTTTTTGATTTGTGGTGAAGAAGATATTTGCTTAGATAACTTTTTGAGGGGATATATCTAATAAAAGGAGTTATCAATGGGTCAAACATTGGGTTGGAGATGTATGGTTATACTATCGAGCGGTGGTTGGAGAAGGCTTAGAGGATGATTGTATCAACTAAGAAACAACTCGATTTCATTTCGGTCCACATAGAAATGGAAAATTCCAATGAAATTTTAATGATTTTGGTGGAAATCTAGGAAATGGCTCAAGAGTCATTTTTTTCACCATTTTCGCAAATTAAGATAACTCAAGTTATTATAAAAATAAATAACTTACAAATACACAGTTATATCACACATGTTGCTCATCTATGCCTTATATCGCACATATTGGTCATATCGGTCATAATGTTGATGGATATATATTGGAAATGGAGTTCATTCGAGTACTTAAAATAATAAATCACTTACAAACATACAATTATATCACATATATCGATCATATATGACCCTTATATTGTGCATATCGGTCGTATATGGAATATATATTTGTTAATGTTGACTGCCAACTGATAGATATTAGAAATGGAATAAAATAGCTGAGTTAACAAAAATTACAACACATCTTTTGTTCATAAAAATAGATGAGACATTTGATTATAAAATGTTGATAATGATTAATGTGATAATGCTATCATATATGTTATGATTATATATATATATAAATGTAGATATTGATCAATGAGACAATGCCGACAACTGATGAATACACATTCATCACTCTTTATTCTTATATTTTAGCTACAAAAACCTTTGCAGATACATGTAGATATATGTAAATATCAATAATTACCAAAAGCATGCATTGTGTAAAAACCTATAATTAGCATGTTTTTGTGCAAAAATAAAAGAATAAAGATTAAAAAGAAAAAGAGGGAAATATTTAGAATAAATATTGAGCAACCTAACCCAAGGGAGGGCTCAGCATGGGCCTGACCGCATAAAAGCCAAAGTAGAGGGAGATAGGGGCTCATGTGTATAGATTTTTGTAAATAAATAAAATTATATTTTCCTCACCCAAAAATATGCTTGTACATATGAAACTATTAAAAACAAAATAAAAATCTAAAAATGCAAAAACACCCTTTCACCATGTACATAGACCATGCCTCCTTATGTATTTAACCTTGTAAATAAATCTATTTATTTTCAAAACTTTTTGTAAATATCCCATATATATAGTGTAAATAAATAAAATAAAAAGAATCAAAACAAAAATCAAATAAAAATTACAAAATTAAAAATACAAAAATACATTGTATATATACCATGTATATAAATATACATAACTATTTATTTTACCTATATACATAAATAATAAAAACAAAATAAAAATACCCTTTTATTCCTCATTTTATTCTATAAATAAATAAAATATAAAATGGGAATAAAATTGTACAAAAATAATAATTAAAAATCAAAAACCCAAAACCTACATATTATACATATACCTATATATAGCTATATAGTATAAATACCTTATTTTTATTTCAAAAAATTAATTAAAAATCACAAAAAATAGAGAAAAATAAAATAAATATTTTTCATGTTTTAAGTTTTTAGAAATTCGGTCATTTTCTAGCCTCAAATAAAGAAATAAAAATGCAATAATTGGCGACTCCTGATTGGTCCACGGGGGTTTGTTGACCCCGGTCAACTTCCCCCGCGGACCTTCCTCTTTCGCGGATCAAGCAACCGACCCGATTTTTCGAAATTCTACACGCTCGATCCGACCGCCATTTCATCTAACCCCGGGCTCCGATTGCGCGCTGGACATCCAGGACCCTCGCCCGGGGTGGGTTTGGAGGATCCGAGTTCCGTGCCACCCGCCCGACCTCCTTCTTCTCGGATCTTCCACACTATATCATGTCGTCACCGGCGACCTAATTCACGCTATCTTTGGACCCCTGCTCGCCGCCAAGGAGCTCCTCCAGACCACCCGAGTGACAGGCGAGTGCTTTGGAGTGGAAGCGAGGCCCGAGTTGCACGGAATCCATTGATCCGGTGGTAAACGCCGCCGTGCGCCGCCGCGAGCGCGCTGAGCCTCGGGGAACGCGACGGCCCCTTGAGGCAACGACCAGGAGCTTCATCGGTTCCAGCCCAGTCGTATGCACCCATCAGGTAGCGTAGTTAGCCAGTGATTAGCGTAGCGTTAGATTTTTCGATTTCCTGTAGTGTACCTCCGCCGCCTCCGCCAGTCGTCTCCGTCCACGCACTCGACCATCCGACTAGACCACCATCTTCGCCTAACTCCTCTCCACCTTCTCCACCCGGCCATCCCTCCTGTCTCGTCCCGGAGCAGGGTCTTGGGTCTCCACCTCCGCCGCTCGCCGGAGACCCTCCACACCGCTTCACCGTTCACCTTCCGTCCGCTCTGACGGGTCGAGGCAGTTTGCCCTCGACCCCTCTTTCTTCCTGTGCAGGTTTCCAGGTCTATCGACCTCATCTGGAGGTCGGAGCTTCTTGGCACAGCAGCTCCAGGTGGTTCACGTCGCCGGAGCTCTTCTGAGCTTCCAGCCTTCATCGGAGTGGAGCATTGGGTGCGGGGCTTCACGGAGAAACTTTTACGCTCTTCAAGAGCAGCGGGGGAGGATCTCAGCTTGTGCATCGAGCCGGCGAAGTTCACCGGCGAAGTGTTCTTCCACCATCTTCCCCGACCGTCAGATCAGCCTTAGAGCTCCAGACCAGATCACGACCGTTCCATTTGCGGAGCTGCAGATAGCGTCAGATCAGTTGAGGTGTGATCCCCGCCGTTGGTTCACCGAGGGTTCGGCCACTACGTACGAGGACCGTCCGATCTCCACGTGGAGGACCCTCCACCGTTCGATCAGGCCGAGCCTTTCAAGGTCAAAGGCGCCACCGCTCGCGTTCGTCGGATCTGCTACGTGGCGCACATCCGGCCGTCGGCGTAATAAAGGGGTAAATTGTTTTAGGCCCCCTTTTCTTTTATGCATTTAGTGTTAGTCCTGTAAATAAGTTTCGCCTTTTATTTACGTTTGGATATTTGCACTTGGAACCTGGTACTCTAGTTTATTTGCATTTATGCCCCTGTGAGTGTCTGTCACGTGCTTCGCCACGTGCTTTGTTTGGTGTATTTGCAACATTAGCCCTGTAGTTCTGGTTGTTCATAAATGAATGAAATGTTTTCAGTAATTGCATTTATTCCCCTGTGAGTGTTTTATTTGCACATGTGCGTCTTTTAGTGGGATATTTGCATAACAACCCCTGGACTTTTTGGTACGAGTTACCAAAAGGTCCTCGGACTTGTTTTTCTTACCAAAAGGTCCCTGAGTGCCCCCAGGCATGCGCCTCGCGCGTGATCTCTTGGGTATTTTGCATCAGGACCCCCAGAACTTTGGGTATTTGCACTTTGGTCCCTGTGCACAGTGCCCTCTTGTCATTTTTGAATAAAATATCAAATCACCTCCAAATCCAACGAAAATTTGACACATGGCTCCTGCCATGGTGTAGGATTTTTGTAGATTTTTGAGGACATTTCTGATCTTGTTTGGTATTTTTAAAAATTCAAAAACCTTTATTTTTGGCACTGTTTTACTTGAAAAATCACAAAAAATATTAAACCCCCCCCAAAAATTCCATAAAAATTAGGTGTTTGTTTCTGTTGTGTTTCTTGATTTTCTAGCCAATTTTGGCTATTTTTCATTGAGTAAAAACCCTAAAAATCTAAAAACACCTCAAAACTCATAAAAATTATAATAAATAATTTAAAAACCCAAAAACAATAATTTTGGTGCTCAAATTTTCCTTGTTTTCTCCAGTATACAGGAAAATTACCTCCAGGTCCCCCTGAGATCCTTAAATATTTTATTTTTGGATTTTGGGCCTCGCTGGACAGTACCTTGTCTTTTTAGCACTGTTTGATTTTTAGAAAATAAAATACACCTTATAAAAATCCCAAAAATTCACCAAAAACACTAAAAAACCTAAAAAACATAAAAACATTTTTGTTTGAATTTCTGCTTGATTTTTGACACATTAAATAATTAGTTGAAGCTTGCTTGTTTTTGTGCTCCTTTTATTTTCTTCACATTTAAAAATCCAAAAAAAATATAAAAATCATTAAAAACACCAAAAATATTTTGTCTTTTGTTTTATTCATTCTTGACTACTTCGTAGGCCTTTGGCCAACCCGTGCTCCTTGTGTTCGACCCTGGGTGCTATACCAGGTTAATCTCATAGCAGGGCAGCTGATTTTGTGCTTGATTGATTTTACGTGTTTCGAGTGGTCTGATTTTTCTTGATATACCTATCCTCTGAGATCCGGATCGCAACGACCCTTGTCTTATTACCTTCACCCGGGTCTTCAAAATTTTATAGGTTATCAGAATGGCGCCGTTGCCGGGGAGCACGGCTTAGTAGTCGTTTTTAGCTTTTTCCGCGGTTTTTGATTTTCGCGGCTTTTTGTATAGAATTTTTGTATATATATTTTTCTCATATTTCTGACAATAATTTTTGGACTGACCACTTTTCTCTCTATTTCCTGCGAGGGCCCGAGGAGCGAGGGCGGCATTCCTAGGAGCGCCAGTGCACCCGAGCGAAGCGGAGGCGGCTCGTTTCTTCATCGAGCAGCAGGAGAGAGAGCGAGAGAGAGAGCTGAGTGGGTGAGGATAGCTTAGGACTTTATTTCATTTATTATTATTGTAATAATACAGGGACTTGAACTCTTGGACTGCTTGGACACTTCTACCGTAGCGGGTCTGTTTGGCCGAGCACCGGTGTGCTCGGGGGACCCTTTAGGACCTTAGCGGTTTTTCACGGTTTTCTCGCGGCTTTCTTCTACTTTTTTTTACTGCCTTTCCGGTGTTTACGCGGTTTTTGCTCGAGCCCCTAGACTTAGGAATTTCTGGTGCTTGTGACGTAATTAGTAGGATCCACACACCTAACTGCTTATCTGTTCCTATAGATCGTTAATTGGACCTACTAAAAATAAATAATAAAAATAACTTAGTCGCTTTCCTGAGAGCCTACGCACCGCGAGCCTGCCCCGTCAAGCGCTACTCCTGAAATCGACCTGTCGAGAAGAGGAGGGGTGGGTCTAGACCGGACTCTTTGGATCGAGGGCGAGTGACTGAGTTAGACGGTTCTGCGCTAGAATTTGCTCATCTAGGACTCGGTTTTTCCCGCTTGCATCATTTAGGTAGTTTATTTCCTGTATTTAAATTCTGCGCGGATCACTTGCATGTAGAGTGCTGGAGACAAGGTACGCATTTCTATCTCATCATGCATCATTGATTTCTCGCGCATCGGCTTTTTCGTCTTCTCCCCCCTGTTTTCTGACTTAATAATCAGGAGAACCGAAAAATTCGTTAGACCTTTTGTTTGATTTGAAAAATATCTAAAAAGAAAAACAATAAAATCGGGACTGCTAATCATACTTGACCTAAAAGACACTTCACTGAAAATCTGTCTTGGGGAGAGTAACCCCCTCCTTGTCTGGTTTGGATGAGCAAGAGAGTGATCCACACATTAGGATAGAGCCTCCGATCTTTTCTTGACTGATTACCGGCTTTCAGTACGGGACAGTCGGTTGAGAAAGATCTGGATACCTATTGACCTCACGTAATCGCTCTGATAGACTGGATGATCACCTAAAATAAAATCGACAAGATAATTGACCGATCCCTTCGGTCTTCAGCTCTGTGTGCGTAGGTGAATTGGGGGTTTGCTTGTTCATCTTGTTTGGTTGCCAGATCCCTTCGATCCTTTCTCATCTATTCCCCTCCCTCGCCTCCCTTCATTTCTCTTCTCCTTGACCCCTGGATGATGGACTCCCCTCACTTTGAGCCGACTCTTACGGCTTCTTCTCCATCCTCTGACCATCACTCCAGTCCACCTTCTAGGGAGGTCGGATCTCCGACCAACCTCCCGCTCCCTCCCTCCCTTTCATCTCATCACTCTGGGCATGCTGTGCTAGACGTCCGAAGATACCAGATAGAGCAGATACGAGACCCGGACGATACTGTTGTTGAGTTGAGAGCGCACTCTGTTGGTGACCCGAGAGAGCAGTGGAGATCAGTAGATAGATCCCATTCCAGAGGGATGGAGGAGCAGATAGCACATGAAGCTCAGTCAGCTTCTACATTAGGCCCATTCGTCTTGGATTTGGATTACATTCAGCGACTGCCGACATTTTCAGGAGAGGCGCATGAGGAGCCTATCTTCATCTGTCCGCTTTCGAGGAATTTTGTAGAGCACAGAGATATTCAGATGTCACTGCAGAGGAGCTGATGAGTAGGACCTTCCCCTTTACGCTTCACGACAGAGCCATGAGATGGCACCGACGATTGGGGAGGACATTTGAGACGTGGGGAGAGCTACGCCGAGAGTTTCTACAGAGATACTTTCCCCCACGTAGAGCAGATTTCATGCGGTCTTTGATCATGGACTTTTCCGTTGACCCCCAGGAGCCATTGCACGAGGCATGGCCGAGGTTTCTTGACCTCTTGAGGAGATTTCCAGACCATGGACTTCCACTGACAGATTTGATTGAGATCTCCATGCGGGGGATGACCGCAGAGCAGCTTGCACTGGTGATTACCACATGCGGCGGTTCACACCGCAGTGCCGACATTCACTTCCTGGATACCATCTCGAGGCTACTTTTACAGAGTTCTTCTTTACGAGATGCTTCGGTCGGGACAACACATGAGGACGATGTTGTACCAGTGCGGTGTGTCACTTCACATGGTGAGTCAGCTTTACACACCAGCCCGAGGATTTGGATGATGCAGCACCACTGACAGAGGAGATGACTGTGATAGCTGAGGTTCGGACCCAGAGTCTACTTGAGTTCCCGTTGGCCTTTCAGTTGGAGTTCGAGTCAGCCCTAGAGTTCCCTATTGACGAGTCTTGGATATCATATCTTCTGATACTCCAGGAGCCGGAGGAGCCCCAGCTTTTACAGCCGTTGATTCAGACACTTCAGATTCCAGTCCCGGAGGAGTCAGCTTCCTTCCTGCAGAGACACTTCTTGGATGCAGACAGTCACCAGAACTCAGCTCAGCAGCCGCAGTTTGATGAGGGACACCACTTTGAGAGTACAGACACAGAGAGTCCCGTCTTCGAGCCTTTTGTCCTCCACTTTATTGAGACAGAAACACTACCTGAGGACCAGCTGACAGCCAGCATAGCCGCAGAGCGAGGATCAGCCACAGACACTTTGCCAGCTTCCGCGATGTTGACTAGTACCTTCTCCTGTTTCCAGATTGCCGAGATCTACACTCTTGATGATGATGCAGCCTGGTGCACTGAGTGGATACTTGATAGCAGCGCAGATGCCGATCTAGATCCTGATCCTCTTCCTGTCACTTCTGATCTGACATCTCTCCTCGAGGGTTATCTGCGGGAGGATGCCGCACTCGATGAGTACTCGGTTTCACCGGCTGAGAGTGTTTCCGATCTGACGGAACACGAAACCGAGTCTTTAGATCATTCTGATTCTGAATCTTCTCACCTCGACGACCCTCGCGAGGATGAGCCCATTTTGGAGATATTCGATGATTTGCCTGATCTGATTCTATTACATGCATCGGATATCATTCTGCTTAGAGAGTCTCCTGATCCTGATTGCCCATACCTGTTTGAGACACTGATTGACGTGGAGGATTCCATGACAGATCCATCCTTCTCCACGTTTGATTTCTTCGGCTCTATACTCTCACTCCAGTCTGATCCAGAGCCGCTGATTTCTTTTGTGCTACCAGATCCCGATTACTTATGCTCATATCATTGGCTGGTAGCAGACACCCGCCTGATTGCATACCTGGGTGTCTTACTTTACACCGTTGAGTTCGTCGTTGTTCTCACACAGAGACTGCGACGACAGTACGGCATTCGACTTACCGATGCCGTACTGAACCTTGATACCGCGTTGTCCTAGCCTTTGCGCCCAGCTAGGGGCGTAAAACCTAGCGCTTGTTGAGAGGCACCTCAACATTGTACTCTTTTATATATACGTGTTTCGTCTTGTTTGATCTTTCTTTCTTCCGTTCTTGTTCTCACCCCAGGTCTCGCATAGGATTATCTTTGCTATACTTAGGATATTGTTCATCCTAAGTATAGGGGGGGTGGAAACACCGGGTTGTTCATTCGTCTGTTTCATCACTTCTGTTTTGTTGCCTATACTTAAGGTTCTCCACCTTAAGTATAGGGGGAGTGATGTCCTCCTTCTTGTTTATATTCGTGATTTTCTTCGTGTCTTTCTGCTCTTGTTTTGCTGCCTATACTTAGGGTTATTTTACCCTAAGTATAGGGGGGGCAGACTCTGTATCTTCTTCACTCGGATTTCCCTTCATGTACAGCTTGCTATACTTAGGATTAGTTAATCCTAAGTATAGGGGGAAACCACCGAGTTCCTCTCCTTCTATTCATTTATTCGTTCCTGTACTTAGCCATTCCTTTTCACTCCCCTTTTACTAAGCACGAGTTATGTCTTCTTCATCGCTCTTGATCACTCTGAGGACATCGTTCGAGCTAAGTATAGGGGGGGTGTGTATATATTTCATATATACTTTAGCCATAACTCGTACTTTTGTGTGAGTGTGTTAATAAATAAAATGGCTAAAAATCACAAAAAATTTAAAAATTTTTTCATGTACATAAACTTCTTTTATATGCACATACATAGCTAGTGTACAAAGTACTTTTGTAAAAATGATTTCAAAAATCTTTTGTGTAAAGTTTGTGTAAATATTTTTGTATCAAAATTATGTATATAGTACAAAATTTTTCCAAAATGTTTGAAAATCAAGAGTTTGCAAAAATCTTGTGTAAATGTTTGTAAATATCTTTTTGCAAAACTTGCACTTCATGCATCATCATCATCCATGATTTCAAAACATTTTTCAAAAATTTTGCATGATTGTAAAATATTTGTAAACAGCATCGTGTGTACATATATGTATATAATTTTTCCTGGATGAGAGTTGACATTTAAACTAAGCCTGGAATTAAATTGAGAAATGGAGCTTGAATAAGATCTTAATCCACTTAACTTTAAGAGGAACCTTATAGGACTTAGGGTTAAAGCTTTTCAGGTCCATAAGGACTTAATTCTTTGAGTCCACTAGGCTATGAGCATATGTCATCTTGATGAGCTTAAGTAGAACACTTAACAACATACGCATAACTCTTAGAGACAATGGCTTGACTTGCACCTGCACTTTACACATGGCTCTCCACGGATGAGGTGGTGAGGAGGTAGTTTCCTTTGGCTTGGGGTAGCATATGAGGGTAGTACTTCTAGGCGGAACCTCTCTTCTTCTTCTAGTGAAGGAAGTGCGCCTCAACTTGGTCTAGTGGTGATGAAGGCTAAAGACAGAAGCTGTGGGTTGTAATAAAGCTTCAAAAGAGGGATAGTCTACTGGCTCAAGAGGAAATTTCTTGTATATATGCTGCACCATGTAGATATGCTGTACATAAGTCCTTGAAAAAAAATGCAAAAATGCAAAAAGAACTCCAAAAAAGTGGTGGGTCGGATTGAAAATTTAATAACCCCACCGGAGTGTACATAGTCAAATGAAGCAAAGCTTATGGTATCCATGCTACATCTCATGAAGCTTGCAGCGGGAGACTTAGCTACACTGGCTAAGCTTCCAAAACTCTATACTTCTACCCTCTCTTCTTGAGCCGGTTGCACTTGAACTTAGAAGGGAATACCCCGCTTCTCGAGGAGAGAGTTGCTAGACCGAGGCATTAGAGTTACCAGGTTGAGGGAGGTTGTTTCTTTGTTACTTCTGAGGTGGGGAGCCACATATCACTTACACTGCATGGAAAGACTCATGGGTCATTAGAGTTTGTGTATGTAGACTTGTTCTGATCTGGTTTATTGAGGAGTCTTGCCCATAGATTGGTGGAACTTAGAGGCTGTTGGGTTTTAAGCTTAAGTCCAAATAAGGTTCCGACACATTAATAATCCAAAGATCTGATCAAGCTCCATATCCCAATTTAATGAAGGAAAGTTTAATAATTCAACCTTGATCCATGTACATCCTCTTTTTCTTTTTCTTTCTTTCTTTTTCACTTCTTTTTCAAATAAGTGTTTGCTAAGGGACTAGCAAAGTTAAGTATAGGGGGATGATGAATACCCATTCATCACTCTTTATTCTTATATTTTAGCTACAAAAACCTTTGCAGATACATGTAGATATATGTAAATATCAATAATTACCAAAAGCATGCATTGTGTAAAAACCTATAATTAGCATGTTTTTGTGCAAAAATAAAAGAATAAAGATTAAAAAAGAAAAAGAGGGAAATATTTAGAATAAATATTGAGCAACCTAACCCAAGGGAGGGCTCAGCATGGGCCTGACCGCATAAAAGCCAAAGTAGAGGGAGATAGGGGCTCATGTGTATAGATTTTTGTAAATAAATAAAATTATATTTTCCTCACCCAAAAATATGCTTGTACATATGAAACTATTAAAAACAAAATAAAAATCTAAAAATGCAAAAACACCCTTTCACCATGTACATAGACCATGCCTCCTTATGTATTTAACCTTGTAAATAAATCTATTTATTTTCAAAACTTTTTATAAATATCCCATATATATAGTGTAAATAAATAAAATAAAAAAGAATCAAAACAAAAATCAAATAAAAATTACAAAATTAAAAATACAAAAATACATTGTATATATACCATGTATATAGATATACATAACTATTTATTTTACCTATATACATAAATAATAAAAACAAAATAAAAATACCCTTTTATTCCTCATTTTATTCTATAAATAAATAAAATATAAATGGGAATAAAATTGTACAAAAATAATAATTAAAAATCAAAAACCCAAAACCTACATATTGTACATATACCTATATATAGCTATATAGTATAAATACCTTATTTTTATTTCAAAAAATTAATTAAAAATCACAAAAAAATAGAGAAAAATAAAATAAATATTTTCATGTTTTAAGTTTTTAGAAATTCGGTCATTTTCTAGCCTCAAATAAAGAAATAAAAATGCAATAATTGGCGACTCCTGATTGGTCCACGGGGGTTTGTTGACCCCGGTCAACTTCCCCCGCGGACCTTCCTCTTTCGCGGATCAAGCAACCGACCCGATTTTTCGAAATTCTACACGCTCGATCCGACCGCCATTTCATCTAAAACCCCGGGCTCCGATTGCGCGCTGGACATCCAGGACCCTCGCCCGGGGTGGGTTTGGAGGATCCGAGTTCCGTGCCACCCGCCCGACCTCCTTCTTCTCGGATCTTCCACACTATATCATGTCGTCACCGGCGACCTAATTCACGCTATCTTTGGACCCCTGCTCGCCGCCAAGGAGCTCCTCCAGACCACCCGAGTGACAGGCGAGTGCTTTGGAGTGGAAGCGAGGCCCGAGTTGCACGGAATCCATTGATCCGGTGGTAAACGCCGCCGTGCGCCGCCGCGAGCGCGCTGAGCCTCGGGGAACGCGACGGCCCCTTGAGGCAACGACCAGGAGCTTCATCGGTTCCAGCCCAGTCGTATGCACCCATCAGGTAGCGTAGTTAGCCAGTAGATTAGCGTAGCGTTAGATTTTCGATTTCCTGTAGTGTACCTCCGCCGCCTCCGCCAGTCGTCTCCGTCCACGCACTCGACCATCCGACTAGACCACCATCTTCGCCTAACTCCTCTCCACCTTCTCCACCCGGCCATCCCTCCTGTCTTGTCCCGGAGCAGGGTCTTGGGTCTCCACCTCCGCCGCTCGCCGGAGACCTCCACACCGCTTCACCGTTCACCTTCCGTCCGCTCTGACGGGTCGAGGCAGTTTGCCCCTCGACCCCTCTTTCTTCCTGTGCAGGTTTCCAGGTCTATCGACCTCATCTGGAGGTCGGAGCTTCTTGGCACAGCAGCTCCAGGTGGTTCACGTCGCCGGAGCTCTTCTGAGCTTCCAGCCTTCATCGGAGTGGAGCATTGGGTGTGGGGCTTCACGGAGAAACTTTTACGCTCTTCAAGAGCAGCGGGGGAGGATCTCAGCTTGTGCATCGAGCCGGCGAAGTTCACCGGCGAAGTGTTCTTCCACCATCTTCCCCGACCGTCAGATCAGCCTTAGAGCTCCAGACCAGATCACGACCGTCCATTTGCGGAGCTGCAGATAGCGTCAGATCAGTTGAGGTGTGATCCCCGCCGTTGGTTCACCGAGGGTTCGACCACTACGTACGAGGACCGTCCGATCTCCACGTGGAGGACCCTCCACCGTTCGATCAGGCCGAGCCTTTCAAGGTCAAAGGCGCCACCGCTCGCGTTCGTCGGATCTGCTACGTGGCGCACATCCGGCCGTCGGCGTAATAAAGGGGGTAAATTGTTTTAGGCCCCCTTTTCTTTTATGCATTTAGTGTTAGTATGTAAATAAGTTTCGCCTTTTATTTACGTTTGGATATTTGCACTTGGAACCTGGTACTCTAGTTTATTTGCATTTATGCCCCTGTGAGTGTCTGTCACGTGCTTCGCCACGTGCTTTGTTTGGTGTATTTGCAACATTAGCCCTGTAGTTCTGGTTGTTCATAAATGAATGAAATGTTTTCAGTAATTGCATTTATGCCCCTGTGAGTGTTTTATTTGCACATGTGCGTCTTTTAGTGGGATATTTGCATAACAGCCCCTGGACTTTTTGGTACGAGTTACCAAAAGGTCCTCGGACTTATTTTTCTTACCAAAAGGTCCCTGAGTGCCCCAGGCACGCGCCTCGCGCGTGATCTCTTGGGTATTTTGCACCAGGACCCCCAGAACTTTGGGTATTTGCACTTTGGTCCCTGTGCACAGTGCCCTCTTGTCATTTTTGAATAAAATATCAAATCACCTCCAAATCCAACGAAAATTTGACACATGGCTCCTGCCATGGTGTAGGATTTTTGTAGATTTTTGAGGACATTTCCGATCTTGTTTGGTATTTTTAAAAATTCAAAAACCTTTATTTTTGGCACTGTTTCACTTGAAAAATCACAAAAAAATATTAAAACCCCCCCAAAAATTCCATAAAAATTATATGTTGTTTCTGTTGTGTTTCTTGATTTTCTAGCCAATTGTGGCTATTTTTCATAGAGTAAAAACCCTAAAAATCTAAAAATACCTCAAAACTCATAAAAATTATAATAAATAATTTAAAAACCCAAAAACAATAATTTTGGTGCTCAAATTTTCCTTGTTTTCTCCAGTATACAGGAAAATTACCTCCAGGTCCCCCTGAGATCCTTAAATATTTTATTTTTGGATTTTGGGCCTGGCTGGACAGTACCTTGTCTTTTTAGCACTGTTTGATTTTTAGAAAATAAAATACACCTTATAAAAATCCCAAAAATTCACCAAAAACACTAAAAAACCTAAAAAACATAAAAACATTTTTGTTTGAATTTCTGCTTGATTTTTGACACATTAAATAATTAGTTGAAGCTTGCTTATTTTTGTGCTCCTTTTATTTTCTTCACATTTAAAAATCCAAAAAAAATATAAAAATCATTAAAAACACCAAAAATATTTTGTCTTTTGTTTTATTCATTCTTGACTACTTCGTAGGCCTTTGGCCAACCCGTGCTCCTTGTGTTCGACCCTGGGTGCTATACCAGGTTAATCTCATAGCAGGGCCGCTGATTTTGTGCTTGATTGATTTTACGTGTTTCGAGTGGTCTGATTTTTCTTGATATACCTATCCTCTGAGATCCGGGTCGCAACGACCCTTGTCTTATTACCTTCACCCGGGTCTTCGAAATTTTATAGGTTATCAACAACCACGATGTTAGAGGTGTAAGACTTAGCTTATATATGAAAATATAAATAAAATACTAAGTATATCAATATATTTATATAGCCATAAATTTAGATGTTCCCTAACATATTCACCATATATGTTTTTTGGGTCTCAATTTGGGACCCACCGCAAGAAAACTATGTATATATATATATAAACGTAATTAGGTTACATGGATTACTCTACACCAACTGATTCCAAAACACACATAATGCCTTACACTGTTCCCTTACATTCTCAGAGTAGAATACGCTCCCCCTAAACAACACATCATTCCTACCACGCCATATCCCCCAAAGGATGGCAAAAGGAAAAGAGGTCTCCGCACGTCCCTCCCCACACTCCGCCCTGATACATTTCCAGAACGTGGATGCATTCTCCACCCTCATCCATGGAAGCCCGGCATCACTCCAGACCCGCACCGAGTACGTACATGAGAAGAAAAGATGATCCAAATCCTCCATCCCCTGGCCACATCTACCACATTGGCGATCATCCACTCCCAATAACCTGCTACGGCGACACTTAGTGAGAACTTTTCCAAGTCTGAACAACCATATGAATACCTTCACTCTACTCGGCACCCTACTCCTCCAAATGAGATTGGCATCCAGTGTGATGTCTCTGTTCCCTTGACCCTCCTCGTTGGTGAAGAAACGGTAGGCCTTCTTCACTGAGAATTTCCCCATTGCCCCAGGTCCAGTGGTCACGACCATCCGATGGACCCTCCACCCCCGCTAATTCCCCGCGCATCCTCAGGAGCTCGTCCAATCTACGAACAGAGTGCAGCGTGTCGAAACGAACGCTCCAACCCTCCTGTTCCCACCTCCGGTTGACCACCTCATCTCTGCCACTAACCACACCAAACATACTAGGGAATCTCTCTCTCAAAACTCCATCTCCTGTCCAATCATCGAGCCAAAATCTAAAATCTTCTCCATCCCCCAAAACATGCTTCATTTTGTCAACCATAAGTGGAAGAACTTTCGCAATAGCCTGCCACAGCACCGAGGGTGCTCTAACCCGAGCGGCCTCCAAAGATAAGGTACTACCATAAATCTTCCGCATAAACCGACACACAAGGTCCTCCGAGCTCCCCCATATCCGCACCACCCACTTCGCCACCAGAGCCTTGTTCATCTCCCCCAATCTGACCACACCTAAGCCCCCGAGTTTCTTTGATGTTGTTACCACACTCCAATCAGCCAAATGAATTCCCTTCTTCTCTTGCCTCCCATCCGACCACAGAAACCTCCTCATCAGAACCTCCATCCTCGTTCTGATCCCAACTGGCAACAATCTCGTGGAACAGAAAAATACCGGAATTGCAGAGAGAACATGTTTCAGCATCACAACCTTCCCACCCTTAGAAAGTGTAGAAGCCTTCCAGCCCGCTAGCCGCCCCCCCAATCTTGCCATCACCGGCCGCCAGTCACAAGCCCGAAGCCTCCCTGCCACCAGAGGTAGCCCCAAATAAGTGACCGGCAGTGAACCCAAGGGACACCTCAAACTGGTCGCCGCCTCCTCCGCCTCATGCTGTGTCATACCAAAAGGCACCACCATGGACTTAAGATGATTAATCTTGAGGCCCGAGATGTCACCGAAAATATCTAGAATCCTTGTCGTACGACGAATTCTGTCCGAATCAGCTCTCAAAAATATCAAGGTGTCATCTGCATACTGCAGCAGTGGAATCGAAACATCCCCAATCGTGTAGCCACCGCACCAATCTCCCTCCGCCGCCAACCGCATAAGAACTGCCAACGCGTCCGCGGCAATCACGAATAACAAAGGAGCCAACGGGCATCCCTGACAGATCCCTCTTTGCGGCTGGAAGAAGCCCCCCTCAGGCCTACCATTAGTGAGAACAACACATGAGAACTTATAAAATTCTATGCTTATAAACATGAGAACCTATAAAATTCTATGCTTGATTGCTTTGAATCCTAACTCATTGTCATCCATATACAATGCAAAGCTTATTATGACCTCCTTCACATGGGGACTAACATATATATTGACATATTTTGAATCCTAACCACCTGATTTGCTCGACCTAGTTGAAGAACCATTATATGCACCCCCTATCGCACCATACCATACAACACGTGGAACTCACACAATAACTCAAAAGAAGTTTTTATATGGTGAAACCGATCACCGTCGACACTCAAGGACATACATATATGAGTATAACAATTTAAATTGTTAATAATTAATATTATACTTAAGATGTCATAATTACTAATGCATAAAATATTAAAAAATTAGATATTTCCTTAAATAACTAGTGAATTGCATGGATATCATTAAGATAGATAGATATCGGTGAAATATTGTCAATATCGATCGATATCCAAGAAAATTTGTACTGAAAATCATCAACTTCGATCAATATGGCTCGACACATCGAAATATCATTTATATTCCTTCACATCTCGGTTAAAATCCGAGAAATCAGTAGAGAGGGGAGTTTCGAATTCACAGACTATCAAAATGAACATTTGAGTGAAATTTCACGAAATTTAAAACCATGTCGAGAAGTAGGAGGAAGGGTCTGTTAGCACCTCGTGTAGAGGGGTCGGATTGAGGTGCCTAGGGTAGATGAAGGTGACATGTCACCCTATTGGCCCAAAAATGTCAAAATTTAAAAAATCAAAAAGAAATAAAAGGATATCTAAAATGGGAAGTACACACGGAAGTTGGTCAAAAATTTGTTATCTACCTTTTTCTTGACTGAAGCTTTTGTTAGTTTGGCTTATTTTGAACGATGGGATTTTAAGGTCATATGTGTAGGTATTCTATATCTAGTTATAGGTTTTTCATAGTTTTTTGTTTTGTTTTCTTGTTAATAGTTGGTTTATATTATCTCTTTGTCATAATTATATATATTGTAAGGTACTCAGATTTTTTTTAGATTTTTTACGTTAAAAGTTTAGTTCATATATTAGCAACAATTGATTGAAATTTTGAAAAACAGTAATGTGTATGCATTTTTATAAGAACCATAGCTAATGTTATAGCAACATATATGACATTCATCGCTAATATCAAGTATAAAAAATTATGTTGCAACAAATAATATCATCATTATAATTTAACATCAGGCAATAGTGATTGATTTTAGAAAAAAAACGTCACTATAGACTCATTTTATTATATGTAATGGCACTTCTATATAGAAGTTTCATAGTCATCCACATCGACTAGCAAGTAAGACAATGAATATTTTGAATATACTTTAGATGTGAGAAATAACCTATATATTATTATATAGATAAGATCAAAGTACGCACGTATTAATTAGTTTGAGATAGCAAATAAGGTCTTAGAAAAGGTGATTACTATTACAAAATATACCTATAGCAATTAATAAATTGGAAATTGTTGCGATCTGCCTTGTTAGATATGTATATGATGAAACTTATTCATTACAAAACCACCTATATCATTTGATATTTGCAACAAATATTATATTCGTCGTCACTAATGATACTTATTTTCTTTTTTTTACATATCATTTGATATTTGCAATACGGAGACACTAATGAGAGACGGGTAACAAGTTGTATCATCAATTCTTTTTTATGACTTTTTAGTCTATTGTTGACTGAAAATGCAAAGACTTTTTAAAATTTTCAAGCCAGTAAAAAAATCCGTTGACATATGAACAGTTACTAGCTATGCACATATATCAACAAATATTGTTATCCTAAATTTTCAAAATTTAACAATCGTGGTCGCATGTATTATAATAGCATTGATTTGCCAAATTATTGGTTTCAATAGCT
Source organism: Ottelia alismoides (assembly GCA_037367405.1). NCBI lineage: Eukaryota > Viridiplantae > Streptophyta > Magnoliopsida > Alismatales > Hydrocharitaceae > Ottelia > Ottelia alismoides. The sequence goes on from JAZKJV010001317.1 coordinate 102,582, forward strand.
TCAGTTGTTGTTTCCGAAAACAACAACCCAAAACTACTACCCAAGAATGCAAACATTACATACACAGTATCGATAATACTAACGCATACCAGTTCTTTCGTTGACCCATATCATTTGACCATTTCTGGCCGCGATTAGCTCTCCAGAAGAAGAAAAATGTAATTTTAATGCGGCTTAATTCCTTGGCTTTCAATGCCGTACCTAATGCGTTTGCATGTCGTGATAAACTCCAGTGGGCAATCAGGAAAGGGTACCCTGCAGAGTATTATGGAGCTTCGGCAAACCTTGAGGTATATGGCGTTGAGCCAATGCGAGAGGACCAAATGAGCGGAAGCTTGGTCTGGGCTTGCAGGAGTGACGTCCATTCTCCGTTTAGCTGTGTTGTGGCTGGATGGATGGTATGTCTTCTTTTTATTTTTCTTTTAAACAACACAGTAATTTTGTTCCCCTCATGAACCTGCCCTACACTCGTTTCGCCACGCTTAATTGTTGGGTTTTTTGTGTGAAACCTAGTTGATTAACTATAGGTTGGATAATAACCGTAATCAATATTGTTAGCTGCAAAATTATCTTTTGTAGTTGTAATTTGCTATGATAGAGGAAGTATTGATTTTAGTAATCGTATTACACTGATGGATTTTACTTATCGATGAATGATGTGCTTTTAAACTGAGCTTGAAGATTTTGTTTTGAGAATAATATGCATATATACATGTAACTCTCTCTCTCACACACATGCACATGCGCACATGCGTACACTCACACACATATATAAGTATATACCACACGCATATATACAGATATATGCTTATGCATATGCGTGCATGCACATTGTTTGTGTGCTTGCTTTAAAACTCCATCCAAAATTAGAAGACACGAGATAACCTCTGAGCTGTTGAACTGGATTTATTCTTTGTAGATTGTCTACCAACAAATATACCCTGTATTATCCTTCTTAGATTTCTTTATCGAATACTAAAATGTTACAGGCTAGTCATGCATTGTTCAATGACACCCAGACGAGGCTGTACACAGAATGGGAGGTGCGCTTGTCTATACTTGTGATATAATAATACATGCCCATCTTTTGCACCTTGAATGGTCCTTAAGTAATGCTGACAATTAACCAAACCTTCTTTTGTTAATTAACTAGATACATCCCAGCACGGCTGCGTGTGTGAACATGCAATGCCCAGGGTTTGTGCAAGTCAACCGCCATAATCCGCTCGGCGGTGCCATACGGCCGCTCTCCACGTACAAGGGACAGTTGTATGTTATAGATGTTCACCTCTACGAAGTATATAACCCTCTTCTCTCTCTCTCTCTTACACATGCAGCTCTACTCTCTGCTTGATTATATATTCACCAGAATTGTTGTTCTAAGAACTCAAGGCAATAATGACTGAGATCATAATGCAGGACATTGAAGGGAACTGGTGGTTCCAACTCGGCGAAGAGGACGTGGGATATTGGCCGGCCACGATTTTCACCAACTTCACCTATGCCTCGGAGGTGTATTTCGGGGGGTTCGCGATGTGCTCGACGAGCGATGGAGAATGTCCTCAGATGGGGAACGGGCACTCGCCGAAAGAGGATGAGGCTGGTGCGTGCTACGTGAATCGGGTGCAGGCCATGGATCGCGACGGTTGGTGGGAAAACCTCTCCCATAGACAGCAGTTCCCCTACCAAACCAAACCGGAGTGTTATAATGTGGGGCCTTACCGCTATTCACGTAAATTCTTCAACTCCTTTGGCTTTGGGGGTCCTCGCTGTAATCAGTCAGCATATGGCTAGCATAGCATTGTTCACTTGTTGTTAGGTAATGTGTTTCTTTCTTTTGCTGTCATAAAACTTAATGAACTATAGCTGAGTTTTGATATACCTTTTTTTTTTAAAAAAAATGGTCGAGTTCATTCCTAGTAAAAATGGTACATCATACAAGAAGTTAAGATAGAAATACTATACAGCAGCGGGTATAAACAAAAAGTTCGAAAAACTGCTTAAGTTCGGATAGAGGAGGGATGCATTACCGCACGCCATACACTACGCTAACCGAACTTTGGATGCTGCTCAACGGAATTACACTGTAACTGAGAAGGAGATGCTAGTAGTACTCTTTGCTTTGGACAAGTTCAGATCATATATTCTTGAATCCCAAGTGATTATTTTTACAGATTACACCGCCATATGATATCTCAAGGTAAAGAAGGATGCCAAAGCTTAGACTGACCAGATCGATCCTTCTATTCCAGGAGTTTGATATTGAGATTAAGGATAAGCCTGAAGTCAAAAATATGGTGGAGGACCACCTCTCCCGTTTAGAGAACCTTGAGAATTCAGATCAGATTGCACCTATTACAGAGACCTTCCCAATCAATATAGAAGGTCAAAAATCCAAAAGGAACTTATGGAGATCAATTTATTAGGTAGAAGGTAGTCTAAACTACCTCTAGCCAAAATAGGGATGTCAATATAGGTTTATCGATTGGTTACCGATTGGAACCTGATAACCCCCAAAATTCCGAGTGACTAAGGCAAAGGCAAAGGAATGGTCGTTGTGACCTCAATCAATCGGATGGGTATATCAAGAAAAATAGACCACTACGAGAAATAAAATCAATCGAAAATGCGAAAGCGGTCTCGCTATGTGATTAACCTGGTATAGCTCCCAGGGTCGAACACAAGGAGCACGGATTGGCCAAAGGCCTACGAAGTAGTCAAAGAATCAGAAAAAGGGAGAAAACATTTTTTTAGTGGTTTTTAATGGTTTTTATATTTTTTTTGGATTTTTAAATGTGAAGGAAATGAAAGAAGCACAAAAACAAGCAAGCTCCAACTAATTATTTAATGTATCCAGAAGTGAGCAAAAATTCGAGAAAAATTGTTTTTATGTTTTTTAAGTTTTTAAGTGTTTTTGGTTAATTTTTGAGATTTTTCCAATGTGTATTTTATTTTCTAAAAATCAAACAGTAAGAAAAAGATAGGGTACTGTCCAGCAGGGCCCAAAACCCAAAGATAAAATATCTAAGGATCTCAGATGGCCCTGGAGGTAATTTTTCTGTATTCTATAGAAAATAAGGAATATTTGGGCACCAAAATTATTGTTTTTGGATTTTTAGATTATTTAATATGATTTTTATGAGTTTTTAGGTGTTTTTAGATTTTTAGGGTTTTTACTCAATGAAAAATAGCCAAAATTGGCTAGAAAATCAAACAACACACAAAGATCAGTAACTAATTTTTGTAGAATTTTTGGGGGTGTTTTTATATTTTTTTGTGATTTTTCAAGTGAAACAGTGCCAAAAATAGATGTTTTTGAATTTTTTAAAATAGCAAACAAGATCAAAAATGTCCTCAAAAATCTACAAAAATCCTACACCATGGCAGGAGCCATGTGTCAAATTTTCATTAGATTTGGAGGTGATTTGATATTTTATTCAAAATCCAAAAGGGGGCACTGTGCACAAGGACCAATGTGCAAATACCCGAAAGTCTGGGGCTCAAGGTGCAAAAATCCCAGCAAGTCACGCGCGTGGCACGTGCCTGGGGCACTCAGGTGCCTTTTGGTAATAAAAACCAAGTTTCTGGACTTTTTGGTAACTCGTACCAAAAGTCCAGGGGCTTGGATGCAAAAATCCCACTAAAATCCGCACATGCGCATAAACAACACTCACAGGGGCATAAATGCAATTACTAAAAAGTTATCATTCATTTCAGAACCCAACAGAACTACAGGGAAACAGATGTAAATAGCCCAAACAAGCACGTGACGAAGCACGTGGTCTCACATACACAGGGGCATAAACGTAAATAAAAACAAGCACAAGGTCCCAGTTGCAAATTACCCTACGTAAACAAAAGCACGAAAATATTTACAGGACTAGGACTAAAAAGACAAACTAAGAGGGGGCCCTAAGTAATTTACCCCTTTATTTGTCGACGGCGGGATGCGCGCCACGTGGAAGATCGGGCGGTCCTGGTGAGCTGGCGCTTTTCTTCGTCTGCCCTTGAGCCGGATCGACGGTGGAGGCGAGGACACGTGGAAGATCGAACGGGGTGGAGCTCGGGTGCCTCTCTCCTCTGCTGCTGTCGGTCCAGATGAGCCCCTCCAGGTGATCGACGGTCGCTGCTCCTCGGGAGATGGACGGCTGGGATCAAGACTGGAGCGGAGGAGCCATCGGACGGTGCTGGAGGATGGTGGAAGAACACTCCGCCGGCGAGCTTCGCCGGCCTCGTGCGTGGGATGTAGTCCTCCTCAGCTGCTCCTGATGATCGGAGAAGACCCGCTATGATGCCCCGCAGCTGGTGGTAGCCTCCGATGGCCCAGCCGAGCCCGGGAGGGGCTCCGGCGAGGCTGGCGGCGAGCGAGCTCCTGGACTGAAATCGGGAAGCCTCAGATGGCCTCCTCGGTCCCTGCAAAGCAAACCAGAAGCTTCGCGGGTCGAGGGCAAAGTGCCTCGACCCAAAGAAGCGGGGTGACGGTGGCTGGTGGGTCGGTGCGAATGAGCTCCGGCGAGCGGTAGGTGGTGGAGCTCGACTCCCAGCTCCGGGGCGAGCTGGGTTGGATGAGTGGGCGTAGAACGTGCGTCGGAGGGTGGCGAAGGTGTGTGGGGGTTCCGATGATCGAGATATTACGCGAGATGGCCGGAATCAGGGGAACACGTCGGAGAGTCGATTTGGGCGAAATCAGAAATTAAACGAAATGGAAGAGCTAATCGACTACCTGGGTGGATCGGAAGACTGTGCTGGAGTGTGGCTAACTCCCGGTCGTCGCCTCGAAGGTCGTCACTGCCTGAGGCTCGAGCTCCAACTAGGTGGCGGAGCACGGCGGCGCACGGCTGCCGGATCGATGGTCGGGCACCCTCCTCCTCGCTGCAACACGGCAGACGGAAGCTGTCACCTTGCTGAATGCAATGGAGGTCACGGGAGTGAAGGTGGAGAGCCAAAGATGGAAAGAAAGTGCGGCGGAGCTCAGCCTTTATATGGTTGCAGGTCCGGGATGAAGGGCTCGGGTCCGGCTCGAGTGAGCACGGATCCCTAGGATCGATGTCGGGCGAGATTCCCGGGTACCTGGGGGGTGATTAGGACCCTGGGTTAGGCTAAATGGGGATCGGATCTGGTGGGGATAATTAAAAGAAGTCGGGTCCAAAAGCAGATCCGCGACTCTGTGGTCCAGGGGGGAAAGTTGACCGGGGGTCAACAATCCCCCGTGGACCAATCAGAGCCCGCCAAGGCCTGAATTTTAATTTGATTTTTTTGGGCCTTTAAATGGCCGAATTTTCAAAAACTTAAAACATGAAATATTTTTGTTTTAATTTTTTCTATTTTTTTGTGATTTTTAATTGATTTTTGGAAATAAAAATAAGGTATTTACATAATAGGTCTATACATAGGTATATGTACAATATGGGGTTTTTTATTTTTGATTTTTAATTAGTTATTTATATACATTTTTATTCCTATTTTATATTTTATTTATTTATAGGATAAAATGAGGAATAAAAGGCTATTTTTATTTTATTTTTATTATTTAGATATATAGGTGAAATAATTATTTATGTATAACTATATACATGGTGTATGTACAAGATATTTTTGTATTTTTAATTTTGTAATTTTTATTTGATTTTGTTTTGTTTCTTTTTATTTATTTTATGTACAATATGTAACATAGGATATTTACAAAAAGTTTTAGAACTAAATACATCTATTTACAAGGTTAGATAAATAAGGATGGTGGTCTTATGTACATGGTGAAGGTGTATTTTTGCATTTTTGACTTTTAAGTTTTTATTTTGTTTTTAATAGTTTATAAATATGTACAAAATATATACAAGCATATTTTTGGATGAGGAAAATATTATTTTATTTATTTACAAATATATACATAAGTGAGCCCCTATCTCTCTCTACTGTGGCTTTTATGCGGTCAGGCCCATGATGAGCCCTCCCTTGAGTTAGGTTGCTCAATATTTATTCTAAATATTTCCCTCTTTTTCTTTTTACTCTTTATTCTTTTATTTTTGCACAAAAACATGCTAATTACATATTTTTACAAGATGCATGCTTTTGCTAATTATTTGTATTTACACATATCTACATGCATTTGCATAGGTTTTTGTAGCTAAAATATAAGAATAAAGAGTGATGAATGGGTATTCATCAGAACCCATCCCATTAAAGGACTTGAACCCATCCCATTTACTTTGGAGGGGTTTGGATTTTAAATTTACTACCCGTGCAGGTATGGGTGTGGGATTGCTTTGTGGGTACCAGAACCTGTCTCAAATCCGAACAAAAAATAAATGTAAATTTGTGTATGTTGCATTTTAGTCAAACTAATCAAATCCATTCCATATTTAATAGGTATCCATGTTCATATATCAAATTCAACTAAATTTTCTCTCCTACATCTATTTTTTCATATTCAACTACTTTTTTACATCTTCAATTCATTAACACATCTTGACCTATCCTCTTTACACGTAGGAAGTGTCGTCAGTGGCGATTGGGAGGAATGAACTAGAAAATTTTCTATTTTTATTATCGTAACATATACATGTATAGTGCTAAGGAGTGTCAATCCTAAAGAGCCTTCTGTTTGAAATTAAGGTAGGTGTAGAGTTATTAATGTTAGGGTCTCTTGATATTTTTGGTCTAATAGAATACCATCTTTCCGTTTCAAAAAAATCGAATTCTGAGAAAACAAAAAGAAGTAAAATGAACGAAGTGGTTTTCAATTGACTAAGAAACATAAACATATATCTACTTCTATTAGCAAGAATGTAATGTAATTAATTCCCAACGTACTATCATCGATCGGAGAGGATCGATGGAACGGAACGTACTCTATATATTTTTGTTAGATATTTGTTTTTTTAATATTTAAGCCCGATATTTCTCTGTCCACTATCTCAAGTAAAGAGATGATGAAACGTCCCCAGAAAAAAAGTCAAAGAGGTGAAATTTAATGGTATTTATTACGATCGGCTGAAATCCAAGAAGGGGAGATGTTATTCTTCACAAAAATAATAAAGACCGATTGCTTCTCCTCTTTCCACTGCACTGACTCTTCCGTTTGGTTGCAGAGTTGGGTTGGCCCAACCCAACTCACAGTTTACTATTCACATGGGTATCCCAACTCAACCCAATCAAACCATGTCTAACCATGCAACCAAACGAACCTTTAATTGTCACTAAATCATTTGCCGTTACTCAAAAGACCATTTACATCCCGATTGCTTCTCCTCTTCCCACTGCATGCACCGACTCTAAATTGTCATTAAATCATTTGCCTTTACTCAAAAGATCATTTATGTCATCTTTTGACGCATAAACAACCATTATTTTCCTACCAACAAAACACATATTAATTCCAATATTTTTAATAAATGCCATGAATAAGTAACGAGTAAGGCCTAGAAAAGTTGAGTTGGGTATCTTCGCACAACCAATATAAATACCAGGGGAAGGAGGGACATGATCTCCACACACATTCAACTTGCTTTTGGATCAAAACAAAGCTCCTATAGGAATGGCTACAGTTCTCCTTACAACGTTCCTAACGTATGTTCTTCTTTCATGTAATAGTGTAGGAGCGCGACTTCTCGATCTAACTGTCAAAACCATCAAGGTAAGAATGATATGCGCAGATATATTGATATAATCGAGTTGACTTTTCCTTTGTTGTGCGGTTGAGGCGTATTGACATATATTGTTATAATTGCAGACATCAGCTAATGATGTATTTGACTGCGTGGACATATATAAGCAGCCAGCATTCGACAATCCTTTACTTAAAGATCACAAGATCCTCGTATGATCGTTATCACCTTTAATTTATATAGAAAATTATAGCTGTCGACGATCATTTTACATTCTGACATTATAGAATCAGAAGGAGGGCCACCGTAATTTTAGCATGTTCTTTTTGCTAGAGATAGTTAATATTGGGAACTTATTGCAAGATATTGATGTGCAGATGAAGCCAGAGGTTGTATTCACGAACTTTGCGCAAGGACTGGGAGAATCGAACGACAACGAGACATTGCTGGTTGATCTGAAGCTGGAGGGAGGAGGGTGCCCAGAGGGAACTGTCCCAATTCAGAGGCTCCTGAAGAACAACTCCACCACTCCCAGAGCAGCACATCAAGCTTCCTATCAGGAACGTGGCGTGGCAAACGCTTTCAATCAAATGGTAAAGAAAGTCCTCTTAATTAACATGAATTGTAACACGATTTGAGTTCGTCCATGATATATTATATGTTTTTTCCCCTTGAAATAAATATAGTGGGCTCTAAGGAGGGCAGAGCCGAGAAACTATTACGGGGCATCGTCGAGCTTGAATGTATACGGAATGCAAATAGAGAAGGAACAAACCAGTGGAGCCATGATTTGGATTTCTAACGGGGACGCACCCCTTCCAACGCGACCTATACTTAGAGCTGGATGGATTGTGAGTATTCTCATTGTTATTTTAAGATCTCGTGTATTCCCTGCTATATATTTATCTTTCACATAAAAACCGTGGCAGGTGGACCCTTCTCAATATCCTGACGGCCAGACAAAGTTCGTAGCAGGATGGAGTGTAAGTTGTTTCTCTCGGATGTTTTGATATACTGGTCTGCAATAACCAATTCGTCTGCCATCTCATTCCAAGAATTTTTTCAGGCAAATGGAGATAAGACAGTTTGCTTCAACCACGAATGCCCTGGCTTTGTTCACGTGAACCCAAAGGTTGCATTGGGATCTACCATAACACCGGTTTCTACTCGAGGGGGGGAACAGTATTACATATACCTTCACATCTACAAGGTACGCCTCCATTTTGTAGTGTCCTCGTTTCAACTGAACTAAAGAAGCAATACAAACTCCGTGCAACACAATGTCATGCAGGACGAGAAGAACAACTGGTGGTTAGCAAAGGATGGCGTACTCGATGTTGTTGGGTATTGGCCGGCAACCCTCTTCGCCGGCTTCGACCATGCCACCGCGGCGGACTTTGGCGGCATTGTGAGCTGTCAGATGGGCCAGAAATGCCCACTGATGGGGAACGGTCAGGTGCCGGTGTTCTTGGGTAAGAATGCATGCTACATGAAGAGAGTTCAGGTGATAGGACCGGATCATAACTGGGGCGGTCTTGGCTATTCTCACCAGGATGTGCACGAGAGCCATCCTGATTGCTATAATGTCGGCCCCTACCTTCATGATGTTCATGCCTACAAGTTTTCATTCGGCGGAGCCTCGTGCAATCCCTACTAGTTAATTGATGAATATATACATCAATGATTGTATTGCACCCTGCAATATTACAAACATTTTATGATATATTTCCCTTTGAAATAAAGGAAATTGTAGTTTTGATCAAGATGAATGCGTGTTAAATCCTTCCTCTCTTTTCTGCTTGAAGGAAGGTTAAATATTCGAGATCGACTACGTGAGCCGTGGGTATAACAAGCACTTCTACAATAGGCAATGGGTGCTCAAATATTCAAACGGTTGTCCTCGTTAGGAAGTCCTGAAGAGGCTGTGGAGATAGAAATAAGCAAGTTAATGTTAATTTTCCCCTGAATTTTGTATTTAACAAGTAATTGAAAGAAGTTGAGGTCAGTGGGATTGTGTTGGTAACAATCAATGTTCTCCAAATGAAACCCAACTATCATTCATTTTTAATAAAAAACTAAAGTATCCTAACTACAGATAATGATCAAAACTGTTTAGGTTTCAAATATTGGCTACTAACTAAGCTATTACAAAGAGATAAGTCATACATATGCACAAGAATTAGATCATAAATATTATTGATGAAGTTACAATAACTGTGTACATCAGAATGTTCCTCTGATTCACTCAAGATGCATCTTTTTACAACTAACACTAAATAATTTGAAGCATATAATAATAATTATTCGTTGACGTTTTACTTTAATTGTTATTAAATTTATCAATGAAAATTTTAAATTTTGAGTAAATTGCACAAAATTCCATGAATGTGTGTCACTACCTTAACGATAAAAAATCTAAATATATATGTTCTCAAAAGGATTTGAATATACACCAAAGGAGATGGATGTAAAATCTTAAAGAATATGATTTTTCTGTCACTTATCATTCAGGTAAAGAAAATGCAATGGCGGATGTTTTAAATCGAAAGGGATGTGTTCTCAGCCACTTGGATGATTAAAAAGTCGAATCTCGTTGATGATTTTGTCTCTTGGATTTTTTTCAAGAAAGAAGACAGGACTATCTTAACTAGCATCCAAATACGTTCTGGGATAGTAGAGAAAGTATTCACGGCTTCGAAAGAAGACATGAGTATCATGTTCTACCTGAGAAAACTCATGGAGAAGGTTCAGAATTCTTCATTGTTGCAGATAGCGGCATTAGATTTAGGAACCACATATGGGTTCCTTCGTGAGCAGAGCTGAAGCATGAGATTCTAGACGAAGTTCATTGTTCTCTACATATTGTACATCCGGAAGTACAAAGATGTACAAGGATCTCTAGTAAAATTTTTGGTGGAAAATTAGGAGGAAGTACTTGCAGAATTCATTTCTCGTTGCTTGATTGTCAAATTAATGCTGAGAATCAAAGACCGGCCGGGCTTGGAGGTTCTGAATGGAAATGGGAAGACATCACCATGACTTTGTAATGGGTCTTCTAAAAACTGAAGCAACTAATTATGATACAATATGGGTGATCGTGGACACATTGACGAAGTCTGTTCATTTCTTACCAATGAAGAAGAAAGAGACTATTGCGAGCTTAACAAATTTGTACATGAATAATATTGTGAAGCTTCATGGTATACCGATTTTTATTGTTTCTGATTGCATTATAAGATTCACATGAAGATTTTGGGAGAAAAAACTTCAAGAGGCTTTTGGTACAAAGCCGAATTTTTGTACCACTTTTCATCCTCCGACCGATGATCAATTGAAAAGAACTATTCATGTTCTTGAGAATATGCTTAGGGCATTTTTTATTACACTCGAAGTTGAGAAGAGAATTTTCCACTTATCAAGTTTACCTATAACAATAGTTATCTGGTGAGTATTGGAATGGCTTTGTATGAAGCTCTCTACGGGAGGCCATGTAGATCTTTTCTTTATTGAAGCGTGATAGGTGGAAGAAGATTGCTTGGTCCAGAACTTGTACAGGAGTGTGCAGATAAGATTGGCCTAATTATGAAGAGGTTATTGATAGCTCAAAGTAAACAAAAGAGCTATGCATGTAATAGTTGTAAAGAAATAGATTTTTTGTCAATGATTATGTTTTTCTAAAGATTTCTCTGACTTATGGTGTGTTGAGGTTTGGACGAAAGAGAAAACTCAGCCCAAGATACATTGAATTTACGATGGTGTTATATAAATATAGCTAAAATGTCATTAACGAAAAAGTAAACGGTAAATAGTAATAGTAGTGAAACAACACATCCGTTGTGCCATTCAAGGAGGAGAGTATTCTTCCTACCTTCCGAAACTAGTGATCGAGTGAGATTGGGGACTGTTGTGTGTGTGTGCGCGCACGTGTCTGTGCATGTGTGTGCGTGCGTGTACGTGTCTGTGTGTCTGTGTGTGTATGTGTCTCTGTGTGTGTGTGTGTGTGTGTGTCTCTGTGTGTGTGTGTGTGTGTGTGTGTGCGTGCGTGTGCGTGTGCGTGCGCGGGCGTGCGGGCGCGGGCGCGCGGGCGCGAGCGTGTGCGTGTGTGTGTGTGTGAATTTTTTTGTTTACATCCATTTCTTCTTTTCCAGGCATATTCAATGATTGAGAATGTCACTTTTATCTATTAGATTGATATGTGGAATCATATTTTATCTATCTATAGGTGGTAACCCTATTATTGAAAATTTCCTTTCATTATTAGTAATGTATAACTCGAGTATAATAAGATGAGTTTTTATAAAATCATTGTTTTGCCAAAATTATTTCCTCCCTCTTATGAAAATCAAGTTTAGTTTGTTTTGGAACAGAGGTATTTATATTTATGTTTCCCAATATAATGCCATTGATTTAGTCTGATTGACAAAGGGGCCTATGGATACGTGTTAAAGAGGATTTTTCACGAGTCAAATATGTTCTCAGAAGGCCAAGACATGGTCACTGTGGCAACCCACAAGAAACACTACTTCAGACAACAATTAACCACAATAGATATAACAATGAAATGCAAAATAAATGTGGAGTTAAATTTTTTTATTTATCTCTAAAATGTGTGTATAGTGCAAGTATGTAATGTGTCAAACACAGGGAGCAAGCATGATAGATTGGAAAGTGAAATCTGAAAAACATACCTTATCTAATGTTTTAAAAAGAATAACAAAGGTCGTTGTATCGATCAGGCGTATTTTAGCAGAAAATTTTAATTGTTTTTATTTATACTCCTAAACTTGATGTGTATAATGTTAAGTATGAGAGTGACGAGCTCATGGAGGCAAACAATTTAGAAAATAAAGTAAAATAATATAAAACTAAGGCATATGGGTTTCTTAATTTTTATAAATTTTTAAGGATTTTTCTAGATTTTTATTCGATTTTTATGAATTTTATGTTGTTTTTATGGTTTTAATATACCTATGTAAAAATATAGGTATAAGTTTTATATTTTTATCTTTGATTTTATTTTTTTTATGAGTTTTTAAAGTTGAAATTTTATTTTTATTTGAAAACTGAATTTTATTTTGATATTAAAAATAGTAAAAAGTACGAAAATATTTTTATTAGAAAGTTGATGAAAATACCTTCAAAATGATATATTGTGCATATTTATGTGGTTTTTTATAGAATCAATTATGATTTTTAAAGTTTTATGTATTTTTGTATTTTAAAATTGAATTTAATATTTAATTTTTGTTTTATTTTTGGTTTATTATGTAAAATATGCGAAATATAATTTTTGGGTTTAGGGTTGCTTCCTGTAAATTGCCCCTAAAAAGTCAACCCTCGCACGGACCGTTAGATTTGCATTTTAGGGCTTTTTCCTATTTATAAAAATCAAAAAGAGCATTGATATTCCTTGTTTGACTTTAAAACCCATAAAAAATAAAAATGTTTGAAAAATTCTCAAAAAATAAATTTTTTTATTTATGAATTTTAAGCCTTGATCAAAATTCACTAAAAATAGAAAAAGAAAAACCTTAAAATCCAAAAGCCCCAAAATCCTTTATAAAAATATTAAAATATCATTTCTATTTTCTATTTTCTCTCTATTATTATTTATCTATTAAAATTGATTTGAAATATTTTGGATATTATTTGATATTTTTAATTTCCATTTCAATTTGGTCTATTTATTTAATTCCTGATTTGTGATATTTTTGACTTTAAGATAGTTTAATATCCGTCAATATATGTATCCGCATTCATATTCGTGTTCAAAAACAAATAAGGATACGATAAGACCTATATCCGTATCCATCCGTTTGCATCCCTAATTCTGAATGTTTTATCTGTATATATCCTTAAACTATCTAAAGATGTATATATCTTAAAAGGCATAGAGTGGGTGCTTCAAAATCCACCATTGTAATTCCAGTATTAAATGACCTAACATCAATGCTCGGGAGATTTGAAAATCCAAGTACTACATGAGAATAGAAATGAAGCCTTTAACACAAATATGTAGGTTCAAAGATGTAATTTTAATGGTACTTGTTGAGCTAGCTTCGACCATCATCTGCAGTCTTGGACTGGGTAGGTCTATTCAGAAAATGCTAACATAATTATTTGTTCTTAAGAAACATCCTTGAATGGTAGATACTTTTTCTCGTGGAAATGTAATTATAACATCATTCATAGTTTTGTCATTTTAGATCCATGTTGGATAGCGCATGTGTTATCCTTTTATATAGAAATGGCACACTTTATTTTATAGTTCAAATCTACGTTTAAAACTCCATGGTATTCCATATTTGAAATGGTTAAACTAATTCATTGTACAAATTGAACGGCAAATTTTTTACAGATAATCAGATTTATTGTTTGTATTTTTGGACCATTCTCAATTGGAAATAATAAGAGGAAAGTAGATGAGCAAAAGAATTCAACCCGATGCAAGAGTTTGCAAGCAACGGGAAAATAACCTCAAGCACAGATAATACAGAGTGTCTTAATCCTAGAGAGTTTATATACCACTTTCAGTACAAACGGATCCATATACCAAAATAAAAAGTGATTGCTTATAAAACTTTGCGGTCGTCTGGTTGGGATCCGCTTTCCTTTACATTTTCTGTGATTTCAATTAATGATATACATGGGGTGATTATTAATTCTAAAACTGTTATAATATGATAAACTTCGTGGACTATACATGAGTTTCAAAATCAGTTGAATTTTAGATGTAAAGATGTTAATATTAGGTTATCTAAATCTCCTCAAGTTTGTTGAAAATGCACACAAAAATTATTTTAAAAAAAGAAGGGATAGCAAACTTTGCGACTCCCCGAGAGCAACCTCCTTTTGTTCCTATATATATGCAATAGAGTTGGCATTCCATGTAAAAAAATATTTTGTGTTATTCATTGTCGATGGATTTTGTATCTCATTTTCAATTATATTCAACTATGTATTTTACATATATTTTACATTTCAACAGCTAATTCAACGAGTTTTTCTAACTGGCTGAGCTTAATTCAGCTTTGAACAATCAGATCCAACACTTTCCAATTTAGCTTTGGAATTGACTTTGAAGACATTGATTAACATGCATCCATGTTGGTTGTTTACCCACACTTGTATGGGCATGACCTATAATCAATTGCCGGAAGTACATCAAATTAAAGAGAGACGGGAATCTGGAAACAGCCGAGGGGATCGGAAAACATGGATCTGGCACCTAACAAAGTCTAGTCCTCAATATAGTGTATCCTATTTAATATATCATCTTGAAAATAACTCTCTCATCAAAGAAAAAATTTATTAAACAAATATGCCATGTATTATAATTTGATTCATCAAAAATATTGACATTCCTTGAATCCTAACCATATGTTCAGTTGAACCCGGTTGACATGCACACGGACAGATCCGAAACTCTTTGAACACCTCTCACTCCCATAAGACCTGGTTGCTCAGATACGGGGCACACCTTACCACCAAAGGTGAAACACAACTGCAAGGCATCATACTTGCTGACGTCATAGCACGCCGCGGCACCAACATATGAAATATGCTGATAGAAGCCGCCCCAGATGACACCTCCACGCAGGGCCGGACATTATTCATAAAGCAAGCCCATGGCATATCCTCAGTAGGGAAGTGCACATTCCCCGTCGGCAGGCAGTCCTGGCCCCGTTGACAGCTCAAATATTCTCCGAACCGCACGTGTGTGACAAGGTCGAAACCGCTAAAGAGCACTGGGGGCCAGTACCAAATAGGGTCGCCCTTGTTGAGCACCAGCCACCAATTGTTCTGCCCATCCTCAAAAAAATGGACGTGACAAAATCAGTCAAGGGTTGAAAACTTCCTTCTGTATTAATTGAAAAACTAATTGCTGGAAATTAATTGAGAAAATAAAAGGACATCCCACCATGTAGATATAAGCACTGATCATATAGTGCTTTCCCTTGTATTCTGAGAGAAGACATAAGTCCCTCCCAGTGGATTGTCTCTGCTGACTTGTACAAAGCCTGGGAAGATAGTGTTTATGCAACCAATTGCACCTCCGTTTGTCTAAATGCAATCCAAAAACAGGAACTTTATTCATTAACGTCTTTGGAAAAATATAATTTGAGTTTCTAATTATATTGAGCTGACCAAGATAGCTGGGTAACTAGTTTGAATTCCAATCTTCCCCTATTCTCAGCCGAAAGAAAAGCACAACCCTTCCTTCTATCCCTGAAATTTCTACGAGAGCAGCTGCTGCAACTATTCCTCCTCCAATTGCTGTTCAAGAATTTCCTGGAGCTCCTGAAACCCCTTCCAAAGCCATTGGAATCTTCCCTGTTGCTGCTGTTCTTGACCTTAGTTCTCAGCTTGCATGCATATTTCAGAGGATTAAGGTACAATCCTATATATATATCAGTTCTTTCCTTTATTTATCCCCATTTCCTCTTCCATTTCAGCCGTAGGACTCCCTTTGCCTTTCCATTCCTCTTCTTGCAGAAGTACCGCTGTCTTCTACAGCTCAATTTGCTGCCAATAGCTCCAAGAAGGAGCTGCCAATCTGCAGCTGGAGGTACACCTGCAACTCATCTCCCAATTGAGGTTTCAGACATGCAAATTAAACTCAAATTTTGAGATCTAATCAAGGTACCATCCCCAGCCTACCTCATTGCTGCCATACATGCTTATTACACATGATTTTTGTACAATCCTTATCTTCAATCTTTGCTGCCAGTCATGCATGTTAAACTAGATTATATGTACAATCTTTTTCCCTTCCATCTGTTGCATGCATACACCATATCCAGATTCCATGCTATATTTGGTGTGTAATCTAAAGCTCTCTTGGTGCCATCCGTATACATATATAACCATTCAAATCAAATATCTTAACTCTAAATTCATGTTTTAAAAGGTGATAGACCTTGTAAAAAAAAATGTTGAGAGTTCCAGTAAAGGAGATTAGGGGAAATCTGGGAAATACCCAGTTACGTATATCAATGGTACTGTTAGCTGGATGCTTATATTGAATTGAATCATTAGATTTTTAATCTTTTAGGACCTTCAGCCGCATAAATATACACGAGTCGATTGATTATCATTTTCTGGAATCCAATGAAATAGTTGTAAACTCCGTCTGCTATTATCTACTGGTCCGATATAAACTAAGGATCTTGAATAAAAAAAATGAAATTTATACTGAAACCACATACTGTTTTGTTAGATGATTATAAAAAAAAAAGAAGCTTGGAGATAATGATGATGGGGTTAATGTGAAATAAAAACGTCTATGATATTGGTTGGAAACCTCTAACAATTACCTTTTTTTTTATAGATATATATAATTGAGGTTTTATTTTAACCATAACTCTAATCAGTCACTGTCTTGAGTATGAAAAATCTTTTCAGTATATAAATTAGGAAGTGATGAAACTTTTGTGACGCTGACTCCACGAGAAAATATAAAGGGAATATTGGGTTGGAAAATTTTGCTATTAGTCATCCAGTAGATTAGCTGAGATCATTTCTACAATAATGATTACTGGGCTTAATATTTCGAGTTGTCAAATCAATAGAAGAATATTTGAATGTGATGAGAAATGGATTTAGGAAACCATTATTAACAAGGGGCCAGATTGTATCTCTGGATGTGATAAAAACAAGTTGTCTTTGACAGGGTTTCTTGATCATCAAGAGTAGTTATTATTAGTTCAAATCACAAAGTATGTCGAAGCACAATCAATAGCATCAGTTCCTCTATAGCAATGATTGGAATAAGAGACGAGTAGCGTGTGCCTCTGAACTATATCAAACTTAAATATAATCTCAAGTGACTTTATATCTGTCTTAATAGGAACTTAGGCATGCTCATGCTATTACACATCTAAGTCCATAACTAACATTACTGTATGTAGTATCTACATTGATACTCAAGAATGATTTTTTTAGGAGAAGTTCATCTGACCAATGGCAATTGTCCTCAAGCCATTTTCCATAGAGGGTTATAATCATTTTCAGTAGTAAGTTTGAGATTGAAACCTAGATCTATGAAAGATATCCATACAAGATATTGAGAAAGGAATGATAAGTCGAGCAAGAGAAATAAAGAAGAGTCAGTGATATCATATAATTACGCCGGTCATGGCGATCCTTACACCTGACCGTGCGAGGGTGCGGTGACCCTCAACTGGGCGGAGGAAAGGAAGCCCAGTTTGGGCAGCGGCCGCCAAGTGCGCGGGTCTAGGATCCCAGTCCCTTTTCGGTTTTTACGTGAGCTCACAGTGTTTTTACACCTCGTTGGGATCCCGACTTTAGACCATTCCGCTGACCCTGTTTTAGGATACCCAGGCGGGGGATCCTTGGTTTTCAGTTTTACGTGCGAGCTCGGTTGCCCGTTACCGGTCGGGCTGTTTTCTAGAGCGACTTTTCCGGGAAGTCTCTCTCACCCGTCTCAGTGGCGTAGTTTGGGAGTGTAGACCTATCCCTCTATTGGACCGTCCTTCCAATTAGAGGGCGAGACAGAAGAGCCTTTTGTTGGCTTCTTCACCGCTTGAGTTGTTCTTTCGCCAACAGACTTGGCGATTCTATATCCAGATCCTCCATATCTATATTTACATCATCTAGAGTTACATTGAGATTGTTGCACAGAGGTTTGAAAGGATTGATTTTATATCCAGATCATCCATTCTACATCTACATCATCTAGAGTACATCTGAGACAATTACACTTGAGGTTTTAAGGGATTACAATTAACGTTGAATAAATGGAAAAGACTATAATCTAATTCGAAATCTCATTAAGCTAGTGGACGTGTTGGGAACTTAGTTAGGATGCATTATACAACACCGCATGCCTACGGAGGCACCCCAACCCTAAGACATTCCCCTAGTCTTAGAGTCATAGTGTGAGGTTTCACAAGAGCCAAGACCACAGACTATCCACTAGACTTAAGAAGTTAATAAATCATTATATCTTCTCATCTTATCTTTTCCATCATCAAAATCCACAAATATGACCTCTAAGTAATATGAGAATGAAATATACTTACTATGATCAATTAGTTATAACATAAATATGCTTATGTGGGAAATGTTGGGTTAATGGCTAATCATGAGAGGTGCTTACTAGAAATTTGGAAACCCTTTACATTTGCAAGTAGAATTAAATTTTAATTTGAGTTGTTCTCGCCTTTCTACTTGTTGCTTTTGAAAACAATAAATGCCTGTTATTTTATATAAACTTATGGGAAGTACCAGCGCCCGCTGATGCCTTTTCTTCCTTGCACGCATGGCAGGCAAGGAGCCTTTAGCACAGTAGCGGGTTGATGATTTAAGGAGATAAATTTTATACCCAACGGTATGATTTATTTTGTGCCAGTTTTTGTTCAATTTATAATGTATTATGTTTCTTTCTCTTCAGTCAGATTTTGGGATATACTGTATGTACTGTCAGACTTTGTACATGTAAAATATATGGAAGTTAATGAAATAAAATGAAATTTTGGTGACCATTGTTATATGAGTTGTGGTTATAAATGTTAATATGAATGTCAGATGAAATTATTTCATTCAAGAAAAAAATTTTCCCCGTACTTTCAGTTACTTAATGCGATAGTAATGAATGTTGTAACGCGAAGTGGGTGATTAACGGGTACCCGGATCCTAGGGGGTTCACAGTTTGGTATGGATTTCCTTTTCCAAGTTATCATTCCAAATAACTCGAAGGTTGAATGTGCATTCTCACTGGTAGAAATACCAAGAAGTTAGAACATTAAACAATCTAATAAACTAAAGAGGTCCTCCTAAAAATTAGCAGCCAGAGGGAAGCTTACAGTCCATTCAATTCGGAGCCTTGTTTGGTAGTCATGAAATGTGGGAGGATCCACCTGCCATTGGAGACTTCGTTGAGTCATTTTTAAATGAACAAAAACGGAATAAAATGTAAAAATTTTCAAATTCTGAGAGGATTTAGGAGAGAAGGAAACTTACTGCCCATCCAGCTGAGATAAAACTAACTTGGCTAGCAGGTTTAGCGTCGTGATTACCAAGCCATACATTGCTAGCGCTTCTTTGGCCCTCCACCAAGGTGTATACGCCATACACATTGATATTCCACCGAAGCTCCAAAGTATGATTCGTTTAGCGCATCCCACAAGGCCCACTAGATATTGGTTATAATAAAGGGACAATTTCAGGGAAGTAAAAATAGCCAGCACATGCCAGAAAACGGGTTCTGGATAATCATAAGATCATGGCGAAGGAACTTACTGTAAATGGACCATTATTCTGGTTATACTCAAGTTTTGCCGGAGCCATATCCCATGTTGTAATTCTCTAGAAGCCTGTGGATTGGCACAGTTCCAGGAGGGCATCCTCCATTCTTCGATTTCAGGTACTGTAGGTTATTGCAGCTCTGCCTCACTCTTTAGGAAAGTTTTCAAGTTCAACAGGTTTCATTTGTACCTAAATCATCCATTAAAGTCACACTTTTTACTAATTCTACTAAGAGATTTAAGATTTCAGTGTTGGACAATAAGCTTTGTAGTTGCAGCTGTATCAAAGTTACTACTAGTAGTACTGGTAAATATAATCACAGTTCCTCTTTTCACGAATGCTAGAAAATAAGCATTTAAGTTAAAGGTCATCCAATAATTTTATTTCACGGAGTCCACCTCATCTGAAAAAAGACGGAGATTCCAAAATCAACCTGAAAGTATTTCTTGATACTCTATAAGCATGTCTCCCATGGTAGGAACTCCATGATCTAACCTCCATTAGCTCCTAGCTGCAGCTTTGCTTTGAAAAAAAAGCACATCTGATAACTTAATAGAGCAATCAAGTCATAGGTATCTCAAGTTCAGGATTCAAATCAATTTGATCATTTTGTTCACACAGAGCGACATCCACCACTTCTTACTTGACAGGAAGAACACTGTTTCTAGTCCTATTTGATGGACTTTGTTACCCCCAAAACACTTGGATCCCAAAATCAAAGTAGAACTCTAACATAAATTATAATTGTGACTTATCCAACGAAACCCTCTTGTGGAAGAAAAGAAGAAGTGTCGCTGCTTCAGACCTCTATGGTTCTATATCATTAGACAATGAGAAGGAGCCCGTATGCTTATAATGATCCATCCCAAATGTGACAACAGTATCCTTCGAAGCTGTGACAGGAAGCATTACTACTTTTCGTAAGAATGCATTTATTTGTGAAAGAGTGCCAGTTTCGAATAGGATGTGTCGGAGTATATGCGTCATATGTAAGATGGGTAAATGGATCCTTCCAAGATCCATTTACCACATCCAGAGTTTAGTCCACATCTACCAGTAGTGGGACTTGGAGAGTCTGTGGAGGTCATATAAGAAGCTTCAGATCTCCTGTATCCAGTGAGAAAGTCAATAGACACATCATCCCTTTAAGGCCTTCTCTCGTGGTTTCATCCCGCTCCTCAGGGAGTAGGATTCCACGTTAAATCTCGCGTTCTTCAATGCTCATTATTTCTTTTTCTCTGATACGCTTCCGCATTCAAGTTTTTCTAACATGGTGTCAAAACGGGTTCGATTCTCGAGGAGATAATATCATTATTGTTCGAGATTTGATTTTGATATTTTGTTCTTGAGAGATTTATTCTTTTTATTATCATGTATGATTCTAGTTCTAGGGTTTCTTTTTGAAACCCTAATTCTGCAAACATCTTGTTCAAGTTCTGAAATTCTCGTGAGCAAGAATCGAGATCCAGATGATCCGCAAGCATCTTCCAGGAGCCACCCTAGTGCAAGGTGGTGCATCATCTGTCGCACCTCCCTCGTGGTCATCTCCAAGAACCCTTGATCAAAGCATCTTCTGCGGTGTCGCCCTCCTGTTCCATCAGCTTTCCCAAGCAAGGAGTCGCTCCTATCTCACAGCATCCTCTCGATGCTCCAGGCGGCAAGGGCCCCTCCTTAGAAGCCCCACCGAGTGTCCTCATGCAGTAACCTCCAGGCCCCAGGCGGCATTCATCTCAACAGAGATGCATAGCAGAATCGCAACAAGCGACGCTGCCCTTTCCAACGATGTTCCCAGGCAGAGGCTCCAACGCTCTCTCCATCGATGGGAACATATGCTCCTCTGACCCTCTAAGTCCAGGTGACGCGCAGTTCTCCTCCAAGCGCGCAGGAGGCACGCGATCACTAGCGAGAAATCCAAAGTGACACCTCCTCCATCTCCAGCAAGCGGAGGTGGTGACTCTCCATTCTCTAGGAGCAGCATCACCCTCTCGAGGAGCAGAGCCCCATCAGGGGCGGCATGTGTTGGAAGAGAAGGGTTCCCACTTGGGAACCCTAAAATAAGCCCCACATGGGTTGAATGTTTAAAAAAAATTGAGCTCCATCCGTGCTAAAAAAAGAGAGGGTTGGGTCCTTTTGGGCTGAGATATTTTGTTAAAGAAAAAAAGAAAAGAAAAAAAAGAACATACAAAAAAATCCGTACGAAAAAAATTGATTAAAAAATCGTAAAAAAATTTGAATGCTTATTAAAAAAGAAGGATGTGACGATAATAAAAAAAGAAATAGCCGCAAGAAAAAAATCGTTTGAGAATATTTTTGCTTCTCCCAATCTTCATTTGTCTTCTCCCAACTTTGTTGATGTCATTATTTTCTGACAAGTATGGGAAAAAAGGTAGAGTTACATGTTGGGTTCAGATTCTGCAGACCAGCCAGATTTCCAGACTCGACAGTTCATTTTCAAAATCTGCATATTGGTTCAGAGTTCAAGTTCGAGGCACTCCATATTTGAGTGAATCATTTTCTCAGTTTTGACGACCGGG
Organism: Ottelia alismoides; assembly: GCA_037367405.1. Taxonomy (NCBI): domain Eukaryota; kingdom Viridiplantae; phylum Streptophyta; class Magnoliopsida; order Alismatales; family Hydrocharitaceae; genus Ottelia; species Ottelia alismoides. The sequence goes on from JAZKJV010001317.1 coordinate 124,990, forward strand.
TGTGTTGATCCTGGGAAAGCTCTGAAAGTGTGGTTAATTGATTGAAGGTCAAGGATAAGGAGTAGATCCAACAACCCAAGGATATAAATATAATGGGATCACCATTGCAGAGTAGAAGATGAAGAGCTTCCTTGTTGTGGGAGTCCCAGGAGCATCTGATCTCCTTTCCAAGATGCACTCATCAGCGTTGCCTTCTAAAAAAAGAACTTATAAAGCACCATGAAGTACTTTCATTACAAATGAAACTATAGATATAACAGTCATTGTGATTGTCAGTACCTTCTGAAATGTCACTATCAATACAAATGTATGATCATGGAGAGTAAGCCGGCTGAGATTCTGGCTGATGTGTGAGGTCTTTGACTTGAATATATAGAAATGCGGGGCCTTGACCAACCTTTTGTGAGTCTTGTTTTTTTCCAGAGTACCGATCTGGATCAGGTCATGGCTTGGGGTCTTTCGGTATTCTTTTGTTCCGAGTTCTCCAGAGAGAGACTCCTTTTCAGAAGCACGTGTGTGTGATGGTTTATATGGTCCCCGTGTTTTGTTTTGGTCCATAAGGACTCCAGAGTAGAGATCCCATTCCATGTGCCATGTGGGATAGGGTTTTCATGTGGTTTCATAGGGACTTCAGAGTAGAGATCCCATTCTCTGAGTCAGTATGGGAGAGACCCAGTTCTCCGATGAGGAGACTTTTATAGACCCCATTCTCCAGCGACCGTGGACTCCGACGAGGAGACTTTTTTAGACCCCATTCTGCAGCGATCGTGGACTCCAACGAAGATGTATCCATGGTCTTTTTAGTTCGGCCCTTTCAGAGATGGAGCAGTTGTCCACATGATGTGGTGGGCCAGAGTTCTTCACGTGGTGACTCATTTTTAGTTGCAATGACTCTGATAGACGCAAGTGTAGAAGTAGACCCGATCTGCTCAGCAACTCGAGCAGAGGCCGGATACCCATACTTCTGATAGCATGTCTCCTTAGAATGACCAGGACAGTGTTGTAAAAATCGGCTGACTAATCCGATTAGTCGGTCCGATTAGTCGACTCGGCAGGGTAGCCGAGTCGACTAGTCAAAGTCGGTCTATAATCGGTTCTACCCGATTACTCGCCCGAGTAATCGATATAGTCGGCCGCTTAATCGGGCGTTTTTTGCATAGAGGTTTTTAGTATTCGGGTCCCCAAAGCCAAATACCCGATTACATTCTATAGAGCAGCTTATTGTTCGACAGTAAGCTCTCTTCCCCCTCCCGACCCCAAATACCTAAACCCCTAAACTCCGAGCGCAACCTCCATCATCGCCTCATCGCTCCTCCGCCAAACCGCGTCGTCGCTCGAAGGAAGCTCCGCCTCGACATCACCCACCTCTAGGATGCTTCCAACTGCAGCAAAAGCAATCGTTCAACCTTCTCCAACTCCCGAACCTTGCCGCCCAGGTTAGGGTTTTCTTTTTGTTTTTGCTTTTTTGAACTTTATTATATGATTAGGACACTGCTTGTTGGTTAACATGTTTAGATTTTTGGTTAAGAATCTAACTACGAAGAATCTTTTTCTTATTATATGTTTAGATTTTTGGTTGAAACTTGTGAGTTAAGAATCTTTGTTAACTCATATATGATTTTTTTTTTCATGGTTGATATTTGGATTTGTTATATATCGAGGCTGGAAGTTATCTTGATGACGGTTAGAGTTTTTGTATATCGTTGCTTAGGGTTTGCTATATATCATGGCATCATGCCATTGATGATGGTTAGGGTTTGTTGTGTATCATGCCATTGATATGATCTTTGTTGAGCACTCCTCGGAGAGTGGTTGTATATCCTTAGGGGCCGTTCGGATTGGGGGTTACCCCCACTTTGGGTGGGTAACCCCCTAAAACCCCCCATTTATAACCTACTTGTGGGGCCCACTCACTTCCCATCAAAAAAATTATATATTATACCATCATATCATATAAAAATCATAAAATACTCAACTTATACTCAATATTCCAAACTTCAATACAATCACATCACAACAACCATCCACTTTTTCAAATTTCAATACAATCATATCATAATAACTACCAACTTTTTCAAATTCCAATACAATCACATCACACAAGAGTGTCAAAAAAAATCACATCACACAAACCCTCTCAACCCTTAACCCACCAACCAAACACACTAAAACAAAAACGGGTTACCCACCCCCGGATAACCCCTGGAAAACCCACCAACCAAACACACTCTTAGGTTTGTTGTATATCATGGTTGACTTTTATTATACCATGACTATATAATGGTTAATATTGAATATTGAACATTTACAATTCTCTTACGATTCATTTTTTTCTTATCTTGCTATATTTTTTTAAGCTCTTAAAAATATTAAAACTGCTAAATATATGAATATAGATGAGAGTATATTTTATAAAAATTGATTTATATATTTAAAATAATTAAAAATTCCAACCCGACTAATGCCCGACTAAATCCGATTACTCTCCCGACTGCCGATTAATCCTTAGTCAGTGACCCTGCCGACCGAGTACCGACTGCCGACTTCTGCAACATTGGACCAGGACAGTGGCAATGCGAGCATGGGCCTCGCTAAGGACCTGTTCCTCGACCACATGGTCCTCAGCTACGAAACTACGAAGTATTCCCTCTACCACGAGAAGCTGCCATAGCAGAAGGAGTCTGAGTCACGGTGTAGAGGATGTAGTAATTCTACTCAGCCCCTTATAAACCTCCTCCATCGGAGGTATCGTCTCTCCAGTAAGAAGTTGAGTGTGTGCTACATCGTACTCTTGAGTCTAGAGATGACAAAAACACACTTGTCATAGTCGCATTCCGATACGATTGTTGTTGCTCAGTGCTCGTAGTAATAGGCATGAAGCTATGCAGACGCTCAAACATGCATCTAAGATGCGAGACGTGTGCATGAAGAGGTCGACCATGCTACTTGGTTGAAAAAATATTAAACTGCAACTGTAAAATTTTGCTCTCATTTTTCACTTGCCCATACGTGACTGCTAGGATATCCCACACAGTCTTTCTTGTAGGTTGATTAATAATATCATTGGCAATATCCGTGGTAAGCGTCTCGGAGAGCCAAATGTGAGTAAAAGTATCATCTTGCTTCCAAGAAGCATTTCCCCCAGTCTTGTCCTCCGGCTCTGGATCCGTCAGAATGTGCTCCTTGTTATGGCACTACATTAAGGTGTGAAACTGAATGGACCACAACTCGTAGTTGGTCCCATCCATCTTCTTGATGGGGGTTGGGCCCCTGAAGGCACCGGTCGAAAAAACATTACCCTTGTTCTCTGACATGGTAGCAAGTATGTCAAAATCCGGAACTAAACTGATGATTATAAATGAGTCTACACAATCACATATAGAGGATTTGTTGTATTAGTAGACTCGTACAACCATCATCATCTCCTGCCGTTGTAGGCTAGGTCGTACGGGCACAAAGGGCAGCGACGCACACATATGCATGTCTGATGCGTGCAGATGCACGTAAGATGCACACAGGGTGCACTGGATGTGCGCAAGGTGCACTGGATGTATGCAGGGTGCACTGGATGTGTGCAGGGTGTATGAGGTAAGGCGTAGGATGGAATGTGATACAGGATGGAGTGCGATGCATAAGGCAGGGGGCTCGATGCATGGCACAAGGTGATGTATGTGAGGCGATGAGGGAGGCACGCGATGCGATGAGGAGGGAGGCACGCGACGCAAGGCGTGATGAAGAGGGAGGTGCGAGGCAATGCGCGGAGGAGGGGGGAGGGGCAGCGCACGCAGAGTAGGGGGGTGGCGACGCGAGGGGGGTGTAGTGGGGGCGGCATAGGGTTAGGGTGGGATACAGGAACCCGATTTAGGACCGTTGCTCATATACCATGTTGGTAAAACTGAATGACTTGATATTCATAGAATCCTCGGCCTCTCTTATAGAAGAGAAAAGCCCTTGGGTAAATTACAAGATAGGTACATGAAGAAATCAAAATACATAAATAACACCAAAAGATAATAATAATCTCAACAATTTGCATTGCCCAACCTTTCTCGAGCTTCTCCAGCCATCAAGAAAGGAATAAGATCGAGGAGGAGCTTCCATGATGTCATCGGAGCACCGCCTACCTACAAAGGAGGAAGAAGCTACAAGCTCCATTGGATTTGGGCTCAGGCCTGATCTAATGGTCATCAAAGGAGGTCTCGTCCACAATTGATTTAGCCCAAAGGAGCATTTGCACCATCTGCCTCCGCCCTGACCTGAAACCTTTAATCTCTCTGATCCAACGATTCTGATCGACACCCCAGCCTTCACTTACTACCTCCATGCTCAGGCTCACGAGCCATTATCCGCACCTCCAACGCCCGCCACTTGGACCAAACCTCTAGTACAACTCGAGCCGCTCTACGAGCCTCAAGTTGCATGTGTCTCAAGCATGTTGTCTGGGATCTTTACACCAGTGCTCTGTCGGGTTATTTAAAGTACATCTGTACCCCCATGTGCTTAGAAACATTACAAGCCCCTCTGACTTTGTATGTTTGCATTTTAGTCCTATTCAGACTTTTTGTAATGTTTTTAATTATTTTTTATTAGGTTTTCATTATAATCGTACCCCTAATTGTTTGCTTAATATCTTTTGCATATGGCATCCGAATTCAATGAAATTTGTCTCCTTAGAATTGTATTTCTATGTTCTATCTATTAATCCTTGTATGATCTAATTTGATGTTTATATTGATTAATTATAGAAGAAAGTTCGTGTTTATGATGTATCTTTTAATTTGTCATTAATTCATTTTAGCTCTGAAATTGGTATACAAATAGGAAAATTAAACCTTGTAGCATGGACACCTTGATTAAGTGAGTTTGAAAGTAATTTAAGTCATTTATTAATTCGGATTAATTAGATTAATTAGGGTTATGTGTTCATTTATTTAGGGACTAGGGTGCTCTTATTTTATTGAGATTTATCATTTAATTAAGATATAAATTGAGCATTGAATGTAGACTTAATTATAATAGAATCAATTCATTACATGATTGCAACTTAATTTAGGATCTTGTTGTGTGCTTATTTATGTTTTTTGTAGGCATTGTACTCATTTTGTCACATTATGTTCCATCTATAAAAGATTAAAAAAATAAATTGCATGCATCACGTTGTCTTGATTCTAAGTACACTAAGATAAATAAAATATGTATTTAATCCTAGATTGAGTAGCTTAATCGTTCGTGTCACTATGTTCGACCATGGACTTTCCTAGGTATAAATTTAAGCCACACTCTCTTCACATAGATACTTTGAGTGCAGTTTTGGTTGAATGCTTTTGGCCCAATTACAATAATATGATTTTTAACATAGCCAAAGAGTGATTTATCAAGGGGGAGGGGCGAAGGAGGGGTTAGAGGGGGAGGAGCGGAGAAAGAGGGTCTGGAAGGGAAGAGGCGGAGGAGGATGAAGGGATGGAGGGGAGGAGGGAGGAAGAGTGGAAGGAGGAAGAAGAAAAGGAAAAGGTGGACATTTCTACTCTCAATTTTTCATCTAATTACCCTTGTGTCCCCAAAGTTGTCTGTTTGGGATGGGGATTGATGGTAACAAACCTGAGGGGCACAAGTGATCATTGTGGAAGAATTCGAGGGAACATCTGATATTGCAAAAAATAAATGGGCATAACTGATATTGCAGTATCTAAGGAGGGCACAAGTGATAAAACATTAAAAGGAAATTACTTCCAATATTTCTAGTTCTTGTTTTTTTAACAACAACAAAGCCTTTTCCAACAATTAAGTAGGGTCGGCAACATGGGTTCTTCGCCTCCATTCATATCTATCTTGGATCAATCTCAGGCTTATATCCAAAAAACTAAGATTCCTTTATATAGTCTCTTTCCAACACTTCTTAGGTCGTCCTCTCCCTAATTCTAGTTTTTTTAAGACGAAGAAAATTTTTTTCATTAGGGTGCCTAAAGATAATTGATAGATAACCTCCACGAATCCAAAGTACAAAACACAACTACTAGTATGCAAGACCACGATAAGTCAGAAGTCAAACCCCTAGTTACATTACACCATGAGTGTTGTAGTACTTATCCAACTAGACCGATTAGTCGCTCCTATTACTCCATTTAGTGGAGCAATTGAATAGAATAATTCGGACCGACTAGTCTGTTGAGTAATGAAAGATAATGTTTATTATTATAATTTTTTGATATTTTATAATTTTTTAAGTGTAAAGTTGAAAGTTAGATGTCAATCATTTGATTGTAATTCAATAATACTTAAATATTGTTAATTATTAATCATACATGCATAAACATATAAGATCATATGTAATAAGCATATGTTTTCTAAAATGATTAAAAAACTTATCAAATATCTTCGATTAGTAACTCAAATACCATTTGTTCATTACTCAATGACCTATTCAACCAAATACTGACTTTTGCAACATTGATATTGTTGGGAAAAAGAATGAAACGTCGATTATTCCTCGAACCCTAGGCTCTTTTATATAGAGAAGAGTCCTATGGGTAAATTACATATGAAAGACAGGAGAACATAAAAATAGGAAAATAGTACAAAGACATAAATATAGCTTTACACTCCCCCTCAAGATGGAGCATAGATGTCAATCATGCTCCGCTTTGGAAGATCGTTTCTGAAACGGCCCTTAGAGCAAAGCCTTGGTGAGGATATCTGCAATTTGATCCCCTGAGCTGACATGAGAGCTAGAGATAAACCCTTTCCTAATCATATCCCTCGTAGGGTTGTTGGAAATTCTCAGATTCGGCATTCGCTCAGATTCAGGTCACTAAAAGTTCGATTCAGATTCGATTCAAAAATAAACGAACCGAACCCGAACATGAGTTTGGGCTCGATTGAATAAACGAACCGAACTTCAAAAACATAGGTTCGCTCATGTTTGATTCGTTAAAAGTTTAATTATATACACACATATATACATAAAAGTATATATACGTACATATTGTATATATAAGGGAAAAATACATTCTATATTAACATAAGGTTTATTCACTTATTTTCCCAAACCCATCCAGTCATCTACTCACAAAGTCCCTATTCTCGAAACCCCACAAAACCCTCCTATGCGACTGCGGTTTTTCCCTTTGAACATAAACGTCTGCAAAACATTTATTCTTAAACGAGCGTTTAACGAGTCAAACAGAACTTTACGAATCTTACTCGAGCCGGACCGAACCTGATTATAGTGTTTATTTTATCGAGCCGAACCAAACTCGAGCCTGAAAGTATACAAAACGAACCGAATCGAGCTTGGTTGGTTCGCTCAGTTCAGCTTGTTTAAACCTCTAATCCCTCGTATAGTAGCAGTCCACTTCAATATGTTTGATTCTCTCATGAAATGCAAAATTGTTTGCAATGAACAGGTATGCTTGGTTGTCACATTATAGTTGCATAGGAATAGGTACATCTATATGTAAATCTGCTAGTACAGCTCGAACCCACATCATTTATGTACTAGCTTGTGCCATAGCCTTATATTCGGACTCAGCACTGGACCTGGCAACGACAGTTTGTTTCTTACTATTCCAAGAGACGAGAAAGCTACCAACGAAAATTGCAAAGCCCGAAGCGGACTTTCTATCATTTGCACATCCTGCATAATCAGCATCAGTGCATGCAGAAACTGTAAGTGTTGCCCCCTTTTTGAATAATAATCATGCACCTGGAGAAGAATCTCAAAATCGTATATACAACATCCATGTGTACCTGTCGAGGTTGTTCCATGAATTGACTCACCTGACTGACTGTAAATGAGATATCTAATCTGGTTATAGTAACATAAAGAAGCTTCCCCACTATTTCTCGATATCGTCTCATACCCGCCTCTTATGTATTATCATCATATAACCTCATACTAGGGTCCATAAGAGTGGTGGCTACTCGACATCCAATCATTCATGTCTCAACTAACATATATGTCACATACTTTCGTTGGGTCATCACAAGACCTTGCTGATTTTTAGCAAATTCTAATCCTAAGAAATATCGTAAGGTGCCAAGATCCTTGGTAACAAACTATCGACCCAAAAATTCTTTAGCCCTTGTTATCCCATGCACGTCATCACATGTGACTAATATGTCATCAACATATATCATAATAACCACCGTACCTCTAGAAGTTCTTTGTACAAACAATGAATGATCCATATTCGACCTCTTAAATCCTTGCTTCTCAATTAAGTCCGAGAGCTTCTGAAACCATGGCCTAGGACTCTGTACATATATTGCCTTATGAAGTCTGCAAACATGCGGATACTCCCCCTCAGCAGCAAACCCAGGAGCTTGTTGCATGTAGACTTCTTCATGTAGGTCCCCCCATATAGAAAGGCGTTTTTAACATCAAGCTGGAATAGATGCCAGTCATGTACCACAACAACAAAAAGAACTCGTAGAATGGAATGGTGAGCCACTCGGGAGAATGTGTCTAGGTAATCCACTCCATATGTTTGAGTAAAGCCACAAGCAACCAGTCTGGCTTTGTACCGATCCAGACTCCCATCTGCACGGTGTTTAACAGTAAACACCCGCTTGCAACTGACAACAGAAGCTCCATCAGGAGCAGGAAATAGGGATGCAAACGAACGAATACGAATGCGAATTCAGGTCATACCATAATCATATCCATATTATTTTACGAATACGAATGTTATATGAATGTAAAAAATCAAGATCCATATCCTCAAAATACTAATACGAATACGAATACGAATCTTTTACAAACGAATACGAATATCCAAACGAATGTTATCTTTTAAGATGTTATAAAAGTTAAGATGTTATACCAAAATGGTTATGGTTGTGCTGAGAGGGAGATTGCGGCTACGGTGGAGCGAAGTTGTCTGCAATGGAGAATTTAAGATGCACCAGTCAGATGAAACCCTCGTATAGAATTTAGAATGAAAACAACAATCACAGAAAAAACTAACCATGATGAATGATGGATCTCTTAAACGACAGCCGATGAACAGAGGTTGAACGGAGGTGGGGCAAGGGCTGTGAGGGAGGTGGAAGGTGGTGTCACTGGCATGGGATGCAGAGGATGGTGAGGGGAAGCGAAGATCAGGGGCATGCAAAGGGCAGCATGGGGGTGGAGGTCAGGGGGAGGCAGAATGCTATAGGGGAGGCGGAGGACGACTTGTGGAGGAAAAGGTCACATCGAGGCGAAGGACGGCGAGGAGAGGCAAAGGTCGAGGAAGGAGGATGGCGACGTGGGAGGTGGAGGTCAGGGGATGTGGATGGCAGCGTGGGAGACAGAGGTCAGGGGTTGTGGCTAGCCGCAGGCCTGCAGGGGAGGGGGTTGGGGAGGAAGAGGGGCGCGTCGACGGCTCTGTCGGGGAGGAAGCGGCGGGATGGCAAGGGTGGCCCTGACAGGGAGGGCGGGGAGGAAGCGACAGGCTGGTGGCCCTGGCATGGGAGGCGGAGGTCGGACAGACAAGGGAGATAGGGCTAGGGCATCGGGTGGGTGGGGAGGAGTTGGGGGAAAGGGATTATTTTGATTCTTTGGGTCTAGAATTTAAGATTAAAAATTTATTAGATACCGTATTCATATTTGTATTCGTATTTGCATTCGTATTCGTATTCGCATTTGCATTCATATTCTTATTCGTATTCATTAACTCAAGATTCGTATTCGGATTCGTATCTGCAAAATATTCGTTTAGAATATTCGTATTCGTATTCGTCTGATTTAAAAAAAATAAGAACCATATCCTCTTAAAAACGAAAACAAATACGAATGTAACCCACATCCATGTGCATCCCTAACAAGAACCAAACTCCAGGAACCACGTGACTGTAAGGCAGTCATCTCTTCTTCCATAGCTAAGCATCACCGACAGTCCTTCAAAGCCTCCTAATAATTCCGTGTAATGTCCACTGCAGACAATGCAACTATAAATTTCCTGAATTCCCTAATCAAACAATTAAAGGAAATTATGGATGCTAAAGGATATGATGCACAACTATGCTCTGCTTTCGAAGCGCAATAGGTAAGTCAAGATCATCAACATCCACGTCTGTCCCCTGTAAAGAACCCTGCTCAAGCATACCATCAGACTCATCGTTAGGAACTATGTATTTAGAACATACATCATGTGTGCTAGATGGTGAGTGGTGACCATGAGCATAAACATGTCGACATGTATAGTGATGTGGCAATGGAGGGATACGGACAATGGGGGTTGAGGATATAGGAGGTGGAGGTGGTAGTAACGGTAGCGATGGTGATGAAGGAGGTGGTGAAGGTCATGATGGTAGTGGTGGCATGTAGATTTCACAATCGGGGTCTGAGGAAGTCAATCGATAACATGTAGAAGAAAAGTACATCACGTACTCAAAAAAGGTGACATGAGTACTAACATAATACTTCATGTGCATTGGATCATAACATCTATACCTTTTTTGTATCCTGGAGTACCTGACAAAGACACACTTGACTACTCTAGGAGAGAGCTTATCAATACCAGGAGACAACTGGTGGACAAAGGTGACTGAACCAAATACTCAAGGAGTAAGCGAGAACATATCTTTCTCAGGAAATGCAAGAGAGAAAGGAATTTTCTCATCCAAGATCGACGAGGGCATGCGATTAATAAGATAGCATGTTGTAAGAACAACATCATCCCAAAAAGAATGTGAAGCACAACTCTGAATGAGAAGAGTTCTGGTAACATCAAGCAAATGATGATGCTTCCTCTCTGCAACACCATTTTGCTGGGAAGTATATGCACATGATGTTTGATGAATAATACCTCGAATTGAAAAGTAATTAGAAAGAGTATGAGTACATAATTCTAAAGCATTATCATTTCTCACAAATTTCACGACGAAGAAAACACATTTTACACTCCATTGATAAAGTTCTTGATAACATCTCCAGCTTCATATTTATTCTTTAACAGAAATATCTGAAACATACGAGAGAAATCATAAACAGCAACAAAATAAAACATGTGTCCCTGATGATCGGGAATACGACCGGGATTCCAAATATCTATATGAAATAACTCAAAAATGGAGCTACTACTCCGACTCTGACGACTGGGAAAGGTATACCGATTATGATTTCCCAACTGACATGCCTCACATTGAAAGGACGAGTGAGGAGAAATCTAATACAGAACATGAAGCATTTTCTGGAGCAGGAGATGATTAAAGCGCAGGTGCCACGTAAAGGGTGAGACAGGTCCAGCAGAATCGGAGAAAATGCCACCATAAGGGATTCGAACGAAGCAATAGAGACCGTCCTGCTCACGGCCACAGCCAATCACGTTGCCCGTAAAGATGTCCAGAAATATAAGAGAAGATGGGTCAAAAATAGCTCGACAATGTATATCCTTTGTAATCTTACTAATTATTAACAAATTCATAGAAACGTCAGATGCATGCAACACATTTTGTAGACGCATAGAGGGTGTCAAGCTAATCTCCCCATGTCCAGTGATCGAGGAATGAGTCCCATCTGCTATAACCACAGTCTGTCTTGGAGGAACCTATCTATATGTTGTAAGTTGATATCTGTCTCCACACAAGTGATGTGTAGCACCGGAGTCCATAATCTATTCTATAACATCAGATCCAATACATCTAGAAAGTGCATAAGTACTACATGAGGTACTATAAAATGTTGAAGCAGGCATATCTAAATGACTCCCAGAAACCGATGAAGAAGTAATAGGACTGGCAAGAGGTATAATGCCCCTCAATTGTGTTATAAGGTCATCAAATCTCTAATCTAAAGAGGAAGCAGTCGGGGGGTCAATTTGCTCAGCTACTCGAGCAGAAGCAGGAAATCCATACTTGTAATAACATGTATCCTCTATATATTTTTTTTGAAGCCAAGAAAAGGGGGATACACTCAGTGGTGTTCACCCCAATATATTAAAAGGAAGGAGAGTCAGAGGTACAAATAAAAAACAAAAAAGAGCGATCCAGTAGAGGAGGCGAGAAGCCTCCAGTTCTGGGCAAAACACAAAAACAAGATATCAAAAATTAAGTACAACTCCAGTCGTCAACCAACCCACTGGCGCGACAGAGCACATTCTCCATGTAGAAGCGTTGCGCAGAGAAAATGGCCTCGTTACGACTAAGCCAAATCGACCATAATCTTTTTTTTTTGAACACAGAAAGTTCGGGGGAGACACGTGGTGGTGTTCGCCCCAATTTTATTAAAAAGCGAGAGGAGGGAAATGGGGAGAGAGAGATACAATGTGATGCCAAGCACCCGGGATCGAGAGGATCCCTCTCAAAATCACAGCCCACACTCCCAATCACCACACCCGACACTAGCGTCACCGCAGCAACCACTCATTCAAAAGAAAATCCACATGTGCGAAAACGTTTTCCCTGTAAAATCTTTGGCCCCTGAAGATCTTGGCGTTTCTAGCGAGCCATAAGGCCCAAGTGCAAGCAAGGGGGCGGAGCAGCTCCCGTCTTTGACGATCCGCACGAGAGCGCAAGGAGATCCAGAAAGAGTCAGCCGAAGAAACGTCCACCCAAGATACATTGAGGCCCTCCCAAATGGAGGTAGAGCACGGACAACCGAAGAACAGATGTTGCAAGGTCTCCAACTCGCCGGAGCACAGTACGCAATCCGTGGAGCCATCCCCCGATAAGAACATAGCACACCTATCCCGGGTCAATACCCTACCGCGGCGCAGAAGCCACAAGAAGAAAGCCACCTTCTCCGGCAAATTTAGGGTCCACAGCCATCCCAGATCATTGCAGAGCGAGGTACGATCGGAGTTTGGTTGGAGGGAGATGATCTTGAAAGCTTGCCTCGCAGAGAAAGCGCCGCCACGCCATATCCAGTGATCCCTTCCACTGGAAGGAGTTGGCGCATCCCTAAGCTGGTGCAGGAGACGCAAGAACTCATCGAAGCGATCGTCGGAGAGATTTGCCGCAAAGCATGGGAACCAGCCGCTCCCATCCCAAGCGGAAGCAACTGAAGCACCCGAGTTCGTCGCCAAGGCACAGAGGCGAGGGAAGGAGCTACCGAGAGTGGCGTCCCCCGCCCACGCGTCGTGCCAAAAGAGGAAGGAGTTTCCATCACCCAGCACCCGCTTGAATAGATGAGAGAACCGCCTAGCCGCCGAGGCGATTCCCCTCCAAAAAGGCGTCCCAGAACGCGCAGCGTCAGCATCTCGCAACATGTCCACCCCGACCGAGAGAATGTCACGTAGCATAGAGGGGAAGAAGCCAGAGGCGGAACCCCAAAGTTTGTTGACCCATTTAAGCATGAGAGCATCGTTTACCAGATCCAGGCTCCGAATCCCGAGCCCACCGTCGCACTTCCTTTTCGCCACCTCCTTCCAGGCCACCAGATGGATGCCCCGCGATGCGGAGCCCCTTTTTCCCCAAAGAAATGTCCGCATAAGGACTTCGAGCCTCCTCCTGATCAACACCGGAATGGACCAATTCGCCAGAAAGTAGATAGGAATGGCCGCCAGGACCGACCTGATGAGCACGAGACGGCCACCCCTGGAAAGCATCGTCGCGCCCCAACCAGTAAGTCTTCTCTCCGCCTTATCAATGATCCTGTTCCAATGGGACAATCTCGTCCTTCTCGCGCCAAGCGGCAGGCCCAGGTAATCGATTGGAAGAGTAGAGGGGGAGCATCCCAGAGTCATGCCACAAGCCGCCGCATAACGATCATCCCAAGCGAAAGGGATCACCTTCGATTTTGAGCGGTTGATTCGTAACCCCGATAGGTCGCTAAAGATATCGAAGGTGACCGCCATTCCTTTAACCTCCTCCAGACCCCCCTCAATGAAGGCGATTGTGTCGTCCGCATATTGAAGTGTAGGACAGTTGCTGAAGTTACACGAGAAGCCAGATGAGAAGCCCCTCGCGATCACCCGATCCGCCATTCTCGGGAGAACGTCAGCGGCAATGACGAATAGCATGGGTGCCAGGGGGCACCCCTGTCGAACACCCCTCCTTGGTTGAAACCGGCTACCAACGAGACGCTCATTCAACATGATCGAAAAGGATGCCGTACAGACACATCGACGCATCCAGGAGATCCAAATAAGAGGGAAACCGCGGGCACGCAACACAGACCAAAGGAAGCTCCAGTCCAATGAGTCATAAGCCTTTGCGAAGTCGACCTTCCAGAGAAAGCCGCGTTTCTCTTGTCTGACCCAGCTTTCAACCATCTCAGACGCAAGGGCCGACACATCGGAGATCGAGCAACCGGGGATGAAAGCCACCTGTGAAGGATGAATAAGAAAATCTAAAAGAACCGCCAATCTTCTCGCAAGCACTTTCGCAACAATCAAGTACAGAGCATTCGAGATTGCAATAGGGCGATAGTCATCAATAGCCGTTGGAGATTGGATTTCGGAATTAGAACAATAAGAGCCCTATTAATCCCATCGAAGCCAAGATTTCCCGAAGAGAATTCCACGACAACCTCCCAAACATCCTGGCCCACCACGTCCCAAAAGTCCCTGTAGAAGGCTATAGGGAAGCCATCGGGGCCTGGCGAGGCATCGACATTGAGATCCCATACAGCAGCCTTTACTTCATCGATGGAGAAGCCGCGGATCAGCTCCGCACAGTGCGCGGAGGAAAGGGTAGGAACATCCTCCCCCCAACCAGCGCCAGCGTCTAGGCAAACGAACCGAAGAGAAGTCCCTGAAGTAATCCACCACCGCATTCCCAATCGCGTCCTCACCCACCACCTCGCGCCCCCCAACCGACAAGGAGCGAACCAGGTTTGACCGCTTCCTGTTTGAAGCCGATCTGTGAAAAAGGAGGAGTTCGTGTCGCCTTCTTTGATCCACCTCAGCTTCGCACGCTGACGCCATTCCGTGACCCTCTTCCTCTCTTCCATCTCAACCGCAGCCATCGCCGCCGATTTGGAAGCCAGCTCGTCGTCACGGAGCTCCCTCAGCCCCTCCAAGGAGTCCAGCTCGTTGACGATAGCCTCCGCCTCCTTCCTCGCCGCAAGCCTAGTCTCCCGCGATCTTTTCTTGAAATGGGACAGAACGCCCCTCAGCCGCTCCAGCTTCATGCGGAACCTGGTCACCGCTGATCGACCTTCACAAGGTTCCGCCCAAGAGGAAGCCACCAGCGCGCGGAAGTCCTCCTCAAGCAGCCAACATTTTTCATACCTGAAGAGGCCTGCCCGTGGGGAAGGCACCTGAGCATCCCAGACGATCGGAGAGTGGTCGGAAAACGCGCGAGGACGCGAGAGGACCACCGCCAGAGGGAAAAGATCCATGAAGGCCGTGGACGCGAAAAACCTATCAATGCATGATTTCGAAGAAGAGTTCCTCCAAGTGAACCTGACGTCTGACGCCGTTAAGTCCTGAAGAGCCAAGTCATTGATGAAAGCCTTGAACTCCGCCGATCCCGGGTCCGAACCCCCCCCTGAACCGGGGTCTATCCGAGGAGCGGAGCGTGACATTAAAATCCCCTCCGATAAGCCAAGGCAAGCCCGCGAAGGTCACGGAGGCGTTACGAAGCTCCTCCCAGAGCTCCTTCCTTCTCGCCGCGTCGCAAGGGCCGTAGGCGCAGGAGAGAAGGAAGGAGAGAGAGTCGTCCTTCCTGGAGAGCAGGACCGAGATGGAGTGATTTCCCTTCACAGTAGAGACAAGGGAGAAAAGAGAAGACTTCCATGCGATAAGCAACCCTCCCGCACTTCCCGTCGAAGGGAGAGCAGAGAACTGATCAAGATCCCCCCCCCTGAGGGAACGCCAAACATCATCGTCAAGAGAGGCCAGCTTGGTTTCTTGAAGGAGGATAGCGTCGCACCCCCATTCCTTGAATCTGGAGCCCAGTGTATTTCTCTTAGCCGCATCCCCCAACCCCCGAACGTTCCATGTGAGGACCTTCATTTGGCAACCTCGTTGAGATCCCCTGAAGGTACCACTCCCGCCGCTTCCGCCACCGCCTCTTCGAAGGACAGGCAAGAGTGGTGCTCCCTAGACCGCGAGCGCGCGGTCCGTCTTCTTCTGTAACGCTTGCAAGATCTCTTCGAGGAATCGAATGCTGAAGCCATGACAGTGAGGGACCCCATGTCCCCCACCGAAGCCGAAGGCCCATGAGAGTCCCCCACCACAGCCGAAGCCCCAGTCTGAGGCGCAGAAGATGCCGACCCAACCTGGAGCGCAGAAGACCCCGGATGGTGCTCGAAGGAGGAGGAGTCTGAGAGCTGTGTAAGGACCAAGCTTGATGAAATGGGCAGGGCGCCCTGGCCCGACTGCTGGAGAAAGACCAAAGGGAGATCCGAATCCGGAGAAGCACCCGCCCGACCCGGGTCAGAGGAAGGATCCGGCTGCGGAGGAGGGAGTAGAGGGTGGACCGGATCTGAAGT
This sequence comes from Ottelia alismoides, assembly GCA_037367405.1. Classification (NCBI taxonomy): domain Eukaryota; kingdom Viridiplantae; phylum Streptophyta; class Magnoliopsida; order Alismatales; family Hydrocharitaceae; genus Ottelia; species Ottelia alismoides. Next base: position 141,350 of record JAZKJV010001317.1, read on the forward strand.
AGCATTCGCCCGACCCGGGGCAAAGGAAGGATCCTCGCTGGGGAAATGGAGCAGGCCTGTGTCAGCAACCCGAGGAACAGATTGACGTACGACTCCGAGTGATGATGGAGCGGCACGCCCAAGGATGGAAGCGCCAGGAGAGAAGATTCGAAAGGCAGAGGCAGCCGACCCCACCGATACTGCCAAATCCGCATCAAAACTCGTGCACCTACCCTCCACATCATCCCAACCGCCCGTCACGTCCCCCCGCGTACTCCCGAGGGCGGCAACCATGCAACGATGCCATGCGGTGGGATGACCATCACGTACAGCAGGGGGAGAGGGCCTTACGTAAACATCAAAGTAAGGCGCCCCCTCGAGAGGCGCCCCCAGCTGCGGCGAGAAAAACGAAGCGACCCTCCACCGCGGCTGCGGCTCCTCGGAAAACGAAACAAGGTTGTTGTCGGATTCCCCCACCGGAGCCCGCCGCTCCGGCCGTGGTGGAGGCGGCGGAGGTTGCACCACAGAGAACTCAACTCTACAGTAGAATCTTCCCAAATTTAACACCTCAAAGAAACCTACCCTAACGCCCTGTCTAGGAATTCCTTGTTGCACTCCATAAGGATCTTCGTTGTCACCGGATCATCTCCAGGTGTTAGGCCATCGCTGGTAACGGCCAGCACCTCACCCCACTTTCTTAGCGGACGCCGAAGGCAATGAACGGATCTTGATAGGAAAGGGACCCCCTTGACCTCAGCCACGCAAACCTCCAGGTTGGAGCAGGCACCGTCTGCGAAGCGCAGCTCTCTCCAAACGATCCCTCCATGCGGTCCCGCTCGGATCAAACGGGAGCGCTGGTCCCCAAGAAGACCTCTAACGCCGCATCTTTTCGAACCCATCAGGAACAGGTCTCCCGAGAAGCTCGTCCCCAGAAGCTCAAGAAGAGTGTTGCCCACCTCCTCCAAGGAGAGGCACCGGTCGAGGAAGACCCCTACCAGCACCCGACCTTGACGCGCCATACCAGCCCCCCCTTCCGAGAGAACTGCACCCCCCGCTTCCCCACCCCCTCCATTGAGGCGCTCCCAGAAGCACCCATCACCCTACCAGCTTCGAATTGCACCCTTGACGAGGGAGCAGGAAGCGCTTCTATCCATATGACGAGGAAGCACCCTTGACGAGGGACCATAATCTTGCCACCGGTGTCAAGAGCCGCCTTCTATCCATATGCCTATTCACGAAGAGAGAGTCACAGAAGGTCTCCACATCACAAGCACGCACCCAAGCCACAAGCGGGTCTTCCCAAAGCCCCCGGACCATAGGGCAGACAAAGAGGATATGATCTAGGGATTCCACAGTCGATTCACACAGGACACATAGATTGGACACCGAGAGCATCAACCTTGAGCATCGATCACACGTCATAAACCTCTTTCTGCGGACCAGCCATAAGAAGAAAACAATGCGCAAGGACAGACCCAACCTCCAGAATAAACCACAGTCTCTCACCAGTGAATCCGAGCGAGCAGGCAGAAGCTCAAGCAGTCCAGCATAGGCCTTCCGAGTCGAAAAGCCACCATCCCTCCAAACCCAATGATCCAAGCCCACGGAAGGTGTATCCGCAACAGCAAGGACGTCCATCAGAGCAAGAAAGTCCAAGAACCTCCGATCCGAGAAATTCCCCCCAAAGCGAGGAGATCAACACGCATTCTCCCAGCAGCAAGCCACGGAGGCATCCTTGTTCTCCGCCATCGCAAAGAGCCTCGGGAAACGGACAGAAAAGGGATCCCCCCAACCAGCTATCCTTCCAAAAAGAGAAGGCACGGCCGTCCCCCAGGACAGGCTTAAACCTCGCTCTATTCCTCAAGAAGACCTCCTGAACACCACGACAGAACGGAGACCGCGCACGTACCACCCCCAACCTGTTCTCCCCAGCCCACTCCCTCCCATGAAGCTCCCTCAAGATATCAATAAAGAAGTTTCCACCTCTTCCCCACACCCTGCTCGCCCACTTAAGAAAGAAAGCATCATTGACCAACTTGAGGCGCCTAACCCCCAACCCCCCTTCCTGCTTCTCCCTCGCCACCTCCTCCCAAGCGACCAGGTGAATCCCCCTCCCTTCAACACCAGATTTCCCCCACAAGAATATCTTGAAACAAGACTCAAGTCTCCTGCAAATCCCAGCAGCCAAACATCGATTCGACAAAAACTGCACCGGAATGGCAGCAAGGACTGAGCGAAGAAGAACCAGCCTTCCGCCCTTCGAGAGGAGCGTCGCGCGCCACCCCGCCAGTCTCGCCTATGTCCAAGACGATGGCAATAAGTACAGGTTGACGAATACGACCTTCTCTGCCACGAGGTCAGCGTCTACGAAACTGAGAAGAGCCTCCTCGACCTTGTGAGGCAGCCATCGCTGAAGAAGTCTAACTGACAATAGTAGATGGGACAGTGATCCTACTGAACCTGCGGAAAGCTTCCTCCATGGAAGGAATAGTGGCCTCTGCCAGAATCTGGGAACGAGTAGCCTCATACTCAGGATCAAAGGCTGCTAGAAATACACCAACCATGTGGCATTTCTATAAGTCTTCTGTTGCTCAGGAGTAGATGTAAAGTGCATGAAATTGTGGAGCTTCTCGAACATCTCACACAAGGATGTAAATAACGAATGAAGGGGACGTCCATTCTACTTGATAGTAAAAATATCGTGTTGGAGTTGCAGAATCTTTGTCTCATTCCTTGTATGTGAATAAGTAGCAGCGAGGATATCCCACATCACCTTGGCAGTGGGCTAATGTAACACATCGTTGGCGATCTCTATCGCCAATGTACCTGAAAGCCAAACCTTGGCATATGCATCATCCGCCTCCCATGAGGCGTTAACCCCAGCTTTTTCAACCAGCTCTTCCTCGGTAAGAATGTGTTTCTTACCCGTAGACTTCATCAGGCTCATGAATTGCATGGTTCAAAGCCCATAGTTCATCCCATCCATCTTGACAATTGGTGTTGGACCTTTGAAAATGCATGTGGCAGGGATATCGACCTTTCTCTCTAACATACTGCTGGGTGAAGAAATCTAGGGTTTTTTTTTTTTTTGACAACAAGGCTCTTCGGGGGAAGCACCACCAGGTGTTCGCCCCAAAATTTTATTAATCAAAAGCAACGAAAAGGGAGAGGAATAGAGGAAATACAACTAGCAAGGATCGAGAGGATCCCTACCCCAAAACACCAACAACACGCAACACACATTCACAGCATTACAGCAGGAGCCAGTCACTCAAAAGCATGTCCACATGCACTAAGACATTTTCCTTGTAGAATCTTTGACCCTTGAAAATCTTCGCGTTCCTGGCAATCCAAAGCGCCCAAATGAAAGCGAAAGGGCGAAGAAGCTCCCTCCTAGGATGATCAGCATATGAGCGCAAGGAATCCCAAAACGAATCCGCCGAGGAAACGTTAACCCAAGCGACGTCGAGGTCCTCCCAGACGGAGGCAGAAGTCGCACAATCGAAGAATAGGTGCTGCAAAGTCTCCCTAGCGCCAGCGCATAAAACACAGTCCACGGAGTCAACACGTGAGAGCAATTTGTCACACCTGTCCCGTGTGAGAATCCTCCCACGCCGCAGAAGCCAAAAGAAGAAGACCACCTTCTCCGGAAGCTTAATGCGCCACAGCCAACCAAGATCAGAGTAAAGGGGATCCCTGCCAGGCCTGGATTGAAGCGAGAGCATCTTGAAAGCCCGTCTCGATGAGAAGGCGCCATCGCGCCACAGCCAGTGGTCCCTACCCGAGGAGGGTCTCGGCGCCTCCCGCAACCGCCGCATAAGGTTGAGAAAATCTTCGAAGCGTTCATCGGAGAGAAATCCCGCAAAGGAAGGGAACCAGTCGTCCCCGCCCCAAACCGAGGCCACCGACGCATCAGGATTTAAAGCAAGAGCATTAAGCCGAGGAAAAGAGCTCGCGAGAGAGGCATCTCCCGCCCAAGGGTCGCTCCAAAACAAGAGGGAAGTGCCCTCTCCCAAAGCCGGCCTGAACAAATGAGAGAAATCTAGGGTTTTGTAGATCAATAGATAAACATCTACACTGACATATAGGAATTTGATTGCATATGTAGACTTATGCAATCAAATCCATCAACACAAGCAGACCTCGATAGGAGCAAGGAGAGACCTAGGGAGATACTTTGATGAGATCGAAGGATCGACGGCAAAGGGGGCTGATACCACAGAGGAGGACGAGAGGGCCGATAGAGGCGGCAGTCCGACCCGGTGGTGGAAGGCCGACAACGGCCGGCTTGAACGAAAGGGCAGTGGCGACGACCACTGTCCAACGGATGAGGAGAGGGGCGGCGCCGAGAGGAGGGAGGGGTCGTGTGGTAGGGCTAGGGTTGGGGTACGAGAGCTCCGACCTAGGACCATCGCTTCAATACCATGTTGGAAAAAATAATGAAACGTAATTTAGTCATTGAACCCTATGCTCTCTTATCTAGGGGAGAGATCTATGGGTAAATTACATATGATAGACCGGAAAACAGAAAAATAGGAAAACAGTACAAAGACATAAATATAACTCTACAGATACCATTAAATATAGAACCCATAATCGCATGCCATCTTTCTTGTCAAATTTTTCTGATCAACGTATTGATGAGTATCTCCAGCTTCTGGAATCGTTCAGGCAGAAGGGAGTGACCGTCTTCTGAATGAGACCATTGGATCTGGAAGGACAAGAATTTCTCGGTGAAACGTGCCTACATAAATATTACTAGGCCTCCTCTGCCTAGAACAGAGGTCATGGTTCATGACTGCAAGTTTATTTGGGAGCTCAAAATGCCAAACAGAATAGATTTTTTGTGGTTAATGCATAGAAGACGGATTATGATGAGGGATCGATGCGAAAGATTACCGTCGGTTGTCTCTAATAGATGTGCTCTTTGCAAAACAAATATCAAAACTATGGAGCATCTTTTTTACAGTGCTCGAAGACATCGGCAGTTTGGCCATAGATTGGGGTTAGCTTACTAAATTTACAAAGCTTAGAGTCGTTTTGAGATTCACTATATCTGGAATGTCGATGTCCTAGGGAGTTATTGCTGCCAGTAGCTACCTTGTGGGCAATTTGGTTGGTTCTCAATGGGAAGATTTTTTCTGATCACGGATTTTACTGCGAAAATGTACTATTTCATGCTAGAATTCTTCTAGAATCCTGAGTTTTGTAAGTATCCATGTAACTTGTTTATAATCTTTAAAAAATTGGGTGGATACCGTAGTGTTTTCTCCCTCTTTGGCTTAAAAAAATATAGAACCCATAATACTAAAGGAAGCATCTAATCTAAGGATGTGATTGGATACAACAAAGACGATTCAATGACTAGAGAAGCCTCTACCAAGGATGTGAGATGACTTCCAAGAATTTCTCTTTAGATAATTCAAGCATGGCAACGTGCTTTTTGTATAATATTAAGATATTTATAGGTATAAAATAAATTATTTTAAAAAGAATTTTAAACTTATAGCCTTCAGTTTTTAATAATGAACAAGTGTTTTACAAGTGTACTTCCCCTCACATCACTTCTAATGTAACAACATAGTTTTAAAATTTTATCAAGGAAAATGAACCTCGATAGATTGCAAGGATTAGATCCAATCGAAATCCTCCAACAACAATCAAAATGATTAAACCAACGAAATCCTTCAACAATCAAAATGATCAAAAAATGGTGAAGCTTTCTCCCACTATAAGTAGGGTCGGCTACATGGATTCTTGCCCAAATCGATGTTGAAAGATTCGACTATTTTTTACGTTGGTTGTTAACTACCTAACGTAACCCCCATAAGGAGGGATTTAGACCATGCTCTTTTGGGTGGTAAACACACTGCACTACCACTAGACCATTTAACATGGAAGGCTGTATCCCGATATATCGGTATCGACAGGTCACCGATATATCGTCGATATGTCCGATATCGGGTATCGACACGCAAAAAAGGCGAGCTGAATCCCGATGTCGGCGATATGGCGTCGATATATCGCCGATATATCGGCGATATATCGGTATCGACATGGTACTGATATCGATACCGATATCGATATGTCCTTCCATGCCATTTAAGTGGGTTCAACAATCAAGATGATTAAACCAATAAAATCCTTCAACAATCAAAATGATTAACCAGTTACCACCTCTTATAACCCCCCCCCCCATCTTGCGGTACCAACTTCAATAGTTTGGTGGTAGTGCAGTGTGTCTACCATCCAAAACACTAATGTTCAAATCCCTCCTTGTGATGGTTGTGTTAGGTAGCCGACAACAAACATAAAAATTAGTTGGATTTTCAACATGGATTTGAGCAAGAATCCATGTAGGAGACCCTGCCTAGAGTAGAAGAAGGCTTCGCCATTTTCTTTCTTATGGTACCATATTCAGTGGCATTACACATAGACTTATCACTTCTCGATAAATTTTGGGAGCTATTTCAATCACCATTCAATACTCCCTTAGCAATCAGAAGAATGCCAAGCACTGCAATCGTGTATAGATCTTTAGGCAGACAAGAACAGTGACGTAATTGTGATGATCGAAAACTAAGAAAAACACCAACTTCCCACAAAGTATAACCACTGTTATGTCGATTTTGACGTTTGACTTCGGAGAATAGTACAATGTCTTACAGCATTGACCAATCAAGACATTGAAAAATGAACAGAAAGAGAAAAAAATCCAATTTAATAAAAGAACAAAATTGTAAGACCATGATCCCATTACATCAGAAAGTGGGCACCAAATAAATAAAAGCTATCAGATAATTAAATCAGCTCTTGCCTTAGAATTTAATAAAGGTACATTCTTCCTCTCGGCCTCTCCCAGGGCCATGTTCGAGCAACTGAATCTTTCTGAAACACGAAGGAAGACAATGAAAATTAATTAGTCAGAGATAATAAAGATATCCATGAATTATCACGCCAATCATGCACTAAGCAGTGCTTGTTTACCTCGACACTCCACTCACCTCTCCATCGATTCTTCAGAAAACTCAGACCTCATCAAGAGATATAAAAGCCTTCTCAATGTGTGGCTCAAGCCAGTCAGCAAGTGATGGAAAGATTTCAAATTACCGTTTCATTAGTGCTTCTATATCTATGTCCAATATTTTGGATTTGCTGGGCCGTGAAGCTCGACTTCTAAAGCTCGCCATCTTCTCCTCCAGGTTATTGATGGAGTCATGCATCTTCGCAAGCTCCATGAGGATTTTAATCCTCTTAAATGAAGCCATGCTAGGCTTGTGGCCCCTATCCACCATCTGCAAAAAACATCCCTCAGCTTCAACCACCTTCCCGACATCACACAAAAGATCGAAGAGCACGTCAGAGACCAGCTCTAGCGATCCGAACCCCTCCGACAGCATATCCTCCCACAACTCCATAGCCATGTCAGTCCTTTCGTGCCTCCTGAACATCCTCACGAGGAACATGCATGTCTGGGTGTTGGGCAGGCACCGATCCCTCTTCCTCATCCTCTTGTACAACTCCCATGCGGATTTCAGCTCATTGGACCAATAGAGCATCGGAAGAACAGGTTGAATGTAGTGGCATTGGGTCGCACGTTGCCCTTCTCCCGCATCTCCTCCATAAGCTCGAAGGCGTCCCCGATCCTCCTCGCAATGCAGAAGTTCCTTATCGCGGCGTTGTAAGCGGCAGTATCGGGATAGCACCCGTACTCCCTCATCTCCTTGAGCATCGCCCTGGCACGGTCCGGGCGGCCAACAAGGCCCATCCCGCCGATGAGACAGGTGTACGTGATGACGTCCGGATCGATCCCGTCCTCACGCATCTTGCTCACGAGCTCGAGCGCGGAGTCTAGCTCGCGGTGCTTGCAGTGGCAGTGGATGAGGGAATTGTAGGATACGATGTCAGGGGCCACGCGGAGAGAGAGCATCTCCTGGAAGAAAGCGCGGGAGTCGGAGGGGGACTTCCAGCCGGAGAGGAGGGTGTTGAATGTGACGAGGTCTGGGGGGAAGCGGTGCTTGAGGAGGTGGAAGGCGCGGCGGGCGGCGGGCATGGAGTGCTCCTGGGAGAGGGCGCGGAGGAGGGCGTTGAAGTGAGGAGTGGAGAAGGGGCGGAAGAGGGGGCGGCAGCGGAGGAAGGTGAGGAGGACAAGGCGAGGGGAGGCGACCTTGGCGAGGCGGGAGAGGAGGACGTGGAGGGTGGCGGGGGAGAGGAGGAGGTCGGGGTCGGGGAGGCGGCGGCGGGCGAAGCGGAGGAGGGAGAGGGAGAGGGGGAAGAGGCGGGAGCGGGAGAGGATGTAGAGGGTGGTGCGGAGGGAGAGAGGGGATGGGCAGAAGCCGCGGCGGAGGGAGGAGAGGAGGAAGAGGTGGAGGGAGAGGAGGGGGTGGGAGTGGGAGAAGCGCAGGCGGAGGAGGACGCGGTCCAGGATGGGGGAGGTGAGCAGGAAGGGGAGGGAGGAGAGGGAGCGGGCTATGCTTTGCGGGTCGCTCGGGGGGCAGCGGGTGAGCGCGTGGAACACCGCGTTCACGTGGGGGTCGTCTTCCAGCTCCGCTCGCGTCACTGTACTCTCCCCCTCCGCTTCCACTTTGCACCTGCTCGCGTTAGTGTTGGTGCTGGTGGTGCAGAGGAGACGAGAGGTGAGGGCCCTCGTCCAAGTCGGGGTCGTGGGAGTAAGCCGAAGGGCCATTGAGCAGGTGGTTGTTTGGGAGGGAAGTCGTGGTATGTACAATGTAGTGTACCAGTGTTGGTTCTGCGGAACAACCGGGATGGGATGGGGAAAGTAAAGCGCAGGAGCTATGTTTCGAAATTATTAACTACTAGGTGGTAGATGACGGGTCAAACGACAACAACAAAATTTAATAGATACTATAAAGTTTAATAGTAAATAAATTTAATAATATCTTTACTAAAAATATCTGTTATAGATATTGATTTTTAAAATAAAATTGTATTGAACGTCTAGTTTATGTAAAAAATTTGGCAAAGAAATAATGGATGCACGAAAGTGTGAATATGCATCAAGTCAAAAGGTGAAGTTAACAATTACATAAAGATTACCTGATATTTAAATAATAAAACAACATAAAGAAAGTAACTAAAAATAATAAAAAAATTATAAAAGAACAATTCATATAACTTGTATATTTATAAACTATTGTGTTAACATATTTATATATTTGATTAAGAATTTTAAATAAATTTTACGAAAAAAACTATGAATTAAATTATTATTTGAATTTATACTTTTATTGAAATTATTATAATAAAAATATTCATTCAATTTTTATTTATATAATGTATATATTCAATATTAGTTTTAATTAAGTTATTATTTATACAGTAATTAATCAATCAATGATTGCCAAAATATACTTTAGTAATCTATAGATATATATATATATATATATATAATATATAAGAAATAATGTGAAAAGATTCCAAATTCAATAGATTGATGGGTATAATTAAAATAAAATCTAATATTTATACGTCACTCTAATTTAAATAAGACGAGGGAAAAATAAGTTATGTATGTGTTTGATTTTAATTTTTTACTATTATATAATTGTAGATTATTTTCAAAAAAAATTAACTAATAAACTATTGATATAAGTTTATTTCTATCATTATCATATTCATAAGTTAATTTTTATTTTTATTATTTATTAAATTATTTGTATTACATGATAACTTAAGCCTCAATTTGAAATTATTTTCAAATTATATTTTTAATTACTTTATTATAAGATTTATATCTACCAATCTAAGTTTGTTTTAAATTATTTTTTAATTAGTATTGTATTTCATAATTAAGTTTGTTTTATGTTATTTTTTTAATTACTATTGTATTTCACAATTTTAACATTACATATAAGTATAATTTAATTTTAGTATAATAATAAAATGTCAACATGGATTTTTACACATAATGATTATAAAATTTGAATTTGAATAAACTACTAAGTTTAGAAAAATATAACTTTGGAATAATGGAGAGAGAGAGAGAGAGAAAGATGGTAAAGTGGGTAAAAAGGAGAGATAGAAAGTGATGTATTTGTTTTAATATAATAATAAAATATATGCATTAGATTTTACCTACATTTATTACAAATTGGAATTTGAATAAATTACTAAGTTTGGGAAAATTGTAACTATGAAATAATGGAGAGAGAAAGATGAGAGAGTTGGTAAAAAAGGAGAGGTAAAAAATGATGAATATATTCTTAATATGATACTGAAATATGGAGAGAGAGAAAGATGAGAGAGTTGGTAAAAACGAGAAATAAAAAATGACGAATATTTTCTTAATATGATAATATTTATTTTTATAAAATTTGATTTTTAGTAAAAATCAAATAATATTTTTGGTTTAATTATATTTATATAATTTATTTAAAAAAACAAGCCTCAATACATGCATGCCACTCTTTTTTAAAAAATAAAAAAATCATATAACTTATATATTTATAAGCTATTACGATAACACATTTATACATTTGATTAAGAATTTTAAATAGATTTTACTAAAAAAATTAAAGGATTAAATTGTTATTTGAATTTATACTTTTATTGAAATCATTATGATAAAATATTAATTATTTTTATTAATATAGTTTATATATTTGATATTAATTTAAATTAAGTTATTATTTATACCGTAAACAATCGTTATATGATTGTCAAAATAAACATTAGTAACCAATAGACATATAAAATGTATAAGAAATGATGTGAAAAGATTTCAAATCCATTCTATTGATGGATATAGTTAAAATGAAATATATTATTTAAAAGTCACATAATTTAAAGAAAATATGAGGGGGAAAATAATTCAAGTATGTATTGTATTTAAAAAATTACTATTATTAAATTTTAAGTCATTTTTTAAATTTTTATTAATAAAATATTGATAAAAGTATAATTTTATCATTATCATATTCATAAGTTAATTTTATTTTTATTATTTATTGAATTATTTGTATTACATAACAACTTAAACATAAATTGAAAATTATTTTCAAATTATATTTTTTATCTCTTTATTATAAGATTCATATACACATATTTAAGTTTGAGTTAATGTTTTAGGTAATATTATATTTCACAATTGATTGTGTTTTAAACTATTTTTAAATTTTTATTGTATTTCACTTTTTCACATCACATATAAATATGATTTAATTTTAGTATAATAATAAAATAAATATATGTAAACCCCCGAGGATCCGGGTACCCGTTAATCACACATTTTGCATTACAACATTCATTTCTATCGCATTAAGTAACTGAAAGTACGGGGAAATTTTTCGCGAATGAACAATTTCATCTGACATTCACAATCAACATTTATAACCACAAACACATAGAACAATGGTCACCAAAATCTGATTTCATTTCATTAACTTCCATATATTTTACATGTACAAAGTCTGACAGTACATACATTATATCCCAAAATCTGACTGAAGAGAAAGAAACATAATACATTATAAATTGAACAAACTATCACAAAATAAATCATACCGTTGGGTATAAAATTTATCTTCTGAATCCATGTATAGCTACAGAACTACAGGCTGTTTTCCTGCCAAGCGTGCAGGAAAGAAAAGGCGTCAGCGGTTGCTGGTACCTCCCAAAAACTTATATAAAAATAACAGGCATTTATTATTTACAAAAGAAAGCAAGTAGAGAGGCATGAGCAACTCAAATTTAAAATTTCTTTCTACTTGCAAATGTAAAAGGTTTCCAAATTTTTAGTAAGCACCTCTTATGATCATCCATTATCCCAACATTTCCCACATGAGTATATTTCTCTTGTAACTGAGTGTATAATTTATTCCCATAGTACCCAGAGATCATATTTATGAGTGATGATGGAAAGTTTGGGATGAGAAGATATATTTATATTTTTAATTCCTAAGTCTAGTAAGTCCTGTAATTATTAACTTCAATTATTTCAGATATAACTCCAGATGATGTAGATAAAGGTCATGATTCTAGGTCTTGGAGATCATGTCTTGGAACTTAATGGCACATGAAATTGCTAATTTCTTGTCATTGATATTATATCATGGTTTTCGATATAGGACGGATATGACGATGATGGATTTGATCCTTAGTGTTAATTACTCCTTTTAAGTTAGTGGATAGTCTGTGGTCTTGGTCTGTGTGTCACCTCACACTATGACTCTAAGGTATTTAAAGGTACCTTAGGGTTGGGGTGCCTCCGTAGGCATGCGGTGTTGTATAATGCATCCTAACTAAGTTCCCAACACGTCCACTAACTTATAGGGATTTCACATTAGATTAAAGTCACCTCCAATCAACTTAATTATTATTTCCTCCAAACTTTAACTGTAATCTTTCGGATGTAACTCTCGATGTTTTAGATGTAGATATAGGTGATCTGGATGTAACATTAATCCCTTCAAACCTCTGTGCAACAACCTGAATGTAACTCTAGATGATGTAGACATGGATGATCTAGATGTAACATCGCCAAGTCTGTTGGCGAAGAAAAACTCAAGCGGTGAAGAAGCCTACAAATGGCTCTTCCGTCTCGCCCTCTAATTGAAAGGACGGTCCAATAGAGGGATAGGTCTACACTCCCAAACTACGCCACTGAGACGGGTGAGAGGGACTTCCCGGAAAAGTCACTCTAGAAAAACAGCCCGACCGGTAACGGGCAACCGAGCTCGCACGTAAAACTGAAAAACCAGGATCCCCCGTCTGGGCATCCTAAAACAGGGTCAGCGGAACGGTCTAAAGTCGGGATCCCAACGAGGTGTAAAAACACTGTGAGCTCACGTTAAAAACCGAAGGGGACTGGGATCCTAGACCCGCGCACTTGGCGGCCGCTGCCCAAACTGGGCTTCCTTTCTTCCGCCCAGGTGAGGGTCACCGCGCCCTCGCACGATCATGGTAAAGATCACCATGATCGGCTCAATATATGGTATCACTGATTCACAGTCATATACATGTACTTGATTTCTAGATTCAATTCATATCCCAATGTTATAGCTTTTCCTCAATTCTTGTTGCCATAGATGATTCAAAATTCTGCTTGATAGATCACGAGTGTGATAGAAACTGCTTAAAATGATAAGAGTTTATAATTGATTGCTTAAGGTTTACTAAACAAAACCTAAACATCATGAGAATCATGGCACTGCGCCCTCGCACGATCAGGTATAAAGATCACCATGATCGGCAAGCATAATACCTATGCATGTGATCAGTTATATATTATAAGTCCACTTCTGAGGTATAAACTTAATTCACAATTACTTTGAACCTTGGGTTCCAAAGCTGACGAAATGTGATGTAGACTTAAATTAATATAATAAGAAGTGGTTGTTAAAGGCTATTTGGCTAATCTGTCTGAATTCTATAATTAGTGAAAGGATATAGTCACCCTCCAGACTTTGGTCTAATTGCCCAAAATGATCTATTAATAATTTTTGGCCCCAAAGGTGATTTCCTTCTTATGTCGTTTTTCCCTAATTTAAGGTAAAGAGATGCTGAAGCGAGAGATCACATCTTCCTTAATGGTATAATGCACGACATCTGGTTTTAAAAATGTATTCTGAGATTAATAGCATACCTAACAGTATGATATGGAAATTTTGCTAAACTCCAAACTAAACACATCACAACACAAGTGCTATTCAATGAAGTCTTGAATAATTGAAGATAATTGGAATTTAGTGCGTGGGAATTTAAGAAATGAAGATTGTTCCCTCTGCTTCACTTCACTGAGAGTAGGAAGATATACCCCAAGATTCACAAACACAGGAACAATTAAGTATTCCACGGTAATTTACAGGATATGTAAGTTTAATACTTCGTCATGCTAGAACCAAAACCCTATATCTCTAACAAGGATAGGTAGGAGCAGCACATAATATAGATTTCTTAACCCAGATCCTCTGTGGAACAAAGTTTATATAATATGTATATATATACGCTGACACCCTCAATACAAAAAAATATGCAGGGCTTTAAATTAGGATGAAAGGAGAGTTCTATGGATATTAATATACTAAAATCATGAATGAAAGAAAAATCCTTCATGAGTATTTCATAACTCATTTTCTGTCCATATTTTCAATCATTCAATATCGAACTAATAATAAAAAAAATATTAGACAGCTCCACATGATTAACTCCATATTTGATTATAACTTATTTTCTGTTCAGATTCCATTCGATCTAGTTGGATTTAAGTTATATATAAAATTATATATCTGACTAGACAACCAAAAATGATTTCCAGGGAATCATCGTATTATAACTACCACCTTATTGATTGGTGACGCATAAACAACAACATGATCTTTAATCCAACGCATGGTCTTCATGATATAGAAACTTATTTCATTTGCATGGTACCCATAGGAAATCACAAGTGGAAATAGGTATTAAACATATGATCGAGTGTATATGTAACATGACATTTATGGCAGCAAGGGTTAGAATTTTACGGTGGTACAAACATGAATTTCAATAACTTTTTTTTTCTTTATTTGGTATACTTAAGTCTACCGTACGCGCACCTCGAGCTTCCGTTTTTTTTTGACGCGAAATATCTCGATTTGATCGTCTCGGAATGACGATCAATTTGAGTACAATATTGATATACTTTCGGTTGGGTTTTGAACCCCCGAAATTTCGGATACGGTTTTTGTTTAAGGTTAAATTTTGCGATTTAAAATTATCAAACGACCTCCGATTGACGAACGGTCGATTCCGTTGGTCTTGTTTCGTCGACTCGGATCTAATGACGATCTCGGTTCATTTCGCGGTTACCGAATTTGCGTCGCGGCTTTTCACGGCACGCATTACGAAGGGACCGATTTTTGGTCGATTTCGTCCGAACGACTTTTGATTTATGATCAATTGGTCGTTTTAGGTTGTTTAGTATTGACCGACAACGTTTTTGGGTTCATTAGACCCAAAATCGGACGACTTCGGGTTTGATTGGAAACCGGATGCTACAAATATAAAAACCTCAAAGGGAGTCTCGTCCTCGAGACTCGAGTTAAGGCTATTCGGTGACTTGTTTAAATTTCATATGCCCATAAAAACCTCAAAGGGTTTTAAACCCATAAAAACCTCAAAGAGAAATCAAGCCATATATTGTAACATATATCTAATTACAAGGCTTGTTTCGATGATTACATCAGAAAAGTTGCAGGTATCGTGCCCGCATGTCGGCTTCGGTCTTCCACGTCGCCTCTTCGACGCTGTGTCGATGCCACAACATGTTGACCAATGGAATCTCTTTACTGTGAAGCTTCTTCATATCACGGTCAAGTATCTGCACTGGCCTTTCCTCGTACGTTAAGTCAGGCTCTATGTCAAGGTTCTCGTAACTGATGATGTGCCGAGGGGCGAGTACATACTTCTTCAAATTGGATATATGGAATACGTTGTGGATAGCTGAAAGATGTGGAGGAAGGGCTACTCGGCATGTCACATTTCCTACACGAGCCAGAATCTCGAAAGGTCCAACATATCGTAGCACCAACTTGCCACAAACACCGAATCTCTGCACTCCCTTTATGGGAGGTACACGGAGGAATACCCAATCTCCCACCTGAAACTTCAAATCTCTTCTTCGACGGTCTGCATAACTCTTCTGGCGGTTCTGTGCCGTCAGAAACCTCCGGCTTACAAGATCAACAGCTCTCGCGGTCTCCTCCAGGAGATCTACGGAATAGAGAGCATGATCACCTACCTCATGCAAACTTAGAGGTATAAGACATCTTTGCCCGTATAGGACTTCGAATGGTACCATGCCGATATTGGAATGATAGCGGTTGTTATACGTGAGTTCTGCTAATGGCAGATGGTCCTTCCAGGACCTTTTCTACTTCAAAGTGCATGCGCGAAGTAGGTCCTCAAGCGTCTGAATGGTGCGCTCACTCTGCCCATCTGTCTGAGGATGGTATGCAGAACTCATCTTCAGCTCTGTCTGTAGTGCTGACATTAACTGATGCCAATAATGAGATGAAATTCTTGAATTCTTGTCAGACACCACCTCTCGTGGTAAACCATGAATTCTAATGATATTCTGCACATAAAGCTTGGCTAATCTGGGTAGAGTGTAAGTTGTGTTGACGGTTATGAAATGGGCTGACTTGGTCAACCTATCAACAACGACCCAAATGGAATCATGATCATCCGGTGTCTTCGGCAGACCTGTGACAAAATCCATAGAAATGCTCTCCCACTTCCACTCGGGAATGGGGAGAGACTGCAGTAATCCTGGTGGTCTCATGTGCTCGGCCTTGACCATCTGACAGGTCATGCATCTGCTGATATGCTGCGCCACATCATTCTTCATTCCATCCCACCAGAAATGTCGGCATAGATCACGATACATCTTTGTGCTTCCTGGATGGATAGATAATCGTGAATTGTGTGTCTCATCAAGAATATCTCTGTGTAGCTGCTCGTCATTGGGTACAACAAACCATCCTGCCTTCCATAAAATAGACTCCATCACAACAAAATCATCAAATTCGTCCTTGACGGCGCACATGTATCTATCTTGGATCCAAGGATCTGTCTTCTGGCACTCTACAATACGATCCCAAAGGCTGCTGTATCGAGGAGGCATGGCGGTAGAAATGGATGCGCTCTCCTGAGGATGCCAATCGGTCAAAGCGGCAAGCGTATCCCATGTGTATAGCCAGTTCGCCGTACCCTCTGCATGCGCTCTCCTGCTGAGTGCATCAGCCACCACGTTTCCGTAATTGAATAAGCCGAATAATCTAGTTCTGCACCGGGTCTCCTAGGCCCTTTCCTTGAAATCAAGCTTTATCCAGTCAACAAACTTGATAATCAAGTAGGCTTTTCCCTTACCGGGTTGGTAAGAGATTGTGCAATAATAATCCTTCAGTAGCTCGAGCCATCTGCGTTGTCTCATGTTCAGTTCCTTCTAATCAAAGATGTACTTTAAATTCTTGTGATTCGTGAAAATCTTGAAGTTCACTCCATATAGATAGTGGTGTCAGATCTTCAAGGCGAAGACAACTGCCGCCAATTCCAAGTGATGTGTGGGGTAGTTCCGCTCGTGCGGTCTCAACTGCCATGATGCGTAAGCAATTACCTGTCCTCTCTGCATCAACACAGCTCCTAGACCTTCTCCAGATGCATCTGTGTAGACTGCATAGTCTTGAGTGTCTGAAGGAAGAGCAAGAATAGGTGATGTAGTCAATCTCTCCTTCAGTGTCTGGAAGGCCTGCTCACATAAATCGTTCCAAATGAATGGAACTCCCTTCTGCGTCAATTGTGTCAATGGACGGACGATGCGTGAAAATCCGCTGACGAAGCGTCTGTAATACCCTGCTAGTCCGAGAAAGCTCTGAATCTGAGTAACTGTCTTGGGTTGCTCCCAAGACATAATTGCATCTATCATCGCAGGATCAACTGCAATGCCTGCTCCAGAAATGACATGTCCAAGAAACGAGACCTGTGATAACCAAAACTCACACTTGCTCAACTTGGCATATAGCTTGTGCTCTTGCAATGTGTCTAAGACGATCCGTAGATTATTTGCATGATCACATTCATTTCGTGAATATATGAGCACATCATCTATGAGCACCACTACAAACTTGTCCCAGTATGGACGGAAGATACGGTTCATCATATCCATGAAAGCCGCAGCTGCATTGGTGAGCCCAAACGGCATCACCACAAACTCGTAGTGTCCATAACGAGTCCTGAATGTTATCTTCGGAATGTCCGACTCGCGAATCCTCAGCTGATGGTAGCCTGAGCGAAGATCGATCTTCGAGAAAACCGAAGATCCCTGAAGTTGGTCGAACAAATCATCAGTGCGCGGCAAGGGATAACGGTTTTTCACCGTTCTCTTGTTCAGCTGCCTGTAATCGATGCATAACCTCATGGATCCATCCTTCTTCTTGACAAATAGAACTAGAGCACCCCAAGGTGAAGTGCTCGGCCTCACGAATCTTAAGTCAAGTAGTTCTCGTAATTGCACCTTCAACTCCCGCAACTCAGCTGGTGCCATACGGTAAGGAGCCGTCGAGATCGGCTGGGTGTCTGGTAGTAATGTGATCTCGAACTCAATCTCTCTCTCAGGAGGTAGTCTTGGTAGCTCATCAGGAAAAACATCTGGATATTCTGATACCACTCGGATGTCCTGTATCATCGGCTTTTGATCGGATACTTCCCGAACAATGCAAGATTTGAATCACAACCTTAATCAACAAGTTGTTGAGTTTGCAACATTGAATTACCCTTCGTGGTGGAGTCATGTATAGCACTCTCAAAAGTGAACTCGGGTAAATATGTAATTCTGAAGACAACCGTCTTCCTAAAGAAATAAACTAGTGCATAATGATTGGATAACCAACTCATGTTCAGACTCAAGTCGAACTCATCAAGCTGCAGAGGTAGACAATCTGCGATCATCTCGTGACCGCCAATCAGTACGGGCAAGTGCCTGACTATCAGGGAAATGACGAACAATTGGTTACCTGGCCCTCGGATGTGATATGGAGAAGAGAGAGTCTCTGCGACTCTACCTAAAGAAACTAGTAGTCTCAAAACTAGAAAAGAATGCGTCACGCTAGAATTAGTAGATCATGGAAAGGTTGACAAGAGTACTCAGTATGTGTACTAGTTGGTTAGTCATCTCCTGGTCTAGTCGGGATGACATGGCTCTGCATGAGAACCATTTTTAGTCATAAAAACAATGGTTCGCAGAGAATATGATATATGTTTTTCTCTTCTTGGGATATAATATGAAGATTAATGAAAATTGGTGACAGTTGTGGTGATTGAATCTGAATGTCATATTTCCCTTCTCTGACTCACGACAAGTCGGAAGACTGCCGCTATCCGAGAACTCAATGCGATCGGAATTGAAATACTGCGAATGTGTGTATCGGGGTACCACTGCTCTGATACCAAACTGTAAACCCCCGAGGATCCGGGTACCCGTTAATCACACATTTTGCATTACAACATTCATTTCTATCGCATTAAGTAACTGAAAGTACGGGGAAATTTTTCGCGAATGAACAATTTCATCTGACATTCACAATCAACATTTATAACCACAAACACATAGAACAATGGTCACCAAAATCTGATTTCATTTCATTAACTTCCATATATTTTACATGTACAAAGTCTGACAGTACATACATTATATCCCAAAATCTGACTGAAGAGAAAGAAACATAATACATTATAAATTGAACAAACTATCACAAAATAAATCATACCGTTGGGTATAAAATTTATCTTCTGAATCCATGTATAGCTACAAAACTGCAGGCTGTTTTCCTGCCAAGCGTGCAGGAAAGAAAAGGCGTCAGCGGTTGCTGGTACCTCCCAAAAACTTATATAAAAATAACAGGCATTTATTATTTACAAAAGAAAGCAAGTAGAGAGGCATGAGCAACTCAAATTTAAAATTTCTTTCTACTTGCAAATGTAAAAGGTTTTCAAATTTTTAGTAAGCACCTCTTATGATCATCCATTATCCCAACATTTCCCACATGAGTATATTTCTCTTGTAACTGAGTGTATAATTTATTCCCATAGTACCCAAAGATCATATTTATGAGTGATGATGGAAAGTTTGGGATGAGAAGATATATTTATATTTTTAATTCCTAAGTCTAGTAAGTCCTGTAATTATTAACTTCAATTATTTCAGATATAACTCCAGATGATGTAGATAAAGGTCATGATTCTAGGTCTTGGAGATCATGTCTTGGAACTTAATGGCACATGAAATTGCTAATTTCTTGTCATTGATATTATATCATGGTTTTCGATATAGGACGGATATGACGATGATGGATTTGATCCTTAGTGTTAATTACTCCTTTTAAGTTAGTGGATAGTCTGTGGTCTTGGTCTGTGTGTCACCTCACACTATGACTCTAAGGTATTTAAAGGTACCTTAGGGTTGGGGTGCCTCCGTAGGCATGCGGTGTTGTATAATGCATCCTAACTAAGTTCCCAACACGTCCACTAACTTATAGGGATTTCACATTAGATTAAAGTCACCTCCAATCAACTTAATTATTATTTCCTCCAAACTTTAACTGTAATCTTTCGGATGTAACTCTCGATGTTTTAGATGTAGATATAGGTGATCTGGATGTAACATCAATCCCTTCAAACCTCTGTGCAACAACCTGAATGTAACTCTAGATGATGTAGACATGGATGATCTAGATGTAACATCGCCAAGTCTGTTGGCGAAGAAAAACTCAAGCGGTGAAGAAGCCTACAAATGGCTCTTCCGTCTCGCCCTCTAATTGGAAGGACGGTCCAATAGAGGGATAGGTCTACACTCCCAAACTACGCCACTGAGACGGGTGAGAGGGTCTTCCCGGAAAAGTCACTCTAGAAAAACAGCCCGACCGGTAACGGGCAACCGAGCTCGCACGTAAAACTGAAAAACCAGGATCCCCCGTCTGGGCATCCTAAAACAGGGTCAGCGGAACGGTCTAAAGTCGGGATCCCAACGAGGTGTAAAAACACTGTGAGCTCACGTTAAAAACCGAAGGGGGACTGGGATCCTAGACCCGCGCACTTGGCGGCCGCTGCCCAAACTGGGCTTCCTTTCTTCCGCCCAGGTGAGGGTCACCGCGCCCTCGCACGATCATGGTAAAGATCACCATGATCGGCTCAATATATGGTATCACTGATTCACAGTCATATACATGTACTTGATTTCTAGATTCAATTCATATCCCAATGTTATAGCTTTTCCTCAATTCTTGTTGCCATAGATGATTCAAAATTCTGCTTGATAGATCACGAGTGTGATAGAAACTGCTTAAAATGATAAGAGTTTATAATTGATTGCTTAAGGTTTACTAAACAAAACCTAAACATCATGAGAATCATGGCACTGCGCCCTCGCACGATCAGATATAAAGATCACCATGATCGGCAAGCATAATACCTATGCATGTGATCAGTTATATATTATAAGTCCACTTCTGAGGTATAAACTTAATTCACAATTACTTTGAACCTTGGGTTCCAAAGCTGACGAAATGTGATGTAGACTTAAATTAATATAATAAAAAGTGGTTGTTAAAGGCTATTTGGCTAATCTGTCTGAATTCTATAATTAGTGAAAGGATATAGTCACCCTCCAGACTTTGGTCTAATTGCCCAAAATGATCTATTAATAATTTTTGGCCCCAAAGGTGATTTCCTTCTTATGTCATTTTTCCCTAATTTAAGGTAAAGAGATGCTGAAGCGAGAGATCACATCTTCCTTAATGGTATAATGCACGACATCTGGTTTTAAAAATGTATTCTGAGATTAATAGCATACCTAACAGTATGATATGGAAATTTTGCTAAACTCCAAACTAAACACACCACAACACAAGTGCTATTCAATGAAGTCTTGAATAATTGAAGATAATTGGAATTTAGTGCGTGGGAATTTAAGAAATGAAGATTGTTCCCTCTGCTTCACTTCACTGAGAGTAGGAAGATATACCCCAAGATTCACAAACACAGGAACAATTAAGTATTCCATGGTAATTTACAGGATATGTAAGTTTAATACTTCGTCATGCTAGAACCAAAACCCTATATCTCTAACAAGGATAGGTAGGAGCAGCACATAATATAGATTTCTTAACCCACATCCTCTGTGGAACAAAGTTTATATAATATGTATATATATACGCTGATACCCTCAATACAAAAAAATATGCAGGGCTTTAAATTAGGATGAAAGGAGAGTTCTATGGATATTAATATACTAAAATCATGAATGAAAGAAAAATCCTTCATGAGTATTTCATAACTCATTTTCTGTCCATATTTTCAATCATTCAATATCGAACTAATAATAAAAAAAATATTAGACAGCTCCACATGATTAACTCCATATTTGATTATAACTTATTTTCTGTTCAGATTCCATTCGATCTAGTTGGATTTAAGTTATATATAAAATTATATATCTGACTAGACAACCAAAAATGATTTCCAGGGAATCATCGTATTATAACTACCACCTTATTGATTGGTGACGCATAAACAACAACATGATCTTTAATCCAACGCATGGTCTTCATGATATAGAAACTTATTTCATTTGCATGGTACCCATAGGAAATCACAAGTGGAAATAGGTATTAAACATATGATCGAGTGTATATGTAACATGACATTTATGGCAGCAAGGGTTAGAATTTTACGGTGGTACAAACATGAATTTCAATAACTTTTTTTTTTTAAAACAAAATTCTGTAGCTTGAGTTTGTAATAAACTGTGTAAGTACCACTTAAATGGTCAACAAAAGAGAGGGTAAATTTGCACATACATGGCAGCAAGGAGGAGGTATAGGGAAGTACCTATTTGGATCTCTTGTTCTTGAGGATTATTATTGCATGCATGAGAGCTTCTTCAAGGGGCTTTCAGCAGTAGATATGAGCAACAAAAAGACCTTCAGTTTCTTGGCAAGGAGCAGTTGGTTGATTTCTTGAAGACAGCTGCTCCTGCTGCTCTTTCATGAGCAGAATTGGTTGCTCAAACAGTCCTGGCAGCTGCTGTAGCAGCTCTAATTGGCAGGAGATTGGAGAGATATTTGAGAAAATTGGGTCAATAGAAAAGAGAGGAGGATTTCAGAGAGGAAAGACGAGCCTTTGGCTCTCGTTGGAAGGTTTAAATAGGGAGATGGGGGACTTAGTTTGCTTGCCATTTGGTGGAGAGTGGACTGTTAAGTGGGAATGAGGGAAAAGCCAAGTGGCTTGAAAAGAGAAGGAGAAAAACACACGGCTGGACTTTCCACTTTAAATTTTAATAGTGTTTGTTTGTTTTTTTTAACCGAACAGTAGTCTGTACTGTTTCAGAATTTTAAATTAAAATATATTTATATATTTTTTTTCTTTATTTGGTATACTTAAGTCTACCGTACGCGCACCTCGAGCTTCCGTTTTTTTTTTGACGCGAAATATCTCGATTTGATCGTCTCGGAATGACGATCAATTTGAGTACAATATTGATATACTTTCGGTTGGGTTTTGAACCCCCGAAATTTCGGATACGGTTTTTGTTTAAGGTTAAATTTTGCGATTTAAAATTATCAAACGACCTCCGATTGACGAACGGTCGATTCCGTTGGTCTTGTTTCGTCGACTCGGATCTAATGACGATCTCGGTTCGTTTCGCGGTTACCGAATTTGCGTCGCGGCTTTTCACGGCACGCATTACGAAGGGACCGATTTTTGGTCGATTTCGTCCGAACGACTTTTGATTTATGATCAATTGGTCATTTTAGGTTGTTTAGTATTGACCGACAACGTTTTTGGGTTCATTAGACCCAAAATCGGACGACTTCGGGTTTGATTGGAAACCGGATGCTACAATATATTTTTTACCCACATTAATCACAAATCTGAATTTGAATAAATTATAAAATTTGAAAAAAAATGCAACTTTACATGATATTTAAAAATTATACTTTAATAAATATAATTGATATATATGAATAATAATTTAATAAATATAAAGAATAGTATGATGTTTGTAATTTTAAATTTAACATATATATTAGAGAAGAGAGAAAAAGATGAGAAAGGGAGAGAGATATTGAGTGGAGAGAGGGAGAAAGAGGGAGAGAGGGGAGGAATGAGAGAAGAGAGAAAAGATGAGAGAGGGGGAGAGGTGGATGCATTTGAGAGAGAGAGAGAGAAAAGATGGAGAGGAGAGAGAAAGAGGGAGAGAGTGTGAGTGGAGAGAGAGAAAAGATGGAGAGAGAGAGAGAGAGTGAGGGGAGGGGAGAGAGAGTGATCGAGAGAGGGGGGAGTGAGTGGAGACGGAAGAGAGGAATGACGGGGGAGAGGGAGAGAACGGGGAAGAGAGGGGAGAGAGACACGTGTCAGCAAGATTGAGAGAATACCAGCTTTAGTAGGGTTATAGATTTTTTTTATTTATGTAGTAAAGAAACTCTAAGGCTTCGTTTGGTTGCAGGATTGGATTGGGGTACACCGGTATACACTTCCTTCCAACTCTTCCAACCCTCCTCACAATTTACTATTTATAGGGATACCCCAATCCAACCCAACCCAGTAACCAAACAGACCCTAGGACAAAGTCGTATCAAGACAGCTTTGAGTTTAACCAAAGCCGTATTTTCAAGAGACGGTTCTTACTGGTATGTAAATACAAGAAGAAGCAGTTTACTTATGGTATATCACAAAAAATATGACGGAATGTATTTTAAAAATATATATACCCATTGATATGGAAAAAAGAATGATTTTTTTCTTAACAAGAGAAGTGAATTCATTGAAAGACATAGTTTAGCCCCATGTAATCGAATCAAGGAGATGAGACCTCAAATAATGAATGCCTCGGGCAATCAAAGAGCACATGTATAGACCATTTATCTTTTAAAGTACCAACATATAAGAGAGGAAAAGGTAAAGAATGTGGGTTGTCAATCAACACATTGAAATCCTAACTTTCCAAAAGCTGATGTGAAAATTGATAGCTTTAAGATATTTTTACATCCATAACTCTCAATACCTTTATAATTACGCGTTGAATCCTTCATAATTTCAAATTACATATGGATTTCAAATTACATATGGAACTTTTGAATAGTGACTTCTCCTTCGTTGACCTAACTATCTCCTTTGGTTAATCAAACCAAGAGTAGATCCAATGGTCGATTTTTTTTCTATTCACCCCAATACCCGCCATCCCTCCTCACGTCACTCCTCATCTTGCATCTCAGAAGCATGTGGAGGCTTCCGGTGGACATTGCAGTCTCGATCTAGTTGGACGTGTGGGAATGTCCATTGCTAAGTGGAGGTATATAGGTCCTTGTTGGTTGAAATTGTTGATGGGGTGGAGCTCCATCTTCTAGAGCGACGACAGAAAGACGATACCCCTACGGTGATGGCAGCAGACTCGATGGTGTGGACGTCTAGAAGGGGGAGGAGAGGACAACACGGTAGATGGTGACCTCAAAGGCGTAGAGGTGGAGGCATAGTAGGGGGTTGCCGACATAGTTTTACTATGCAACAAACCCCGACGACGTCGAGCTCGCTACCCCGAAAAAACTAGTAACTAGTGTCGAGTGGAAAGCCCTCACCTCGAATCTTTCCTCGACATTGATTCTCTCATGTATGGTCACACTCTCCACACTCGTTGTCGTGTTGCATGAAGGAAACAAGAATGGCTTATTGGCTAACTGTGATGACCCTTGTCGTCGTAGGGCGTAGGTCATGAAGTGTGAAGTTTCATTTGAAAAGGAAATGAATCTGATCTCGATCTCCATCTCTATCAAACTTTAAGGAAAAAAAACATTTTTTTAATATTTTGTTGTTTTTCATAGGTGTTAAGATTGGCGGGAGAGCATGGTCTACATATCTAATTAAGGTCTTCTCAGTGGTTGTTTCCCTTCACCAATGCACCGCAAACTAGCGTCCCCTATGGGCCCGTTTGTTTGAATGGAAAAGATTTACGATGTAATGGAATAAGACAAGAATGTAATTAACACAAGAATGTAAATGAATAAGTTTTTTCATTCTATTGTTTGATTCATATTAGGAATTGAAATATTTATTATGAGATACATTTAAAATAACCTTCCTTTGATGTAATTTATTAAGTGGAAAAAATAATCGGTATCATCCAACTTATTTTTTCATATAATTAGTGTATTTCATGTAAGGAATGAAGAGTGAAATTTAAATGAAAATTACTTTTGATTTTTTTTCCATACAATTGATGTATTTGATATATCCATATCCGTATCCCTAGAATGTTTTATTATCATATATGTATCCATATCCAAAAAAATCGAAAATGTTATCGGTATCCGTATTCGCAAAAAAATAAAAATAAATATCCATGTTCGTATACGTATACATTAAAATGTAACCTTTATCCATATCTAAAAAATTAAAGATAGCATACATATCCATATCTATAGTTGCAAAAAAACCATTTCCATGTCCATATCATTTTCTACAAAAAATCCTCATCCATATCCATATCTTTATCCATAAAAAAATTAAAATCCATATCAATGTCTGTATATGTATATGCTAGAATATAATCAGTATCCATATCTTAGAAAAAAAATGAAAATTACATCAGTATCCATATTAAAAAAATCTCATATCACTATTCATATCCATATCTGGAAAAAAATAAAATAAAATACATATACATGTTCGTATCGGTATCTGCAAAAAAAATCATATCTGATGTATTTTATTCATATAATATTTATATTTAATATATATGTATTCGTATTCGTTGGAATATCTTGTAATCATATTTGTATCCATATCCCAAAAAAATGAACCGTATATATACACATATCCGCAAAAAATCCCATATCTGTGTCAGTATCCATATATACATTTGTAACTTATCCAACCTTTTGCATCCATATATTTATATCTATGTCAGTGTCCATATATCCATGTCCAAAAAAATTATATCCATGTCAGCATCCAAAAAATCCAAAGAAGAAAAACATATATCCATGTTGATAACCATATATTTGTAACGATGATATATTAATTATAAAATTTAAAAAGAATATATTCATTAGCATTTGTAAGGAATGGAATCGCAATTCTTGTGGGGTACCTAGAAATGGCAATTCCCATGAATGAGGGAATATAGTTTCCTTTGTAATCATTATTCCTTCCTTAATATGATCTAACAAACACAGGAATGGATACGACCAAGGAATGTTGATTCCATTCTCCACTCTATTCCTGCATAACAAATGAGCCCTATGGTCCCTGAAATTCCATATTGATGACACTCTTTAGTTGCAAGTGGTAGTGAATGGTAGTTTCACGTTTGGTGACTGCGTATGATGACAGTGGGGGTATCCAAGTAGGGGCTCCGCTTAAGCCACGAGATGTATATAATTTCCCCCTCTCAAGCTCTCAAGGGTTTCACGTCGTATAAGAAACCTTAGACTTCTCAAATAAGACAAGCTATTCATTCTCAACTTTTTCTCCACACAAACAAGTGTAGTTTTTCTTATAAGTAAATTCAAATTGGTGTTAAGAATGTTAGAAAGACATTAGAATCGGCATCCGCAACATTGATTTTAACAAGTTGCGACCAATGTGGCTGAAATCGGGCAAACAGGATGCTAGTTTTACCAAACCGGAATTTATACATGTCTCTTCGAGTGTTGCTACTACTTGTGCCTCTCTTTTTGTAATTACGCTCATGGCCCAATATTCTTGCACCGTTAACAATTATACTCGCACGTTAGTTAATCATCATATATAAGATAAACTAGACCATGACTCGTTCATTTCATTAAGAAAGAATCTATCACTATCATGTGTGCCCCTATATTTTTAACATGCACCCCCGTCTGCCTTCTTCCCCGCTCTTCCACCACTTCCTCCTCCCTATGTTGCCCTGACCTGGAGGAGTATTCTTGGGGCAAAGGCGTGTAGCCGCGTAGATGCATGCCGGAGGAGGATACTTGATTGATTGGTTGGGGGTGAAAATTGAGAAGGTTGAATGATAATGTAGATTTTTTGCCGATTTCCTAGTTCTGTGGAGAATACTTACATTCAACTCCTCCTTGAACTCCTTGGAGCATTACACTACGGGATTTAGAGTTCTGCATTGCCAGAAATCAAATCATGATATTTTTGTGCTCGGTTTTCGTAGCATCTACCATAACGGTTAGTGTTCCATCTTTTGTACTCTCGAGTAACTGAGTTTAACAGATAGCTTGCAACTCTTGTTAGTATCGATTTCATGCTGCAATTCTTGTGAGATAACCAACTTTTGAGATGCCGTATCATCCCTACTTGGCAAAGCTCACATCAGTGCAAACCATCATTAGAAAGTTTGTCTTGGGACAAACCATAACTGGCAGTACCAGTTCAATTTTTTTTAAAAGACTAGTAGTCAATTTACCCCAAAACTGTTAATGTTGGGTAATATATACAACGATCTCAACTTTAACAAATGGTATACACCAGCAGTAGTAATCGATACCTACATAATAAAATTGCTACTTTGGCTTTGCTTACATGTACAAATACAACCTTTTGCTGACAAAGATTCCAGACGTCTGTATGTACCTGGACACTATTTATTTAGCGTCGTCGCTATCTTCATTACTCAAATCAAGTTCAAGGCCTTCTGCGGCTAAAAGTTGAGTTATGACCTTTTTCTTGTCTCCCTCTGCTTTTCTCCTCATCAGATCTCTCTTCTTCAGAACAAGGGTGTGCCGTTTAAGCGTGTTCGTGAAGTTCTGCATCGATGCTTTCTTTTCCTTTGCCAATATCCTCCTTTCCTCTTCTGGATCAATCTGAGATTAACACCAAAATTAGGAATATGAAATTTTCTTTTTGGAAGTTCACTTCTCTCGAGTAGGTTAACGACCAACCAACGGCCAAATAGTAAATCTACCTGCCTTACTCATCGAGAAAGTTTCTAAGATATAAACATGTCTATAGACAGAGATGGGTAAGAAAGATGATGGCAGAAGTGAAGAAAGGAGAAAAGAGAGCTTAAAGCACACTTCTCTTTTTAAGCTTATGCTTCAATTCATATAGTAAAGTGCCTTGAAGCTAAATTGAGATCAATATTGACGATAAAAAATCAAGAGCAATCCCAGCAACCAACTGCAGAAGCAGTGGGCAGATATAATCCAATGCATGTCCCTTTCTAAAGGGCTGAAGAAGAATCAATGAACCATCGCCACAATTAAAAGAATCACACAACTAAATGGACAAGAGATCCAGTATTCATGATGCAAGCATAAATTAAGGATTTGATCAATTGGCTTTCATCGATTTTTCTTATATTTTTTAGGTGTTAATTTTTTTATTTTGTTTAAATACAGTGATTTTTATACCTACAAGCACGTATATTTTGTAATTACAACATGACCCATAATTCATAATTACATCCCATCCCTCCGGATAATGACTAACCTTCACATGACACTTCCCTTGTATTAACATCTTTTAATCTTTCTCCATAATCTTTTACGGTAGCCGTTAAAAATGGATAAGTTTGTCCTTTTATACACATGTTATTTCTGGTTTGCACCCTTCTCTTCTCCATTAATGAGAAAAAAAATGCAACTCTTTCTGGTGGCAGATCATGGGAGGAAGGAGAAGCTTACTAGAAAAGAAATTTCCTGAGATGGGTTTCAGTATATGGATATGGATAAAGATTTAGTTCTCTCGATTTAGCGAATAGGTTCCTCTGCATGGAATATAAGGATTGATGAAGTGCTGAAAGGAGGTCGTGTACAGGAGAAGAAATCGCCTATTCGCCTTCTTTTCTCTTTCTGTCCCACTCTAACAGAGATTAGGAAGATAATTGTCTTGTGTCTTCTGATCCATGAGCTGGGGGGATTGTTCCCGTCAAAAATACAAGTAAAAGAAGAGATTTTGGGTATGGATTCAGCTGATTGGGGATTGGAATCTATGAGTAGGAGATGAAATCTTGAAAGAGAAACGGGAAAAATGTGGCCCCACCTCTTGATTAATGGGTACCAAGTACCAACAGCCTCCAACCTCCTCCAGTCCAACACCACCATCGCAGCCCATTATCTTGGCCTCTTCTCACCCCACAAGAGTCACTAATACTGGAGGAGAGGGATGCCCTACTGTCATGTGTGGTTCAGGCAAAATCTCAGAACCGATTATCACCCACGTCTCATCTAGAAGCTTTCATGCAATGACCCCTCCACAGCCTCCATCTTTCTCATGCCCGAAGGTAGCAAAATTATGAGCGTCAACAAGCTTTCACGCCACCTCGCAGAAATTTCGTGCAGTGTGGTGAGGAACTCATCCTCCATCCATGCAAAGGGGTTGGAGGAGGTCAGTGAGGAGGTGGTGGCATTGATGGTTTTGGTCAAGTGAATGGGCCAATCGATGGAGGTGGATGAATGGGTATAGGGAAGATTTTTTTTTGAGGGGGGTTGGGGGGAATGGGGATGGGACGCAATGGTGAGGAACAAGGGAGGGAGAGAAACTGGGAAATGAGGAAGGAGGTGAATAAAAACCAAAATATAAATAAAAATCTCAGCCATAGGATGTAGTATGGTTAGATCAACTCAAGGGTTTGTTGAGATAGTGAAGTCAAATAACGACAGGGATTGGGGTGTAGACGAAGTAACTATTTAGGGGTTTAGGTATAATTATGAATTATGGAGGGATCAGGTTGTAACTAAGAAAGTACACATGATCATGTAGGTAAAAATCCCATAAATAAATAAAATATACAATCTCAAATTACAGAGTGGAAAATTTAAGCTACTTAGAAGTATTAGGAGTCAAATCAGGGTTTGTTAGAACAACAACAAAGCCTTTTCCCACAATTAAGTAGGGTCGGCTACATATATTTTTTGCCTCCATTTGTATTTGTTTTGGGTCATTCTCCAGTTTAAATCCAAATAACTAAGAGCTTTTCGGATAGTCTCATTCCAAGACTTTTTGGGCATTCTTCACCCTCTCTTAACGGGCTCAACATCCCAAATCTCGCACCTTCTAATCGGTGCATCAACCGAACTCCTTTGCAAATGACCAAACCATCTTAAGCACTTTTCTCTCATCTTATCCTCTACCAGAGTCACATCAATTTTCCTTCTGATCGCATCATTCCAAATCCGATATTTTTGTGTATGGCCCAATGTTGTTAAATGCGAGAGGCACTCCAAGGTGCTAGGGGGTACAAAACGTGCGAGCGCTCTCCTGAGAAAAGCAATGTGCCATATAAATAAATAAATAAATAAATTATGTGTGAGTCTATATAACACGTACACATACACACGTATATGTATGTATAAGTGTAAATATATGTGTATAACTTATATTTCAATCTAAGATCAAATCCCATATATTTGTGGGTGTGTTTACATGCCTCTATATAAATGTGTATGTGTACGTGTATATGTATGCGTATGTCTATGTGTATGTGTGTATGCTATCACCAAATTATATTTTACGATCAATACGCTATTTATTAGTGTGTATTTGTAATCTATGCATGTACTTACATATCTATGTATGTACATGTGTTAAATATTTGTGTTTGTGAATGTATTCATATGTATGTATTACACACATAGATATTTGTATACATGTGTGTGTTATGTATATGCGTGCGTGCATGCATGCATATGTATACATGTGTGTGTCTGCATTTTATTTATACATGGTGTTTTGTCTATTTATGTCTATGTATGTACTTATAGTACTTCAAACTTACTTATATATATATATATCTATGTAGAAGAATATATACTTTTTTGAATCAAAATATATGTAATATTTCAAACTAAAACATGAATGTATATGTATACATATATGTAATGGAAGTGTGTGTATAAATTACATGTACATGCGTGTGCATATGCATAAGTATGCGTATTAATGATAGAATAAATATATATCTAATATAGAACCTAAAGATGGATAAAATCACAAAAAGTGGGAAAAACCCTACTTTTGCATTAGCTGCTTGACTTGAAAGCCCAGAGCCTCAAGCGTGACTTGAAAGCCCAGAGCCTCAAGCCAAGCGCTCGCCCGAGCGACGCTTGAGGCAAAACGCCTCACCTCGATTAGATGCCTAGGCGAGCGCCCAAAGGGCTTTTGACAACATTGGTATGACCACACACACCTTATCATTTTTCATTTATGCCAATGTCATTCTCTACGCATGTTTTGGTTCACATGACGACATTCTAATCCATAGAGCATAACAAGTCTCATGACTGCTTTGTAATACTTTCTTTGATTTTCAAATGCATTTTATTATTACAAAGAACTATAGAAGCTCCTCTCCACTTTAGTTCACCTACATTTATTATGAGTAACATCTCTATCAATTTTTCCATTCTTTTGCAAAATAGATCCTAAGTATCTAAAAGAATCTTTCTTCTGAATGGTATTGCCTCCAATCTTCACTTCAAGTCCTTCACCAGTGTTTCCATTAAAAGTGCACTCGATATATTCAGTCTTAGACGTACTTATGCGAAACAATATCAAAATCCGAAATTTAAGACTTTAAACAAGCAGTACGTGTGAATGTCCAAGTGCTAGGTTGTTAGCAATCTTCCCAATTTTGTGATTGTATTTGCCTAATATCATGTTGGATATATATTGTACTTTTGAATGCTATACAGGTTCTTGGTGTTATTGGTTTGCTTGTTGTATTGTATAGCATATATTTTACGATCACAAGCTATAAAATGTATTTAATAGACATACATGTTGGAAAAATTTGTGTTTGTGTGTATGTATGTATTTTTATTTTATTTCTAAATCAAATATCTTTCTACGTTAAAAGTATTTTGGTTAGATACAAGTCTTAAGCTATCATTTCGATCTTCAATTACTTACATAAGATATCATTTTGCTAGTACTCTTTGTTGGCATATATTTTCTCAGTTATTATTGTACGTGTCACCATTCTCTTCATGTTCAAGAGGTGAAAATAATGGCTTCTAATTTCGATTCTAAATTTGGTTCTGGTTCTGAGCAACATACTATTTTTTTGACAGTTGGAGTAATTGGATGGAAATTTAATGTAACATATCATGTTAATATCTTACTATTAGCAAAACAACTGTGTATTTCAATCTTATTTATTGAGTTAAAGAATACTAGAAAAACTTAATTTTAGAAAACAATAAGTTCCCGAGTAATTTCCCTAATTTCCGGTCATTTCACCTAAATTCCGCCGAATTTCTCTTTCCAGGCTTTTACCGAAATGAAAATCAAAATCCGACATTTAAGGCCTTGCATCCTTTAGTCTCTAAGGCATATCTCCAAACCTCCAGCTTCTTATTTGCTCCATTTCTTGTCTCATCAATCAACACAATATCATCGGCGAACACATACACCAAAAGTATCTCATCCTAAATGTGACTAGTCAACTCGTCCATTATCAACATAAAAAGGAATGGACTCAAAGTTGAATCTTGACGGCAAACCGATGCTGATGTTAAAATAGTCAGTCTTCCCAGACTGGATCCTTACACAGAATGAAGCACCATCATACATATCCTTTATAAAGTTAATGTATAGGACATGTAATTGTCTCTTTTCCAAAACTCTCCATAATATCTCGTGTGGGACTGAATCGTAAGCCTTCTCCAAATCAATAAAAATCATATAGATGTTTTTTTAAGCTCTTAAATCCCCATTATTCTCAACAAGTGGATAGATTCAATAGTTGAGCGACCTAACATGAATCATTGATTTTCAGTTACTTTGGAAACTTGCCTCAACCTTTTTTATCACACGTTCCCAAATTTTTGTAGTATGACTCATCAATTTGATATCTTTATAATTCGAACAATTTTGAATGTTTACTTTATTCTTAAAAAGAATGCTTCTCCTCCATTCTTCAGGCCTTCTTGCTTCGCCGAATAACATTGAATAAATTTGTGAGCCAAGTCAAACCACATTCACCTATAACTATCCAAACTTCTGTAGGAATGTCATCAGGTCCCAGGTTTCATAACCTTTAAAGCCACCTCTACTTCCTTCTATTGTATCGGTCTATAGCTTGTACGATTCAAGTAACATTCACTACCAACAAGATCTCCCAAAGTAAACTCTTTATTTCCTTCCCAAATGAAAAACTATGGAAATACTGCTTCCATCTAGCCTTTATATCCTTTTGAGTAACAAGCATATGTCCTTCCTCATCCTTGATGCATGTCACTTGAAAAAGATTTTTGGTCTTTCTTTCTTTTGCTTTGGTCAATATGAATATATCCTTCTGACAATCCTTCGAGTCTAGCTTTTTATACAAAACTTCATAAGATTTCGACTTAACTTTACTTACATCCTTTACTTCCTTAGTTGTTTTGTAGTTTGTGACAGGTTCATCTGTTATATCCTTATACATAGCTTTAAAGCAAGCACTTTTAATTTTAAGCTTCTCTTGCACTCCTTCACTCCACACCATGCCTCCTTTTGGTCTAGTACTCCTCCCCTATACCCACCTAGCATCTCTTTGGCTACCCTTAGAATACAAGATGTTATCGCTTCCCACACCTCGTTTTCACTTCCATTACAATCCTAGGATAAGTTTTCTAAAACCTTCTCCTTGAAGCTTGATTGCTCCAATTGAAGATTCCATCATTTGGTTTTAATGATCTTGAGAACCATCCTTTTCTTCGCCAATCTTTTTATTTGCACATTCATGATTAGCAAGCGATGCTGAGATGCTAAGCTCTCTCCTGGGATTACCTTGCAATCTTTGCAATACAAATGATCTCCTCTCTTCATTGTAAAGTAGTCTATCTGTATTTTAGTCGGGCTTACTCGTATAAGTAATTAAATACTCCTCCCTATTCATGAAGAGAATGCTTGCTATGAAAAGATCATATTCTGTTACAAAATCAAGGACGACGTTTCCCTCTTCATTTCTATCTCCGAAGCCATGGCCTCCATGAACAATAGCATACTCAGAACCATCCTTTCCCACATGTCCATTAAGATCACCTAGGCAAATCATCTCTCTTTGTGAGATTCCTTGCATAATCTTATCCAAATCCTCCCAGAAAGCTTGTTTATTCCTTTCGTCTAAACTAACTTGTGACTCATAAACTGAGATTATATTCATAACTTCTCCCAGTACCAATTTTAGCAAATAATCCTATCACCAATTTTTTGCACCTCAATCACACTATCCTTCAAATCCTTATGAACAACCACTCCAACATCATTTCTACCCCTCTCTTTACTTGATTATCATAATTTAGAGCATATCTTCTCGATCTCCGTTGCTTTCTCTCCAACCCATTTTGTCTCTTGAAGACATAGTATCTGAGTCTTCCTTATTTTCATCGTATCTACTATCTCCATCGATTTACCATTTAAAATGCTAATATTCCAATCACGTATCCCAACTTCTTTTGCACCCTCTTTTGGACTAACTTCTTTACTCGCATGTGTCCATCATGCAAGAACCATTGTAAATTTTAGACTGCATCCGGACGACGATGCAACTGAACTAGCTTATTTACTCGCATGTGTTCCTCATGCGAGAGCCCCTTGCAAATTTTGAACTACATCTATGCAGCGATGTAGGGCCTTGACAATTTCTCATTGCATCTGGGCACTGTAACATGTCACTAGTAGGGAATGCCCCAACGAAATTCAAATGATTGTTAGATTTTTTTAAATTTATTTTATACTCTCACCTTATGTATATATAGGGTGTTGAAGGTTTAATAAGGATATCAAACTCCAGGTTAATGTGTATCTTTGCGGTTACCTCCATTTATCCATCTTCAACTTTTTGAAGATTCTACTCCTCATCTCCCATTCCTCAACTTGCAAGGACTATTCGTATGGCTAGCCTATTATCTATTCACCTCTAACTCTCATCTTCAAAATCATCGTCAGCATCAAGTGGAACGAGAGCATGGCTACAAAATTTCTCATGATTTAACGATTCTACAAAATACATGAAGAAGATTCGAGAATCAAATCGTCGCCTATTAAATACGAGTTGAGAGAGAATCTTGACAGTAAAATAAAAGACCGAAGCATTCATTTGGAGTATCATAATAACATAAAGAACATAATGAAATCCTTACAATGACTGAGAGAAGAATATAAAATGGAAAGAACACTTTTCAAACACCAGCAACATCCTCCAGGATTGGAAGCCTCTATAGTCGATAACCACATGCGTACACCATGCATCTACGATCCTCAAACCGTCCGCATTCAATGAATAGTCGTGTGTGAGCCACTGCTCATGGTCATCACTTCGTCAAGCGAACTGACACATTGATGCATGTGAGAACCCTAATTTTTTTAGGAAAGAGTGCCCCCAATTTTAATTGGTCGTGTTGCTCAACAATATGGCTTCTTTTTTGTGGCTTGCATGGCTCCAACGTCTCATCTAGGGCAACCTCTGAGTACCCATGTGACATTATACACACTGACCAATGAATCACGTGCGGCCCATGCATGTAATCTCCATGTATGGCGAGCCTCATCATCCCTCGTTACCTATAACCTACCTTTCACTCATGCAAAACATAATTGCTTATTGCTCTAGCTATTTTCAATAAGCAGAGATCACTATCATTGCCACCATCGAGTTTCAGGGGATCAGATCTTGGACAAGGAAAAAGAAGACTCCTCTCTCATAGGAATCATGACCCACATAAGAGTTCATGTAAAACATTCATCATAGGAGAAAGAATCTACTTTGTGGAATATCTAATCCCCGAAGAGTGCACCCTTTACGGTACTTATCAAATAAGTGCAAATAAGAATAATCCCACAAGTCTAATAGCTCCATTATTTACTGAACCGAGCTGCTAACAAAGAACCTTCAGAATAAGACTTTAATAGATATGATCTTTTTGCCATTGGATTCAAAACTACATACCGCCTTTAAATGCATGCCTTTGAAAGAAATGGATCAAGGCCTAATACCTTAAGTTAAAGGAACATGATATTTCTTCGGCCAAACAAGCACAACAGAGTTGGCTGATAAATTAGATAAGAATATGCTTGAATAGAAGCAAAGGGTTGTCTACTGATGAAAAGCAAGAATCGGGTGACCCTCGCTTTGTACCATCATTCTTTTCCTACTTCAATTTTTCATTTTACGATGAGTCACAAGGTAGGCATATTATTCACCTTTAGGCTTTAGGTAAGTAGAGAAGTCAAGCACGAGACAAGTGTTTAAAAGCCATGGTTTCTTTTTTTAGGTAAGTAGAAAACTCAAGCGCGAGGCATGCGTTTAAAAGCTATGGTTTCTTTTTTTAGGAAAAAGGTGAGACGTTGGGGACACACTCACCTGTAAACTTCTATACCAAAATATAATTACAAGGACCAAAAGATCATGAGTCTTTTTTGCATGCTCCATAACATTCTCCATTAAATTCTTTTACCCTATAATATGTACCCATTCAGCACAATGGGGTCGCTCACATGCCATAGTTCAGGTAGAGACTCTAAAAAACAACCGAATCAAAGGTAGATTGCACTAGATCTCTTTGCTGCCCTCTGAGCTCACGGGTCTTTCTCCTAAACTGAATAAGGATGATGAGCACGGTTCTAAGTTTCTCATACATTCTCCTCGATGTTAACCTCACCGTCGCATGCTCTTGCCAACACCTCGTGACATTACGAAAGCCCTCTTGCAACTAGGAGTGCTCAAAATAAAAAATGACACCCGGGCACTGACCATCTCATGAGTCCCAATAAATCAACATATTATATGAGTGTGACCTTAGCATGTCCATCATAGAGCCCAAAGTGGAACTTTACAGAAGGCCAAGTGAACCAAGAAAATGGTCCTCACAGGACCTAGACAAGTTGTTCCTTCAGGTGCACTTTAGGTCCGTGGCATCCAATACCTCCATCACCATATTTCCCACACAAGAAGAAAAAAAGGAGAATGCTGAGTAGGGAAAAAGGGTAAGATGATAACCAAGTACTAAGGATAGGTCAAAGCAAATCACAAGTAGAAAAACTAGGATATTACTACGAAACCGACCACTGAGAAGGAAACAATGATTGTCAAAGATGAATCTATGATACGTACATGTTATTTGATTACTTTCTATTTTTTTATGAACACCAATTTTCTTAGGAAAAATGCACATAAGTCCCTAAACACATTGTTGAGAGACATACTTATATAAAGAGCTTAGGAACAAGGTGCTTCCCCATACAATCACTATAACCTTTTGTTCCTCGTGATAATCAACTGTCACAAATTCCATCCATCAACTGTTGCATGAGCCGGAATAATTCTTCGATTGGATCCTAATGGACATCATCAACAACAAAGCCTTTTCTCCATTAAGTAGGGTTGGCTACATGGATTATTTGCCTCCATTCATATCTATCTTGGATCACTCTCGGCCTTAAATCTAGAAAACTAAGATCGCTTTGTATAGTCTCATTCCAACACTTCTTGGGCCTTCATCGCCCTCTCTTAGCCAACTTAACATCCCAAAATTTATTTTTCAAGAAACGGTGGGGTGGATCTCTTGTAGAGATCCATCCAAAACATCCAAAACTCGATCTCCTAACTTGTGCATCAGATGACCCCCTTTTCAAATGGACAAAACCACCTTAAGCGATTTTCTCGCATATTATACTTGATCAGAGCTACACCAACTTTCCTTCCGATTGCGTCATTCTGAATCTGATCCTTACGCGTGTGTGTATGTGTCCACACATCCACCATAGCATTTTCATTTTTGCTCCTTCCATTTTTGCACATGTCCATGGTTCACAAGCCAACATTCAGATCCATAGAGCATACCAGGTCTCACGATTGTTAGTAAAACTTTTTTTTATTTTCAAAGGAATTTTCTTGTCATAGATAACAATAGAGGCCCCTCTCCACTTTAACCAACTTGCATTTATTCTATTCCATCAATTTCCCCATCCTTTTGCAAAATAGATTCCAAGTATATAAAAGAATCTCTCTTTTGAATGTTATCATCACCAATCTTCACATTGATTCCTTCACCATTGCTTCCATCAAAAGTGCACTCCATATATTCAATCTTAGCCCTACTTATACGAAATCCTTTAGTCTCCAGAGCATGTCTCCAGACCACAGGCTTCTCATTTATTCCATCTCTAGTCTCATCAATCAATACAATATCATTAGAACAACACACACCATGGTATCTCATTCTGAATATGACTTGTCAACTCGTCCATAATCAAAGTAAAAAGGAATGGACGCAAAATTGAGCCTTGATGCAGACCAATGTTGATGCCAAAATAGTCAGTCTTCCCAGATTGGATATTTACATAAGATGAAACATTATTATTCATATACTTTATGAGGTAATGTATAGGATATGTATTGTTCTCTTCTCTAAAACTCTCCACAACATCTCTCGTGAGACAGAATCATAAGCCTTCTCCAAGTCAATAAAAATATATAGAGATTCTTCTTTTAGCTCTATAAATCACCATTTTCATCTTCAGCAAGTGGATGGCTTCAATAGTTGAGCGACATGACATGAATCCGAATTGATTTTCTTTTACTTTGGAAACTTGCCTCAACCTTCTTTCTATCACATGTTCCTGAATTTTCATAGTATGATACATCAACATGATATCTCTATAATTTGAACAATTTTGAATATATCATTTGTTCTTATAAAGAGGCACCACAATGCTTCTCCAATATTCATGCATTTCTTGTTTCGCCAAATAACATTGAATAAATTTGTAA
Organism: Ottelia alismoides; assembly: GCA_037367405.1. Taxonomy (NCBI): domain Eukaryota; kingdom Viridiplantae; phylum Streptophyta; class Magnoliopsida; order Alismatales; family Hydrocharitaceae; genus Ottelia; species Ottelia alismoides. The sequence continues at coordinate 180,567 of JAZKJV010001317.1, forward strand.
GCCAAGTCAAACCACGCTCACATAAAACTCTCCATATTTCTATAGAAATTTCATCGGGCCCTACACGTTTCCCATGTCTCATAACCTTCAAAGCCTCCTCTACTTCCTTCCTTTTGCATTCATCTATAGCTTGCACGATTCAAGTAACTTTCAATGCAACTAAATTTAAGTGGACATCAACAACAATTCAGAAAAATCTTGAAATGAAACTGACCCCACCGCGTACACCACATTTAATTTTTCAACACGATTCGAGTAGCATCTGAATGAAGTCTTCATGTGTCGTACATGATAAACAATCAATTCATAATGAGATGAAATTTTCAAAGTGGAGGAGAATAATGCACGCAAATAATCTGGAAATCAATTTTTTTTAAAAGTTGTTATCTTTGAACTAATAAGATGATTTTCCCTTTTTGGTATCATTTATTAGGTTATTAGATTTAAGGGTCTAATGGTAGTGCGGTGTACTTACCACCTAAAAGATCAGGGTTTAAATTCCCCATTGTGGGGGTTGTGTTGGGTGGTTGATAACCAACTTAGAAATAGTCGAATCTTTCAACATGGATTTGAGCAACAATCCATGTGACTAGCCCTACTTATAGTGGGAGAAGGCGTTGCCATTTTTTTAGATTTAATGGACAGTGTTCCTATTCATATTTAAATTTTTTCCATAGGTTGTTAGTTTTACAACTGACCTTGAGAGGGAGGAGCATTTAATTGCTTATAAAAGTGACCGCTTAAAATAGATAGATTACTTTATGATGAGGAGAAGAGATAGGTTGTGTTGCAGAGACTACAGAGTGATCCTATGAGAGAGCTTGACATCTCAACATCGCTTGCTATGCAAATAAAAGGGTTGACAAAGAGGAGGATGCTTCCCAAGATCATTAGAACTAAATGGTGGAATCTTCAATTGAAGCAATCAAGCTTCAAGGAGAAGGTTTATTAAGACCTATCTTGAGATTGTAATGTAAGTGCAAATGAGATGTGAGAGGTATATCATCTTGTATCTGAAAGGTAGCCAAAGAGATGCTAGGCGAGTCTAAGGGAGGAGTTACATGCCAAAAGGAGTCTTGGTGGAGTGAAGGAGTGCAAGAGAAGTTTAAATATAAAAGAGCTTGCTTTAAAGCTATGTATAAGGATTAAACATAGGAAACTATCACAAAATACAAAATAACGAGAAAGAAGCAAAGAAGGCTGTAAGTAAAGCCAAGTCGAAAGATTACGAAATTTTGTATAAAAAGCTTGACTCGAAGAAGAACCAAAAGGATATATTCATATTGGCCAAAGCAAGAGAAAGAAAGACCAAAGATCTTTCTCAGTTGAGATGCATCAATGATGAGGAAGGACATGTGCTTGTTACTCAAAAGGATCTGAAGACTAGATGGAAGCAATATTTCCATAAGATTTTCAGTGCGGAAGGGAATAAAGAGATTACTTTGGGAGATGTTGCTGGTAATCAATGTTACCAAAATCGTACAAACTATAGATGGATACAAATGAAGGAAATATAGGAGGCTTTAAAGGTTATGAAACCTAGGAAATCTGTAGGACCTGATGGCATTCCTATAAAAGTTTGGAGAGTTCTAGGTGAACGGGATTGACGTGGCTTACAAATTTATTCAATTTATGTTGGCTAAATATGTGGTGAGACTGTGGGTAAGAGTGAAGCATTGTTATGTCGTCTCCTTCGATCTATTTGTGGGATTGGTGCCACCTTGTCCACTTTGGAAATTCATGCTCCTTCCTCCCTGTGGAAGGGTGACAGATCACAGATTCAGCCTATTAATTCTGTCGTTTTAATGTGTTGTAGTTGGCTGAATTGGATCCATCAGAAACCACTTATGAATTTGTCAATTAAATCAAAGCGATCAATTTTATTTTACTTAGGCAAACCCAAGGTCGAACACAGGGACACGAGCCTCTAAAACATATATTTAGACTCCTAATATCCAGATTAAATGTTGGATTACAAAACTCATACGCCGATACACAAAGATATGCAATGTACACATGTAGATAATTTTTATTTGATTTTTTATCATGCAATAAGATGCAAGTGAGGACAAATGCAAGTATGCCCTAATTAAATAGAATCAAAGAGCAATTAATAAGTGATTAATTTCAGAAAGGGTTCACTAAGCAATTTTTCATTGACAAGAGAATTAATGGCATAAAGATCATTAAGCATGTGACATAATGTAATTAGAATTGATCAACAAAATTCAAAGTGTCAAAACAGAAAATAATTCATGTCATTAGAAAGACAATGAAACTAGCTTTGAAACGAAACTGAAATCGATTAAAACAGAGTTCAGATGCTCAAGATATTCACAAAATAATCCAAGGGCATAAATGTAAGAAAACATGCAAAATAACTAGAGAAAATACTACAAACAAGTCCCTGGAAGGAGTGAAATGCAAATAAAATAACCCGTGAGGCCTTTCCTGCAAACTTCCCACACGCGTGAGGGCTAAACTGCAATTATTGATACTCGGAGGGAGTCGGTTGCAATTAACCCCAGGCGCGCATAGGATACACGTGATAACATGACATGTTTGCAATTTGACGAACTTTGAGGGGCCTCCCTGCAAATATCCCAGCCCCTACGTGTCCGAGCACGTGAGGTCAGGATCGACAATTGGTACAGGCTCGGGGGCGAGGTTCGGGCCCACGCTTTGTCTGATCGCTCTCCGATTAGGCTCGGACACCTGAGCCTGAAGGCATGGAATGGAGGCTCGGAAGTGACTGATGGATGACGCGTGGCTCTGATGGGATAGTCCGACCATGGGAATCGGACGGTGGCTGCACTTGCTCGGGGAGGACGACGTGGCTCACTGTGCGTCGTTGGATGAATACTAGGAGGGTGCCATCCAATGGCACTTGTGCAATCTGGATCTCCTCCTCCATTGATGGGCTGGCGGCGCTTACGGGACTCCAACGAGATGCATGGAGCTTCGCCATGCTCCACCATATCCTCTGATGGTCCAAGATGATCCATGGCAACCTCGCGAAGAAGTCCAGAACTCGAAGAAGGCATCGGAGTGGCTGGATTCTCCATTCGATGGTGCTCCGTCGGAGACGTTGAGGGAGATCGGAGCACGGCCCAAAGCTCTGGCCATTGAACCATAGGATACCTTCAAGCGTTAGTTCAATAGCCGAAGCGTGCGTGCGTGAGGGTGAAGTGAATGGGTCCCTGACAAGCGGAGGAGTGGGGGACTAAGCTCTGTCTCCTGCGAAGCAGGAGAAGAGGTGGGTTGGAAGTGTTCAGGTGATGGAGAAGGGGAGATGGTGAGGGAAGACGTGCGCGAGGATGGCTGATGCATGGTGAAGCTGGGGGGATAATCAATGGAGGGTGAACGAGTGGATGTGAGCTTAATAAATTCAGAGAAATTAAGGAGAAAAAGCAAAGCAAGATCAAGAGGCTTACATGGAGGAATTGGCGGTTGCGGAGCATGTGCTTGAGCTCCTAGGCAGAGCTCGGGTCTTCGCTGGACTCCCACGGCCACGAGGAGCAGTTCGTCAGCGCTGAATGGCCGGAGACCTGGTCTACCATGGCCAGGGGTCGACACCGGAGGCTAGGCTATCTTGGCACCGTCGATCCGACCTCCCCCTGTCACGGGGAGGCGGAGAGGTACTGGGCAAAGCCCCTCGTAAAGGTGGACAAGCACGACATTGGTCGATGGCGGCTGATTTGTAGTGGAGATGAAGAAGGTGGAAGACGTGATTTGAGAGGGAGATATGGAGCGAGTGGTTAGGAAACGTGGCGACCTAAGAGGCCCGCGAGGGTAAGGGAGAATCAGGCTTAATCGTGGAGTGGTCAACAAGTGGAGAGAGTGGCTGAGGAGACGGGGGAAATGGAAAGGGGGTGACGGGTGCGCGAGATGGACGACGTGGGAGAGAAGGGAGCTGGAGGAAGAAGATGGAGCTCGACCATTGGATCTCGTGATCCAACAGCTGAGAAGAAGGTGCTCGGGAGAAGTTCTGATTAAATCAATCAGAACGCCACCGATGGTTGTGGGCATGACGCATGGCGAGAGGAGAAGCAGGCGGGGACGGACGATCCAGATGCTTCTGGAGATGGATCGGAGGGCAGGGACCGCAACAGGAACAAGCGGTGGAGATTTAAAGATCCAGAAGGTGATCTAACGGTGGAAAATGAAGGGCGCGTGGAGACGAGGAAAGCGGGCCACGTGCTTAACCAGAAAGAGCCACATTGCCCAATCAGGTTATTTAGACAAAAAAACATGAAAAAGAAGGAGAAAAAAGGCCGAATTCGGAAAAACTCATAACATGAAAGTTGTATTATCTCGATGAGATCTAGAAGTTTCAAGTTGACCAAAAACGGAAACGAGGTCAAGGGAAGGAGAAATATTTTTGTAAGCGTTTTTAAGGGTATAAAAACGCTACAATTTTCGGTTTTGTTATTTTTTTTTGTATTTTTAATTTGTTCAAAGACTCAAATATATACGATACTTTATCTGGTTTTTTATTGACACTAATTTAAGCTAGGGGGTTAATATCTGCAAATTAATATGATGAAACTAAGTTTCATCAAAGGGTATCTCTACGGTACTTCTTGAGATGAGGACTATGCAGACGCCCATGCTAGGAAATGGAGAAGGTTTTTGTTTCTAAACAGATGACTGGTCTGGAGGTGGTCCCTTAGTTGATCACTTCCCAAGGCTTTATGCTCTAGCCGCTGAGCGTGATTGTTCAGTAAAGCTGGTGTGGTGTGATGGATCCTGGATGCCACCCTTTGTGGCGGACTTTTCAGAGCAAGGATTTCAAGATTTTCTCACCACGACTGGAGAAGTATCGGAGTTACAAGATAGAATATGGGAGGAGAGATCACTGGGTGTGGAAGGATGGTGCTTTCTCAGTTAAGAAGGCCTATAGATTTTTCTTTGCATCCCAGGAGGAGTTGGTGGATAGCTTGAGAAAGGCTTCTTATGATCTGGAAGATCAGGATTCCAACCAGAATAAAGATTTCCTTTGGCTGGTTAGACATGGACGGTTGCTCACGAAAGTGTACATGGATAAGATTTTTTACGCCAATGATGTATTATGGCCTAGGTGTGAGACTACATTGGAGGACTTGGATCATTTTATGTTCTCTTGCACAACATCGTAACTTTTCTGGTCAAGAGCAGGCATACCGTAGCTAAGAGTCGAAGATGGGTGCACTTTCAAGGATTTTATTCGAGCATGTTGTAGCAACTCTCATGATGATTATCAGAAGCCTTTTGCCTTTATGTGGGAGATTTGGAGAGCTAAGAATGACCTCATTTTAGTGTCAAGCCATTCTGTAGTCACGTCGTTCTTCAGCATGGACAGGCTTTGTATTCTTTGTGGCTAAGTCTATTATCATTGTAATCTCTACCTGTAAACTTTATTTTATATAAATATATATGTATGTGTGTGTGCTTCGCGGTGGAGCTCGTCTTGGGACTTTACCCTCTTTTACTTTAAAAAAATAAAAAATGTACTATTGGAATTATCAAACTGAATTCAAAAGGCGAATATGGATCAAACCACAAGAAGGTGGGTGGGTGTATGTAATTAATCAAGAATTGTATTATTTTCCTAATTTTTATGTTTTTATTTAATATGAATTTTTTTTAAAATTTTCTAAGCAATGAAGAAAATAAATTATTCCTAAAACTACATGAAACGAACTATTTTATAAAAATATTTAAAAAAATATTATAATACATAAAACAAAGGGATTTTTACTCGGCAGACCCTATAATCTTTGCCAATTATCTCCACGACCTTCGAAACAACCTAATTCCTCTCTCGACCTCGTAAACTTGCTAACCCTTACCCTACAGACCATGTGGTTAACCTCCGTCCATTTGCACATTAGATATAACCAGATTCCATTAAAACAAAATGTAAATTGACCTCTTTGTTTCATAAATTTACAAAAATGGCATCTGATCCCCAACCACACCCAACCACATCTGCAATGGCTCCATTTCACTACACCCGGTCTCTCCTCCTTATCCTCAATGTCTCCTCTATCACCACCACCTTCACCATGTTCCTTCGCCCCGTCCACCTCCTCCTCCCCTCCCGTTGCTCCACCAGCCTCGAGCCGCTGCCTCCCCCTCCCCTTATTCCACCAACCTCGTCCCTCCACCACCACCTCCCCTTCCGTTGTTCCGCCTTGAGCCGTCGCCTCCCCCTCCCCTTGCTCCCGCTCGCCACCATGTCCCTGTCGCATCCCGCCCTCCTCACCCACATTGTACACCGACACGCATAATGACAACGTCAACAAAACAAGAATACCCAATGCGAAAGATCTCGAAATGAGTCTGCCTATGTCGCTTTTCTTTACGAAGATTTCGAACGCCAAGAGGTAGAATGCGATGACCATCACGATGGCTCTGAAGACGCCGAAGAAGTGGTTTTCCTCCTCGTGGTCCTCCTCCCTGGGGACCTCGTGGAGGAAGAGCATGGCGGTATAGAAAACCACGAGTGGGACGAGGGCAAGCATGAGGAGGAAGAAGGACATGCTGTTGGTGAAGAGCGCAGCACAAAGGTCGGTGAAGATGGCGGTGTTGAGCCCACGTAGGCCTTGAGGATCCACGAGATGGGTCCACGGTTGCGGCAGAAGTTGGGATCAACAAAACAGAGCGCTTCTCCACTTCCACCACACTCTACTTCATGTCCCTCTCCACTGCTCTGAGATCAACAAACTACGATCGTTCACATCAAAATCTCGGATTTCATACAGAAATTTTTTGCTGGTGATCTCAGACATCGAAAAGTTTCGATCTTGGATCGAAGCATGGCAGAAGGTGGCAGCGGTGGTGGGAGCCAGAAGCTAGCGGTTGAGGTCTGCAACGCCCGGAACCTCATGTCGAAGGACAGGCAGGGCACGACAAGCGTGTATGTGACGGCGGATTTTGACGGGCAGCGGTAGAGAACCAAGAGGAGACTCCACGATCTCAAACTGCAGTGGGACGAGAAGCTCGACTTCCTCGTGCATGATCACGCTGCCATGGCATCGGATTCCGTGGAGGTCACGGTATATAACAATAATAAGGGTGGAAAGCGAGCAACATTCCTCGGCAAGGTCTAGATCTCTGGCGTTAGTTTCGTTGAGGCCAGCACGAAGACCCTCTTCTACTACTCCCTCGAGAAGCACATCATCTTCTCCCATGTCAAGGGCAAGATTGTCGTCAAGGTATGGTTCTCAGACGACAACCCACCTCCTGAGAAGAAGACCCCCACCACCTGACAGACACTTTTCTTTTTTTCATAAGCCACTCCATCCATGCTTGAGAAGCCTGGGAAGCAGTATAATCCAAAAAAATTAAAATAAGAACAGTCTTGAAGCAAATAATGACAGAGCAATGGACATTCACCAGAATCACTATACGAGGAAATGAGACCAAATTACGTGCTGAAGAGAAAATGGCAAAATTACTATATGAGCCTTGTAAGAGAGACAGAACAATCTGAAGAGTTGGGAAAAAACAATTGAGCATGACGTCACTAATTTGGATGACTACAGTACGACCTTACACACACACACATATAGGGGTTGGCTAAAGCAAGAGAAAGAAAGATCAAAGATCTTTTCAAGTGAGATGCATTACGGATGAGTAAGGCCGCATTCTTGCTACTCAGATTGATATAGAAACTAGATGGATGCAGTACTTCCATAAGTTTTTCATTGGGAAAGGAAATAGAAATATCACTATGGGAGATCTAGCTAGTAGTCAAAGTTACTTGAATCGTTCAAGCTATAGACGAATACAAAGGAAGTAGAAGAGGCTTTGAATGTTATGAGACCTGAGAAAGGTATAGGATCTGATGACATTCCTATATAAAGTTTGGATAGTTTTAGGTGAGCATGGTTTGACTTGGCTTAGAAATTTATTCAACGTTATTTGACGAAGCAAGAAAATGCCTAAGATTAGAGGAGAAGCATCGCAGTTCCTCTTTATAAGAGCAAAGGAGAGATTCAAAATTATTTAAATTACAGAGGTATCAAGCTGATGAGTCACACTATAAAAATTTGGGAACATGTGACCAAAAAAAGATTGAGGCAAGTTTCCAAAGTAAAAGAAAATCAATTCGGATTCATGCCAGGTCGCTCAACTATTGAAACCATCCACTTGCTGAGGAGAATAATGGGGATTTATAGAACTAAAAGGAAGGACCTCCATATGATTTTTATTGATTTAGAGAAGGCTTATGATTTTGTCCCATAGGAGATATTGTGAAAGAGTTTTAGAGAAGAGACAAGTACATGTCCTATACATTAAACTCACAAAGGACATGTATGATAGAGCTTTATCTTGTGTAAGGACCCCGTCTGGGAAGACCAGTTATTTTGACATCAACATTGGTTTACATCAATGTTCAGCTTTGAGTCCATTTCTTTTTACTTTGATTATGGACGAGTTGACAAGTCACACTCAGGATGAGTTACCATGGTGTATCTTATTCGTTGATGATATTGTATTGATTGATGAGACTAGAGATGGAGCAAACGAGAAGCTTGAGGTCTGAAGACATGCATTGGAGACAAAAAATTCGTATACGTAGGACTAAGATTGAATATAAGGAGTGCACTTTTGATGGAAGCAATGGTGAAGGAATCGAGGTGAAGATTGGTAATGATAACACTCGGAAGAGATATTCTTTTAAATACTTGGGATCTATTTTACAACATTATAAAGAAATTAATGAAGATGTTACAAATATAATAATTACAATTTGACTAAAATGGAGAGGAGCCTCTACTGTTCTTTGTGATAAGAAAATTTCTTTGAAAATCAAAGGAAAGTTTTACAAAGCAACTGTGAGACATGCTATGCTCTATGGATCTGAATGTTGGCATGTGGACCATAAACATGTGCAGAGAATGACAGTAGCAAATGAAAATGCTAAGGTGGATATGTGAACAAACACGTAAATATCGGATTCAGAATGATGCCATTAGAAAGAAAGTTGGTGTAGCTCCGATCGAAGATAAGATGCGAGAAAATCGCTTAAGGTAGTTTGGCCATTTGCAAAGGAGGTCAGTTGATGCACCGGTGAGGAGATGTGAATTTTGGGATGTTGAGCCGGCTAAGAGAGGGCGAGGAAGGTCCAAGAAGTATTGGAATGAGACTAGACGAAGGGATCATAGTTTTTTGGATCTAAGTTCGAGAATGGCTCAATATAGATCTGAATGGAGGCAAAGAATCCATGTAGACGACCCTACTTAATGTGGGAAAAGGCTTTGTTGTTGCGCGCGCGCGCGCGCACACACACACACACACACACACACACACACACACATATATATATATATGCTTGAGGAGTACACACTAAGGTCCGTGTAAGTCTACATGCACCGGTGCCACAAACGTCCATTTTTTAGATTTTTTTAAATGAATCCCTACGAGATTTACTCAGAATATTAAGTGGATTATGCATTTCAAATTTCGTGTAAAACATGCATTCTTAACATGTCCATCTGAAAGGTCCGATTTCATCAATTTTGAGACCGTTAAAATTTGATTGTCTTGATGGATAAGTTAGAAGTCTCGAATAAAGTTAAATTTGAATGATGCCGTGGTGATATATTGTCATCTAAATCCCCCAATGATTTATTTCAAAAAAATCGAAAAAATTAGACGTTTATGGCTCCGGTACACGTAAACATACATGCACCTTGGTGCATACTCTCCAACCCCATATATATCATAATCGCTTAAAATTCCACCATTGAAGGCTATAATTTGTTTCGGTTCAATAGGTATCACTATGCTATAGGAATCGAAACATGAGCCAGAACCGAAGTTACCTTCATGGGATTCACACGATGCTCAATATCGTATTCCCTCCTCCTCTCCTCATCTATTAACAATTCGTATGCAGCCTGAATCTTTATGAATCGAGCTTCAGCTGTTTCACCTTCTTCAAGAGTGCCTCTGCCATCATAAACTTTGGTAAAGTAACATAATCAGCTTTTAAGCTAAAAATTTATAATGATAGAAGAAAAAATGCAACTACGTTCACAAAGACAGCACATGTCATGCCAACCCAGATGAAACTGGGGTCAGCAACATAATGCATGTCAACATATTAAACATAGCAATAACATAGACAACCAACATTTGTACCTGACCTACAGGACATACAACAAACCAGCATGAAACACTGCCAATTTGATCCCTCGTTAACTCAAGAAAGTCCGGCCTTAGATATGAGTAATGCACCATTAATTGATGACTAAGATATTTTGTATGCAGATGCCTTATTGGGCCTAAAGCCCTACAAGATATCAGGATTTGTCTGTCACCATCCTACTAGGTTAAAAAACAAGCCATTATACTGCCCTATTCAAGTGAAAATATAGTGAAACCAGATCTTAGAAACTTGAATCAACCTAGATTTTCTTGAATGATACACAACTTCACCGTACTAACTTTCCTGGACAAAGAAAATGCAGTAAACCAGCACTTCCTCAATTATAAGGAAAAAAATGTTAAATAGTTCCCTTTGTTGGAAATGCGAGCCCACGGCGAGCCATTATGCAATAAATGTTATTGCACATATGATTCCCTGATCTGAAATGAAAAATGAATAATTTGCATAATAGGTCCCTTAGTACAATTAGGGTTATGTACCATGGCCATCTTAATAATCATACAGCTGTTGATTCAACTATTGAATCATGGAGGCTGGTGCTTGGATGAATATCTAAAGGGTTAGATTGAGGACTCATCAAGCACCATCAAATGATTATTAAGAGATGATCTCCAGCCTGAGTAGGAGATGGCAATCCTTATCTCTGAAGGTTGATATCTGACCGACCTCTTGATGCAGGTCCTCTGCATAGGAATAGAGATTCGGAGGTGTCAGATTAAATAGGTCAAAGAATTGACTTAACGAGATCGAGATAACCAAAGTCCTATATCGTATGCTGTCATGATATAGGCACACATCCTCTGACCGGAGACAGATGTGTTACTATATGTCTGAGTATGTACATTTGGCATACCAATAGGTTGATGACCTAACCAAGGTCTATACATCGGCGCGCTGGTGTGCATATAAGGGCATATGAGTAATACGATCTCTCAAAGGGATCATACAGGTTTAGTTACTGAACCGGAAGGCATGAGCTCACTCATGAGATATTGGGAAGAATTAAATTCCATGCTGATGGTCGTCTCGCTTTAGAAGCTTGACTGAATTTGTAGGTTTGATATATACTTTTGGAAAGTATATGATCAAGACCTAGGTATAATATACGCTTTTGGAAAGTGTATGATCGATACCAACTCCCAATGATCGAATGAGAAACTTACTGATGAAACCATTAAGTAGACAATATAAAGTTGATCCAATACTTCGGGTTTAATATGAGTCTTCCAGTATGCAGGATGTACATGTATTGGAAATACCTGAGAGTGATGTGATCATAAACGATTGTATAACCATGACGCTTCCATTCCTAGGGAGTGATGAAACGGGTCTGGATTTTAGTGACTCCTCTCAGTAGAGAAGTGATCTGATCTTGGTCCAAGTGTTGGACATTGATCTGAATGTGATTCAGATGCAATAAGAAGATTAGATTTACGGTCTTGATTTAATCAAGCATCTATGGGAGGCCCGCGATCTGGATTTGAGATATGATCTCAATATCTATGTCACTATACGTGGAACAATACAATCGCCTTGCCCTTATCTCCAAGTATCTGCGGAGAAAGCGCATTATCCTTGAAGGAGTTCATGGATAATTCCATTGTTGATTTATGTATCCGAGCATTGAGAAAATGGATAATTAAATGTGATTTAATTATCATGATTAGTATGAATTCGATTCATATTATAAAGAGAGTTGTCTTAGATAATTAAATATGATTTGATTATCAAAGATGTAAATAATGTGAATATGATTCATGTTATTTGAGAACAAGAGAATAGAGATCCAAGATGATTAAATGTGATTTAATTATCATGGATATGAATAATGTAGATAGCAATATCCATATTAGTTATATATATTATAAATGTGATTTATAATATATAAGAGAGAGCTATTTGTAATTTACATTTGTTAATTAAATGTTAATGTGAATTGGATTCACATTGGACATTGAATTGAAAATGTAATTTACATTTTATTTTGGGCTGTGAATATGATTCACAAATTTTTCAATGGCAAGATTGCAATGTCTACAAAATAATTGTGAATTATTTTTGTAGAATAATTTGCAACAAAAGTTGTTGCAAATAATGGAGATTACATAAAAGATGAAATAGCCACCTTCCTAATGGAGGAGGGTGGACGGCCACCACTCCCATTAGGAAAGGGAGGCCGTCCCCCCTCTCCACATGGAAGGAGGCTTTCTCTCCTTTCATTATCTCCATGTATTGATGATTTAATTTTGTGATTAAATTGTGTTGATTTATCAACATATATTTAATTTAAATTAAATTAATTGTTGTTGGTTTTACCAACACAATCTTAGCCATTAAAAGAAACACAATCAATGAGAGCCATTGGATTTGTGTTTTCCCATGGATTGAGATCCATGGATCCCAAAACCCTATAAAAGGAGAGGCACCCCATTTCTCTTCTTTACACACACTATGCTTGAGAAGCATATCTCTCTCTTTCTATTCTCTCTACACGCCCTCTCTCTCTCCCTCTCATGGCCGTCTACCATGGATGCCCTAGAGAGGTTCTTCATCGCCGCAGCGTCGTCGTTATGCTGCCCGATGGTTTGCTCGTGGAACTCCGTCTACTTCAGTGTGCCTTGCTCGTGAAGAAGACGTCGGATCTCGTGTGTCGAGATCAGGAGATCCACCGCTTGGATCATCAACATGGATTGCGAGAAGCATGCAGTTCATCCCCGCTCGCAAGCGTCTCCTCCGTCGGATCGGACTTGAGACAGGAGGTCTCTTCGTTTAGAGACTCGATCGCAACCACGCTTCAAGAGGTAACCCTAATACTTGTTTGTGGTTTAGACGAAACGATCCGAGAAGTGTTCTTGGATCATGTGGTTTCGTCACATGAAAATATTTTAATTTCTGCTGCATCGAACAACTAGTACGACTAGTTGTTCTTCGTCGTATTCGATACGACGATCATGCTTCCGTGATGCGCTTGAGGATCTAACCATATCCTGCACCCTTGTGAATAATTCAATAATTAGTCAAGGACATGCTGACATGGTCCAAAATAACCTAAGAAGTGCGACTAAGATTCATAAAAAAAGATTTCACAACTTTCCAGATAAAATTTGGAAATAACCGTATAGTCAATGAACCATAAATGAATAACATGTTTTTGTGCACAATAATGTTAGAGTATGAGTCTTGTACCCCTTCAAGAATATTATTGTATTTTGTACTTCAGCATACTCAAAACCTAGCCTCTTGTTATATATAAAGTATTAGGATTCATATTCTCAATACAACAAACTCTTACTCATCTTCACATTACATCTGAACAACAGTTAGTCTCCTAGACCAGAGCTCCTGCCTTCTTGAGTGTTCCCTTCCACAAAAATCCTTTTGCCTCGAAGGTGCTACCGTGCAAGGCAGCACGCCACCGCCCCACGCTATCAGTCTACATCTTTGTCTTCTTGCGCATCCACCATGGGCATGCACGACCTCCATCAAAGGGGCTATGTGGCTGATGCCTACCAATACATTAGTGAGACACCAGCCACTAGCGGCCATAACGCACCTATGCAGCCGGTGTCAACCAACATACTACCTTACCACCAGCCACCAAAGGTCAGAACATGCCTCCTGCATGCAACTACCATGGCCTTGCACAACTAGAGAGCTTGGCATCAGCCACACCGCCTCAAGCTCCATTCAAGCATTCATGCACCACCATACACATTGTTTTATGTTTTTTCAGACGAATCGTTTCCTTTTTGTTGATGTGTGACTTTGTTGTAGGAAAAGATGTATGGGAGCTCATCAAACCGAAGATTAGAGATGACACCATCAACGATAGAAGTAGGTTGCATGAGAAACCTGTTTTTGTCAGACTATAAACCAGGATGAGACCAACTGTGCATGATGGTCACATAATTTCCTATTTGATGTCAAAAGATATAGGAAGCTACATCCTCTTATGGAGATAGAATTGAAGATCAAGATATCCAATCCAAGTATGTCAAGTGGGACAAGGATAATGGTATGGCATGTTCCTTTCCCATCGACATTGAGTCGGGAACCATTCCTCGAATTATGGATGAGTTAATGCACTTTGAAACAAGATGTGTGATCTGGAACACTCTGAAGGAGTCATATTTGCATGAGGCGAATGAGATTTGTGAATTCTATATAGATGATAACTTGATACAACTAAGGCAGGAGGGCAGGAATTCTTTTTTCTTATTACTCACAGATGAAGGCACTAGATAAGAAGTATCTCCTTGAGACATGTCTACACATGCTCAATGCAGAAGGCAACGCAAAAGGTGTGAGTCGGCTATGAATTTTTCTTGGTAGACTTGGACCAACATACTATGCAGCCATGTACTTTATAATGGATGCCATTTTTTCCACCTTCGAAGATATGTACAGCAAATTGAGTCGCCTTAATATCTCCCTGCATCCGATGGATTCCCAAACTTATGCCTTGGCAGTGTCAGACCGTCAAGGGCATGGATCATCTAGAGTAGGTTGTGCATCGGCTGCCACATATTTATTGTAGGACAAAGTTGTCTTATTGGTCAAATTGGTCCCATAGGCTCTACCGACAGGTAAACTCCAGAGAACACTCCGTGGCAAGACATGTCACATCAAGGAAACATAGTGAACCTGCTATGTGAAGCCCCATTGGTGCTCGAATGGCTACAGAGGGAGACACAATGACTCTTTCTCGTGCCGACATGGAACAAATGTTCATGTTTTTCAGTCTCTATATTCTTTTTTTTTAGTTGAAGGGATGAACCTCCAATAGAGGCTCATCCAAGACTCATCCCAGGATTCGAACCCTGTTCTCCCTTGTGGTAAACGCTCACTGCTACCAACAGACAATACATCGTGGTGACAGTCTCTCTATATTTTTTTGAGAGAACGGTGGGATGGACCTCCTTTAGAGATTCATCCAAAAAATATGTATATATAGCACAAACAAGAACAACAAAGCCTTTTCCCACGGTTAAGTAGGGTCGGATACATGGATTTTTCGCCTCTATTCAGATCTATCTTGGATCAATCTTGGGCTTATATCCACAAAACTAATATCCCTCCGTATAGTCTCTTTCCAACACTTCTTGGGCCGTCCTCGCCCTCTCTTAGCCGGCTCAACATCCCAACACTCGCATCTCCTAACTGGTGCATCGGCTGATCTTCTTTGCAAATAACCAAACCATCTTAAGCGGTTTTCTCGCATCTTATCCTCGATCGGAGCTACACCAACTTTCTTTCTTATTGCATCATTCTGAATCTGATCTTTATGTGTGCCCACGCATCCACCTTAGCATTTTAATTTATGCTACAACCATTCTCTGCACATGTCTATGGTTCACAGGACAACATTCATATACATAGAGCATAGCAGGTCTCACGGTTGCTTTGTAAAACTTTCCTATAATTTTTAAAAGAATTTTCTTATCACGGAGAACAATAGAGGCTCCCCTCCACTTTAACCAGCCTGCATTTATTATATTAGTAACATCTCTGATACAAATCGAAAATCCGCACGGCGATAAAAAATAAATTTTTTGTGGATTTTTGGTGGAAGAATAAATTGGAGGGGCTGAGGAGAGAAACTCGTCGGGAACATGAGGGGTTGGAAGAGAAACGTGAAGACCATGTAGGGAAGGAGAGAGACGAGAGAGAAAGAGAGATAAAAATCTCAAATTAATTATCAACTGAACTGTCCAAAACAATAGGCCTTCATCCCTTTATATAAGAGGGATGAGGTTAAAAAAATAGCAACTAATTCAAATCCTAACTAATTATCCTAATTTGACTCTAACCGACTAATTTGGAATTCAAATCGTCAACTAACTAATTGAGATCATAGGCAATCTCGTTTATTTAATTAAAAATACGACAACTTAAATAAACGTAAATAAAATTGACGGATAAAAATTTAAATAAATGCAGCCCTATATTTTCTTTTTACGCTGCATCAACTCTCCTCCGATTTTTAAAAATTCGTCTCCTGACGAATTGCTGGATCTTTGAAGTTTGCCGATTTGATGTCAACTTTCTTATTCGCCTCGTGGAAGAATAGATGTGGAGCAAACGGTGGAACCCAGATGGCTTTGATGCGGTGGCCGGAATCGTCAACCTCATGTTGGAAGAACATGTGTGGCGCAAATGGCGGCGTCGTCATGAACTTTGTCTCCTCATTGCGGTGATTGAAAAATTGATGAGGCATGAACAACATGGCCTTTGGAGAATCCATAGAGAAGCAATGGCACAAGGAGAGTAGGGGAGGAGATGTGTCCAATGAATGAAGCCATGGAGTCTTTAAATAGGTGAAACCCATGATCCTAGTCCTAATAGGATAATAAAGCCTCCCAAATTTCCTTCTTTCAACCCTCTCTTTTAAATATTCCTGCAACTGGGGGGGTGAGTTGTAATTTTCGTACCCCTTTAATTAAATGGAATTCATAGCATAATCTATCCTCCCAACAACTTTTCTGATAAAAACTTTCGGAGGTAGTGGTCTCCGTGTAAATGTCTCAAGTTAACCACTTATCCCTAATTTTAGGGGATTCGACTCCTTTTGAAAGGGTGCCTAGGGCTTCTCCTTCTCCTGGGCAGTGACGGCGCCGAGTTTGTCGACTAGGATTGCCGCTCGTGGTCGCAGGGTTGCGCACCATCTCGCGAGGGCGGCCGCGCGGGTGACCTCGATGGTGGCGGCGCGTGGTGACGTAGGACCCGCGAAGGGGCGAACTGCGAAGAGTTGCTGGTGGTATCGGGCGGGGTGGTGGGCTGCGGGGAAGGGTCTGCGGAGGGGCGATGGAGAGGGGAAGAGGTGGCGTGGGACGAGGAAGGATGACAGCGGGGTGGGGGCATGCTGCGGGGGTGGGACGGTGCAACGAGAGGTAGGGGGCTGGGGTTGGGAGGGGATTTTGGCGCGCGGGTTGGGGGCTTTGCCGGGGTGTTGAGGGCGGCGGGAGAGAGTGCTTTGGGGATGGGGACTGGGGGTGTGGGGGTCGCGGGAGGGGCCGCTGGGGTCGGGGACAGGGGTGGGGTTGACTGCGGCGGTGCGGCGAGGATCGGGGAGGCCTGGGTAGGCGTCGGCGAGGCTGGGGGCTGGGCTGAAGGAGGTACTGTAAGGGGTGCTGGGGCCGGGGCTGCGATTGGGGAAGGAGGCGGAGGTGCAAGGGTGGTAGGTGGGGGTGCGGGCGCGTCAGGAAGGGGTGTTGGGGCTGTGGTGGGCTTCGCAGAAGGCGCGAGGAGGGTCGGCGGTGGTGTCAGCGGGGAACTGAAGGGCGGGGCAGGTAGGGGGGTTACCTGGGATGGCTGGGGTCGTACCGGGACGGTCGGAGGGGGTGACGTCATTGATTCTGGTAGCGGAATCTGTTCTGGGAGGTGCTGGACAGTGGGCGTTTCATCGTCGGCGCTCTCTTTTTCGTGTTTTTCTTCATCAAAATCGGCTTTAGTAGTGGAGGACTTTGATTGGGCGGCGCATAGGGCCGCGAAGTTAGCCATAAGATCTCGAAACTTGGAATGGAATGTGGTTTGTAACTCAAGTAGCATGCGCTTCGTCTCCTTGTTGTAGGCGTTGTTGGCTCGCCGTTTTTGTTCGGACGAACGATAGTCCCTCGATGCATGTCGGTGCGAACGTCTGAACGGATCGTCAGATCGTGAGGACGATCTGTAGGCCATGCTCTGATACCAAATGATACAAATCGAAAATCCGCGCAGCTATAAAAATAAATTTTTTCTGGATTTTTGGTGGAAGAATAAATTGGAGGGGTTGAGTAGAGAAACTCGTCGGGAACACGAGGGGTTGGAAGAGAAACGTGAAGACCATGTGGGGAAGGAGAGAGACGAGAGAGGGAGAGAGATAAAAATCTCAAATTAATTGTCAACTGAACTGTCCAAAACAATAGGCCTTCATCCCTTTATATAAGAGGGATGAGGTTACGAAAATAGCAACTAATTCAAATCCTAACTAATTATCCTAATTTGACTTTAACCGACTAACCGACTAATTTGGAATTCAAATCGTTAACTAACTAATTGAGATCACAGACGATCTCGTTTATTTAATTAAAAATACGACAACTCAAATAAACGTAAATAAAATTGACGGATAAAAATTTAAATAAATGCAGCCCTATATTTCCTTTTTACGCTGCATCAATCTACATCAATTTCCTATTATGCTGCAAAATAGATTCCAGATATCTGAAAGAATCTCTCTTCCGAATGTTATCGTCACCAATCTTCACCTCGATTACTTCACCATTGCTTCCATCAAAGGTTCATTCCATATATTCCGTCTTAACCCTACTTATATGAAATCCTTTAGTCTCCAACTCATGTCTCCAGACCTCAAGCTTCTCATTTACTCCATCTCTAGTCTTGTCAATCAACACAATATCATCAGCAAATAACATACACCAAGATAACTCATCTTGAATATGACTTGTTAAGTCGCCCATAATCAAAATAAAAAAATAGACTCAAAGTTGAACCTTGATGTAAACCAATGTTGATGTCAAAATAGTCAGTCTTCCTCAGACGGGGTCCTTACACAAGATAAAGCTCTATCATACATATCCTTTATGAGGTTAATGCATAGGTCATGTACTTGTCTCTTCTCCAAAACTCTCCACAATATCTCTCGTGGGACAGAATCATAAGCCTTCTCCAAATCAATAAAAGATCATATAGATGTTTTTCCTTTTAGCTCTATAAATCTCCATTGTTCTCCTCAGCAAATGGATTGCTTCAATAGTTGAGCGATCTGGCATGAATCCGAATTGGTTTTCTTTTACGTTGGAAACTTGCCTCAACCTTCTTTCGATTACATGTTCCCAAATTTTCATAGTGTGACTCATCAGCTTGATACCTTTGTAATTTGAACAATTTTGAATGTCTCCTTTATTCTTATAAAGAGGCACAACGATATTCCTCCTCCAATATTCAGGCATTTTCTTGCTTCGCCAAATAACATTGAATAGATTCGTAAGACAAGTCAAATCGCGCTCACTTAAACTCTCCATACTTCTATAGGGATGTCATCCAGTCCTACACCTTTCCCAGGTATCATAACATTCATAATCTCTATATCCTTCTGAGTAACAAGCACGTGACCTTCCCCATCCTTAATGCATCTCACTTGAGAAAGGACTTTGATCTTTCTTTCTCTTGCTTTAGCCAACCAGAATATGTCCTTCTGGCCCTCCTTAGAGTCAAGATTTTTATACAAAACTTCATAAGCTTTTGACTTAGCTTCGCTTACCGCCATCTTTGCTTCCTTCTTCTCTATTTTGTAATTTATGACAGTCTCCTCTGTTCTATTCTTAGACATAGCTTTAAAGCACACTCTTTTAATTTTTAGTTTCTCTTGCACCCCTTCACTCCACCACCAAGCCTCCTTTTGACCTGAAGCTCCTCCCTTTGACTCGCCTAGCATATCTTTGGCTACCTTTCGGATACAAGATGCTACTGCCTACCACATCTCGTTTGCACTTTCACAATCCCAAGATAAGTCTTCTAAAACCTTCTCTCTGAAGCTCGATTACTTCAGTGGAAGATTCCACCATCTAGTTCTAATTATCTTAGGAACCCTCCTTTTCTTTACCCACCCTTTTATTTGTACATCCAAGACTAACAAGCGATGTTGTGTAGTCAAACTCTCTCCTGGGATTACTTTGCAGTCTTTACAACACGACCGATCTCTTCTCCAAGATTCATAGAGGACCTTAGCATGACCAATTACATTTTCAAAGTAAAACCACCCTTAAGATGACATCGTTTCTAGCCAGCCATAAGGCCCAAATGATCGCACAAGCATTCACTCTCCCTTCCTCAGAGCCTGACCAACCTCTGTCGATTGAATTCCAAAATGATGACTTCTCCGTCCAAATTAAACCCGAGCAACCTACCTTTTGTCATACTTCAACAGAACCAGGACACCTGAAAAATAGATGATCTATGTCTTCCATGGGCGATCCACAACGCATGCAACCCGTCTCAACACCGAAAAAAATTTGGCTCTCCTAGCCGTTGTTAGAATACGCTCTCTTCTAAGCAGCCAAGGGAAGATATTTACCCTTATCGGGATCCTCCAATTCCATATTCTTGTACAATTCTTGTTTAATTCCATATCAGAGGCCGACCCTTGTCCTGCAAGCACCTTAAATGATTTCCTAACTGAGAAGAAACCATCCCTCCAACACCAAGAGTCCCTCCCTTCAGTTGGTGCATCAACTCTACCCAAAATGGTAGAGAGGCGTAAGAACTCATCGACCCTTGCTCACACAAGATTGAATCAAAAGTAGGTGTCCACGAACCTTCCGACCATACTTCCGCCACAAAAGCCTCCTTGCTTGAGGCCACCGCGAAGAGTCTTGAAAAAGAACACACAACGCTCTAAATTCCGTCCATTCATCCGTCCAAAAGCGGAAACCCCATCCGTTTCCCATCAGCGGGCGAAGAGATCCCATCAGGTTAGGCACTACCGAATAAATACCTCTCCAAAAAGTCATAGGCGACGCAACGCAGTCTGCTCGAACCATCGTTTCAAACGAGACACCATAGATAAACCGAATCAATTTGGATAGAAGGTACTCCAGGGGCCCCAATTTGGATAGAAGGCCATGTTGTCTTCGTCTTGTAATTTGCCCAATAGGTGATGAATCTACGTTTCATCATCTTTATTCTATCATTTTGGCCTTAAAAATCCTAGTAAATGCGTGTAAATAGGCTTAATTTAGGCATTTTAGCATTCATGCATCATTGTGTAAATAGTGTATAAAATACGGTTTTTGAAGCCAAAATTATAGAATAAAGAAAAGAAAAGAAAAAGAATAAAATATTGTAAATATTTTATGACCCGAAACCCCGAGACCTAGGCATCTCGATGACTAGGTCGACAACGAATAAAGTAGGGGGAGATAAGGTATTCATTTTGGGACCTATTTTTGGTTCCACTTTTTATACTTCAAATAAAGAAACTTTGAACATGAAAGTTGTAAATAATTAAATATAGAAAAATATAAAATTGATTTCACACAGAAATAATGTGCAGATAAAAAGTTATGATCTGAATAAGTTTCTAAAATCTCAACTTCCCAGACCTGTATCTCTCAAACAAAAACTCAAAATGTACCAAAACTCATCTTTAATTATACATAATTTCTCATAAGCTATTTAATGAAGGTGGTATTGTAGGTATGCCTCTTCCATCAACCTTACATCAACCTGCGATATGCCTCTTCCATTGGAGGTATTGTAGCATCAGTAAGAATCCGGGTTCTAGCAGCATCATACTCAGGATCAAGCGCTGCTAAGAAGACCCCAGTCATAACAGAATCTCTGTATGCCTTGAGCTGCTTAGGAGTAGCAGTCAAGGGAATGTAACCGTGAAGTTTCTCAAACATACCTCTTAAAGAGGTGTAGAGAGTATGGAGTGGTCGACCATTTTGCTTCGACGTGAAGATATCATGCTGAAGCTGCAATATCTTCGACTCATTCTTTGCCGAGGAGTATGTGGCGGCAAGAATGTCCCACATAGACTTGGCGGTGGGCTGACTCAGAATGTCATTGGCTATCTCTGCTGACACGGTCCCGGATAGCCACACACGAGCGTATGCATCATCGGCCTCCCATGAGGCATTTATCCCAGTCTTGTTACTTGGCTCTTCTGCCATAAGTATGTGCTTCTTGCCATTACACTGCATCAAACTCATGAACTGCATGGCCCACAGTTCATAGTTTGTTCCATCCATCTTAACTATGGGTGCTACACCTTTGAAGGCACCCAGGGATGAAACACCGGCCTTGTTGTCAGACATGATGACAACTATTTCCAAGACTGGGACGTGTGACCAGCAAAAACTGTGCCTACACGGACATATGGGAGGATGGTTGTGGTTGTAGGCTTATACCACAACCCCTTCCATTCTCTTGAAGTCTCCTTTCGGGTATTTAGGGTGTTTAGATAATGATGTTACACCCTAAGCAACCAAGCAAATGACGTTCGGTCACAGAGAACGGTGATGGCTCTAGCGGCGCAACTGCACCAGGCGTCACAGCCCTCGCGGGCGGCGATGGCCCTAGCGGGCTGCGCTGGCGCTGGGAGGCGGCGCTGGGAACCCTAACGGGCGGCGCTGGGAGGCGGCGCAGGGATCCCCAGCGCACCGCGAGAGGGCAGCGCGTGGAGCCCTAGTGGGCGGCGCGTGGAGGCGATGGACGTGCTCTGCGCGGGTGGCGTGGAGCAGCGGGGACCGGGGACGAGGCCTTTGGTGGGGGGTAGGGATCTAGGGAACAGGCTCCGGTCTAGGACCGTCGCTCTGATACCATGTTTAGGAATAAGAAAAATGAATCGTTGTTTATTCTTAACCCTAGAGCTCTCTTATATAGGAGAAAAGCTCTATGGGTAAATAACAGAAACAAGACAGTAGAAAATAGATAATACACATATTGCAACACTTATAACCTATGAGTAAGCCTACACATGCCCACTGTGACACAATTATGATGGTCCTGACTCCTGAGTAACATCAAGACTGTCATATTTACATAAAAATCATCACTATGTATATTGTGATGTAGATTATGCAAATGCCTGACAGATTAGAAATCCATCACCGATTTCTATACTTACCTCTGGGCAATCATGTCCCTTGGAAGAGTAAGAAACAAACTGTAATAATACCATGTTCAAGCATAGAGAGAAAATACAATTATAATAGTTCAAGAAGCAAAGACAGAGTAAATACAAGATAAATGTATTTGATCTTCATCTTTTGCCTAACAAAGTGATTTAGTTGAGATGCCACAACACAACGATCATGTACATAACAAACAACATCATGTTTTGCAGGCAGACTAAACACGTAAATGTCGATTTCTACTTCACTAGAAACCTCATTCAATGAGGTTTTCTGCGGACTTTCAGAATTACTTCTGCAAAGCAGATGACAGATATATCACTAAGGTACTTTTCAAATATCATTCGAGTGATACTGTAAAATTTGATCATGTTAAATATCTAGTCCAACTTAAGAGAGTGTTAGAGTATGAGTAATGTACCCCTTCAAGGTTATTGTTAATTTTTTTAATGTACTCTCTCGAGCCCTAGTCTCTTCATAAATATGGAGAGCTAGGGCTCAGTAAATACTACAAACCCTTAGTCCTCTTCACACATAGGTTATGAACTTGGAAAGTGTTAGAATAATTATTTTATTTTTTTATTGTCCTGTTTCTGTAAATTACCCATAGAGCTTTTCTCCTATATAAGAGAGCTTTAGGGTTTGATGGAATTTATCTTGCTTACTCCCTTCAACATGGTATCAGAGCGACGGTCCTAGACCGGAGTTCTCGAAACCCTAACCCTACCCTACCCCATCCGCCGGCCTCTCGTTCTCTCTCTCTCTCCGATCGGCGCCGCCCCCTCTTCCGCCGCACGCGCGGCGGCGCCCCTGCTGCTCCTGCGCTAGCGCCCTCCGCACGCCTCCTGCGCATGAAGCCCTCCTGCGTGTGAAGCCCTCCTGCGCGTGAAGCCTCGCTCGCGCGCCTCCTGCAAGCCCTCGCCTGCGCGCGCGACATCCAGCGCGTAAGTCTTCTGCGCGCGTACCCCTGGCTTACCCTCTGTGCGCGAGCGCCATCCACGCGTGACTGCGGGTGCGCGTGCGACTACAAGTCCTGTTTGCCCTACCAGCAAGTTCCTGTTTGCCCTACGCGCGTGATTGGATTGTAGCCCTACCAGTCCAAGGTAGTCGAACTCGTCAGAGGAACCCTCAAGGTATGGAGGGCGTTGTGGCTTGAGTCTACGTCCACAACGGCCTTCCTATATGTTCACGTAGACATTATTGTCTAGTTGTGTAACCCTAGTTGCAGAATATTGTTGTCATCATGTCAGACAACAAGGTAGATCTTCGTCCTCTGAGTGCCTTTAAAGGTCCAGCACCCATTGTGAAAATGGACGGCACGAACTATGAACTGTGGGCCATGCAGTTCATGAGTCTTATACAATGCAATGGCAAGAAATATATCCTCACACAAGAGGAACCTGTTGAGAAGACTGGGGTTAACGCCTCATGGGAGGCTGACGATGCATATGCATGTGTATGGTTATCGGGTACCGTGTCCATGGAGATAGCCAACGACATTCTGAGTCAACCCACTGCGAAGGCTACGTGGGATATCCTAGCTGCCACATATTCTCCGGCAAAGAATGAGTCCAAGATCTTACAACTCCAGCATGACATTTTCACCTCAAAACAGAATGGGCGTCCTCTTCATACCCTGTATACCTCTCTGAGGGGTATGTTTGAGAAGCTACACGGGTACATTCCGTTGACAGCCACACCAGAACAGCTAAAGGCATATAGGGACTCGATGATGACAGGAGTATTTCTAGCAGCCCTTGATCAGGAGTACGATACCGCCAGAGCACATTCTTACAGATGCAACCATACCTCCTATGGAAGAGGCCTATCGCAGGTTGAGCAGACTCTCCATATCTCATGGTGGATCTCAGACGTCCTCAGACATGGCAGCATCTCGTGGCAGGGGAGGATCTCCACAGTTTCGAGGTAGAGGTGGTCGTGGCAGAGGAGGAGGTTACAGACCTCCTCGACAGCCGTGCACTTACTATCGCAGGCCTGGTCACACTGAGGAGACATGCTATTCTAAGCATGGGTTTCCTACTACTACAGCACGTGTGGCGGAGCAGACTCAGCAGGATGGGGGCTCTTCCCATGTCCCGGATCAGCGGTTTGAGGAGTTAGTGGCGCGGCTTAGAGAGATCATGCCTGGTCAGGGACCAGCAGGTACATCGGGATCTTTGGAGATAGCTGGTTCAGCATCAGCATCCACGTCAGGTACAGCATATGCTCTTACTAGTTGTTACAGAGCAGATCTATCAGAATGGATCATGGATTCAGGAGCATCTCACCATTTATGTGGTGATAAAAAACAATTGGATGGTTTTAATGCAACTCAGACAGGACGATACGTAGTGATAGCTGACGGGACACACTCTCCCATTACTGGTTAGGGGGAGGTGCAGTTGACCCCTGCGATACGGCTTCAGAATGTTCTTTATGCTCCGGATTTTTCAATGAATTTACTGTCGATTAGTCAAATCACTAAAGATTTAAATTGTCGTGTCATATTTGACCCATCTGCTCTTGTGTTTCAGGACATCCTAACGGGCAGAGTGATTGGAATTGGCCATGAGCAAGGGGATCTCTATAGACTGGTGCAGTCTCCTTATGCTGGTGTCTCTTCTTTTAGTGCTGGATCTGTCTCTCCTTACACATGACATCTCCGCTTTGCTCATCTTCTGTTGCAAAAGATGGTCCATATCCTTCCACAGATTTCTCCCAGGTCTACTTTTCAATGCGAGGCGTGCCAGCTTGGGAAACATCGCCGGTCATCGTTTCAAAGTCGTCTAAGTCCAAGTCGTCATGGTCTGTTTGAGTTACTTCATTTTGATATTTGGGGTCCCAGTCGTCTCCCTGATCTTAAAGGGCACATGTTTTATCTTGTTGCTGTCGATGATTTTTCTAGCTTATCTTGGGTCTTTCTTCTTAAAAATAAGTCTGATGCTAGACATGTTATTCAGTCTTTATTATTGAAATAAAGAATATTTTCTCTGCTACAGTGAAGTACATACGGTCTGACAATGCTCTATAATTGTGTAGTACTCAACTCTCTAAATTCCTTATGTCTCATGGGACTGTGCATCAGACGTCGTATGCATATACCTCCCAACAGAATGGGGTGGCTGAACGGAAACATCGTCATTTGTTGGATATTAGCAGAACCCTTTTGATTCAGAGCCGTGCCCCTCACTCCTATTGGGGGGATGTGGTTCTAACTGCATGCTATCTGGTTGACCGTATGCCTTCGTCAGTGTTAGGGGAGAAGATCCCGTTCTTGACTGTGTTTCCCGAGACAGATCTTCTCCCTAACACTACGCGTTTTTGGGTCCGTTGCGTTTGTTCATTGCTTCTCTCCTGGTCTTGACAAGCTCTCTCCCAGAGCTGTCAAATGCGTGTTTGTGGGTTATTCCAAAACCCAAAAAGGTTATCGGTGTTTTGATCCAGTTAGACGACGGTACTATGTTAGTGCAGATGTCACCTTCTTTGAGTCCATTATGTATTTTTCTCCTACAGGTGACAGAGAACTCACTCAGAGGAAGGGGACGATATCTATGTGCCTCCTCCTCCTCCATTTGTTCCATGCTCTACTCCGACATCACCAGCACCACCACAACCTACTCCACCACCACCGCTGCCACCACCATCTACTACTTTTCATCCTCAGGTTTATCAGTGTCGGCCCCCTGCTCATGTGCCTCCTCCATCATCCAGCACGCCCGAGGTATGTACTGATCATTTGAGTTCTTCTGATGGCACGGGTGATTTGCATGTGCAGCTGGATATACAGGGTACTGATGGTACTTCTACTCCTCCAGTTGATGACCTAGATATCCCTATTGCACATCGAAGGCAGAAGCGTGCGCGGACAATGAATCCCAAATATGGGATGGAGTTTGGATCTCAGGTTTCGTTGGAGCGTCTATCCACAGACTTCCGCCAGTTTATTGTTGGGTTATCGGCAGTAGAGATCCCACGGTCATATCAGGAGGCACTACAGAGCAGTCCATGGTGTTTAGCTATGGAGGAGGAGATGGCGGCGTTGCAGTCGCTTGGTACGTGGAGTATTGTGCATCGTCCACCAGGTGCGTCAATAGTGGGCAGCAAATGGGTATTTACTGTTAAGCATCGGGCTGATGGTACGGTTGATAGATACAAAGCCAGGTTGGTTACTCGTGGGTTCACCCAAACATATGGGTTGGACTATCAGGAGACGTTTTCTCCAGTAGCACGTCACTCTACCTTACGGATTCTTATTGCAGTTGATGTTGTCCGTGATTGGCCCCTATTTAAGTTGGATGTCAAGAATGCTTTCTTGTATGGTGATTTGCAGGAAGAAGTTTATATGTAACAGCCACCAGGGTTTGCTGCTGAGGGGGAGTCCAGTATGGTGTGCCGTCTTCATAAGGCCATATATGGCCTGAAGCAGAGTCCACGGGCTTGGTTTCAGAAGCTCTCAGAGTTGATTGAACAAAAGACCGGCAAGGTATTGTGATCATCTTAGTGTATGTTGATGATATTGTTATCACCGGCAGTGATGAGCAGGGCATTCAAGCAGCCAAGGATTTCCTTAGCGAGCAGTTTGTTACGAAGGATCTGGGTACACTTCGTTATTTTTTGGGATTGGAGTTTGCACGAAATGAGCAAGGCATGGTAATGACACAAAGAAAGTATGTTACTGACCTACTGAGACAGGTATGGCAGGATGTAGACCAGCTACTACCCCTATGGATCCTAATGTTAAACTTTATGATGATGACTCTGAGGAGGTGGACAAGAGACGATATAGAGAGCTAGTGGGGAAGTTGTTGTATGTTACTATTACCCGACCTGATATAGCCTTTGCGGTTAGCAGGGTAAGTCAGTTCGTGGAGCAACCCAGGCAGGCTCACATGAATGCGGTTTTTATGATCTTGAGATATATGAAGTCGTCTCCAGGTGCTGGTCTTCTGTTTAGAAGAGATACATCTATATTCGTCACAGGTTGTGCTGATGCAGACTATGCTGGGTGTCCTAATGATAGAAAGTCTACTTTAGGCTTTATTGTATTTGTTGGCAGCTCACCAGTAGCTTGGAAGAGTAAGAAACAAACTGTCGTGGCTCGATCCAGCGCAGAGTCAGAATATAGGGCAATGGCCCAAGGTAGTGCTGAGATGATGTGGGTTAAATCAGTGTTGACTGATTTAACTATTGAAGTACCTCTTCCTATGCATCTTAAATGTGATAATCAGGCAGCCTTGTTTATAGCCAATAATCCAGCCTTCCATGAAAGGACAAAGCACATTGAAGTGGATTGTCATTATACACGGGACTTGATTCAAAAAGGGCTTATTTCGACATCTTATGTATCATCAGGAGAGCAGATAGCAGACATGTTCACCAAGGCTCTTGCTAGGGGTCCATTTCATCTCTGTTGTTCCAAGCTGAGCATGTTAGATATATATGCTCCAGCTTGAGGGGGAGTGTTAGAATAATTATGTTATTTTTTTTATTGTCCTGTTTCTGTAAATTACCCATAAAGCTTTTCTCCTATATAAGAGAGCTCTAGGGT
Source organism: Ottelia alismoides (assembly GCA_037367405.1). Classification (NCBI taxonomy): domain Eukaryota; kingdom Viridiplantae; phylum Streptophyta; class Magnoliopsida; order Alismatales; family Hydrocharitaceae; genus Ottelia; species Ottelia alismoides. Next base: position 208,915 of record JAZKJV010001317.1, read on the forward strand.
TTGATGGAATTTATCTTACTTATTCCCTTCAACAGAAAGCGATAAGCATGGTGGACTAAAATTATTAGTTGATGGGAGTGAAATGTGAGAATGACATAGGATGTTTTTATGCGTTGGTGACAAATTATACATTCAAAACATAGATTCACTTCAGATCATTTTGGAACAATAAGGACTAGAGGAAATGGTTGCAAGTGTTGCCAACCTATGTGCCTTACGAGCATGTAAGTTGTGGAGAAGCAGATGTCACAATCAGGAGAGGGGACACAAATAACAAGTCAGGAATCTCTATGGCAGTAGCTACCTCAGAGCTGGAAGAAATACTCCATATAGACATTCTTCGTATTAAGAATACACACCCCATGTGTGGAACACATGAAGTGACCAATGAAATTGAAAAGCCATGGATGTTTTCAAGAATAAAAGATATGGTGAAGAAACGAACCATCAGGGTGATAGTATTTTGCCAGCCTTCTATATGCAACTTTTATTTTCTCTTCGTCTGCATCTCTTTCCAGCTCTGCGGAGAACAAAAAAGTAAGAATCTTCTAAAATGCAGGTGATTCTTCTATAACAAAAATAATTCTTCTTCCTAAATAGACAACCAAATTAAATAAGCCCGAAACAGCATGGAGCAGCCATATGTTAGTGAGGATAGATGAGTTTAAGATATATTAACATGTAACTTGTGAAGGAGTAAATGATTTGCTAACTAGAGAAAATGTCACAAGAGAATAATATGAATTGATATCGCTATGCTATATAATTAATCCAAAGTATCACCAGAATAAACTCTGATTTACATATTTTTTTTCCACTGGGGAGAATATTAAGACAGAATTAGCATAGATGGCACGAGTGCAGAAAGACTTTCTCATACTTTGAAAGGAAAAAAAGCTTCAATTTCAGTATGCACTATGTGATCGCCAAAGGCATCTTCTGAAGTGTTTTGAACTCACCTTGAGCGATTCTCATGTAATTACACACAATCTCAGAAGAGAGGAGCGTCGAGATTACCGAGCGTTTCGTAAGGGGACCTCTCGGAGGCCCAACTGGAGGCCCTCGCGAGCGTCCTCCTCTGGCCCGCCCGCGACGGTGGATCCAACACCCTTGTCGAAGGAAGAGAAGGAGAAGGAGACGCGGGAACCGGAGAGGAAGAGCCTTCGAACAAGGAGGAAGAGTAAGGCGATCGGGCGGTAGACGAGAAAAGGAGGAGCACGGGGCGGAGCCCCACCCTGCGACGGTCGCGGACGGAGGAGGCAAAGCCCCGGGTGGGGAGATGGATGGCCCTGAGGGCGCTCATTGGCTTGTGGGCGACGGGAAGCGGGACTTGTTTTCAAACGCCGAGGAGTTCAGCTCAGCTCCGCCACCAAATGGGGAGGTCGATGGCGACCTGGGAGTTGGAGATTCCCCGCTCCCGGACGGTTGGGGAGCGACGCGTGGCGTGATCACAGCCACCCGCCTATGGATCCTTCTCTCGTAGCCAGATATCCCAGAAACCGTCCATTATAAATCAAACGGTCCAGAGAAGGATTAATGCATTTACTTAATCAAAGATATCGGTCATATGTTATGAGTAGTTTAATCAGTAATTATCCGTTTGCCTTCTTCTACCAATTCCGTACTGTATTCTGATTATTAGATCAAGTTTTGCATCAGTACTTTCGTTCACTGTCTATATTTTTCCAACATAAAAATAGCACTTAAGAAATCTCCATAAATATCTTTACTGTCCTGTTTTGCCAATGCTCTGCTTTCGATCATCACATCGGTATTTTTTTATACCATTTTCTTCCAACAATAACCGTAACCATTGGTCAATCCATATTTTATCTCCACAAATTAGGAGACAAATTATATACCATCGTTCTTATTTATAAGATTCACGAACAATATGACATTCTTGATGTTAGTTGAGCTGATCGCTTTATTATTAGACTTGATTTGGCAATCCATCTATGATTTTAATACCCAGCATCAATAAAATTGTCATACTAATCATTGAGCACCAATTGCATAATCTGGTATATCAATTAGATCAAATGAGAATAATTACTTTAATATAATTGTTTACGGGAGTTTAAACCTAAACTTACATCCACTTTCGTAACATCCGAGCTTAGGTCACCAATCCATTATCAAGAAAAATTGGTATTGATAATTTGTTGGATGAAGTCCAATTGCACCTATTGACAATCACCCAAAATGCTTAGATCCAAGTTGTCAAGTAGTAATTCACACACCTTATAATAGTCTAGTAGTTGAAGCAGTATATTCCTACTCCAAAGATCGTGGTTCCAATCCCACCCTCCCTCCTCAACTTGTAAAAAAAAGTACTAATCTCCACCCCTTATAGCATGTTTTATTTACAAGATAAAAGATGAATTATTCAAGTACAACTATAGTTACATAAATATTGAAAGATTGGGGACAATTAGTGCTGTATAAAATTCTTACGACTAGGTTTTTTATATCATATGTAATATCTTCTCTACAAATAGTGAGAATGATCATTGTCATCCAAGGAGCAAGTTATGGATGAACCTCGTAAATATGTGTGTTTGTGTTTTGCTTGATTGATCAGGTTTGTGTGTGTTTGTCTCCACTGCTCACAACAATAACATTCTGATGACATAAGTCTTGTATATTACATAGTATTTAAGTTTTTTCTTCATCCTTTGTACCCCCCGATTTACCACCATACACATGAGAACCCTGATGCCACTATAGAGGAGTATCCCGATTTAGGATGCCCCTCGTACATATTATGATGTGGTTGCTTCTTGCTTTCTTGTTTGATCTGTGCTTTTTATGCTACGTGCAATAGGTATTGTTGTGAATTGCGAAAGCATGCACAGACACGATCAATCAAGCAAGCACGAAGACATACAAATTTACAAGATTCTTACCCTTAATTGGACCATGTCCTTGGACGACGGCTCTTAATTTTCACTATGTGTAGAAGAAAAAACAGAGGATGTCGATCGAGATCCCTAACCCTAAGGAGTTTATATAATGCTCTCGTACAAAACGTCTCCTGAAATTAGCTGGATTTGAATATCCGTATAAGAAAAAAAAATCCGAGATGGAGGCGCTACGCTTGCTACACCCCAAGGGGGAGAGAGGCACCTGATAGGGATGAAAATAGTCGGATAAATATACAGATATATGTATATTCATATCCTTATCCATTTTAAAATATGAATATGAAAGCGGATACGAATAGTGATGAATTTGAAAAATGTGTTCTCATATCCTTAAAAATGAATATGAATATAAAATGAATACGAATTAGATATAGATACTAACAAAAATCTATAATAGATCAACTAAAATATATATGTTTATATGATTTTCCATGGAAAAAGAGATATCAAACTATTCATTTCATAACAATTAAATCAACAATGACGAATGCAAACATAAAATATTGTTACACATTGTTATAAATAAATCTATGACTAATTATATGCTAAAATGGGTATATGAATATGAATGTGAATACTAGTGAATGTTAAAGTGATGTCCACATATGCATCCACCTTAACAAGGATATGAATACAAATGTCAAAATATGTAAAAAAATGAATACGACAATGGATTGGATATAAATATATTCATATTCGTTTTAATCCCTAGTACCTACTCCACAGGGGCATCGGATACATGTACTGGTAGAGTATGGTGGCATGGAAAAGGCATCTGATGGTTCTTCAACTTGGTTCAGATGGTTTGGATTCAAGACATATCAACATGTATGATTTTGATCGCCTTGACCTATCCCGAATACGTGAACATTAATACAATGATCATCATTAGGCGATCAAAATCATGCATGTCACAGAACTTGCACTTTCTGTTATTACAGACGTAGCTCTTGCTTCTACTTTGAATATAAATTACTGCTTCTTTAATTGTTATTTTTAAATCAAAAACATTTGTCTCGCCAATACAACAGTTAAAAATGATACAGTTGGAGATTGGCATATTACCAGTGCATGGAGGTAAAGTTGGGATGAAGATGTTGATTATATATTACAGCATTCCACAAAGTAAAAAACTTGGCCTCGTATATATAACAACTTAACACACACATCACCAACTCTCTTTATAGGCATCATACCAAACCATAGATGTATAATGATACATCATGTGTCATCCTCCAGAGCAATCTTTGTGACCATCATTGCATCGCCATTAACCGCTGGAGAACTCATGCTTGAATGTTCAAAAATTGGGAGCCATCCCATACAGACTATATTAAGCTACGAATAAGAAAAGTGGTCCCTGATCATGCATGTTCATGTGGTCGGGCATCCCAGAGAGCGCTCAACGCCCGAAGGCAACGGAAATAGTCACCAAGAGCTAACAATCCTCTTGCTGCTTGTCGTGTGGTGAGAATTCTACGCATCATCTGCAAAGTCTGATGCCGAAGGTGGTCTGCCTGTGTAGGACAAGAAACTTCTTTCGTTATTACTACATACAGGAATAGTGCAATAGTCTCATAGTCACAGAGATTCAAGAAGTTGCAATGTTTGGAATCCAGTTAAACTGATATAGCATAAGTCAGATACTAATATATTCTACTGCATTCTATTCATCCATGATACAGCTGAAATTCCAGTTCCTACGAAGAAGTGATCAACTATCACTATCTATGAAAAAACAGAAGAGAAATAAGACATGCTTTCCATCTATATAATGAATTTGTTAGGTAAAAGTTATTGATTAAATATGCACAATATGCGAAACAGTAGAAGACCTACATATAAGATAAAAAACCTATAAATATCGATGTGCACATGAAAACAAGTAAACCAGTAAGAGTATCCAACACATTGCGATGAGATTAATACTTATATGTACATATGCTTTAATTTACTTATATTTGTATACTCTTTATCAGACTTTGGCATATTTGTATACTTTTGATCAGCCTTTGATAAAAGGAATAATTGGAAGGTTGTATTTTATCGATGACAGTTATACCAAGAAATGGCATTCAAATCGAATACTTTAATTTTCGCCACACCCAACTACAAGAAGGTGCAACATAACAGGAAGAAAATACCAATCTACACAACTTAGTATGGTGGCAGGACTCAGGTACCTGGTTTACAAAGCCAATGAGCGCCTCCAACTTCCCGATCGCCATTGCCATCTGCCCCATATAATTTGTCACACCAGAGGAGCCAGAGGGATCTGACAGAGTACCAGAGAGAGTTTGCTGAAGTCTTTCCATTCCTTGAAGAAGAGCATCTTCAGCTTGCTGACATGATTTTTGAAGGCTACATACATCATCGAGTTGTTTCTCCGTCAAAAGATCTAGGTGTGGAGTTAGAACCTGAAAGAAAAAGTCAAATATATAATCAACACCATAGTACACGAGAAACTTTATTTTGTTTGGCAGTTCTTGTCTAGTCTGATAATTACATGCATCAATCCATCTTATGATGATGATGCCTTAAATTTTCACAATGGATATTTTTTCTTCTTAAAGATGCTTACTTGTCCTCAAAGATAAGACTGTATTGAGTTCAGGAAATGGAAACTAAACTTAAGGGCTGTTGAACAAATCTAAATAGAAAGAAGGTAACAAATCTAAATAGAAAGAAGGTATACTTACCCAATCATCACCATGAATTACTTGTACTATCATTCCCCCATTAACTAAAAGTATCAAATGTAGAAATTTCAACAAATATCTATTTGTACTATTATTTTAACTTGAAATTTCTAACATAATATAGCCTATTCACAAGTTTTTGGCCATAGAACATAGACAGATAGAAGGAATGTGTGCATGCATGCCACCACCTTTAGAAGCTCTGAAGGGCGGGATCCTCCAAGCCATAAAAAACACCGTTCTACGCCTGTTTTCCACATGCCAAAGAGAATATAGAAAACATCCGACTTAGCAGCTGCAGCCTTCAAATTGAACAGATTATTGTAATGATTAATTCCATTTTCAACAAGCAACTGCAACTCTATATCTGATGCTTGTTGCTGCAAAGCAGTTCTAAGTTCACCAACTTGTTTGTTCTGCTCTTCAATCCAAGATCCATAGTCTTTCTCAAAAGCAGAAATACCTAAGAAAACACCACATAAACAGACAAGAATCGTTTATTTTCATCAATATATTTTTGTCCGAAGAATTCGAGAAACATTTAAGTAACTAAAATGTATATACTAAATCATTACCCGGATTTACAGCTCTAAACAACTGAGAGGAGTTGCCTGACTTCACACCCACTATCACACCCTGCATTCATTTTTTGCATGATGTTATGTAAATGGAAATTATGGCATATTACCTCTATACAGTTTATAGTTTGCTTGCCTGTTGTTTTACGCCCTTTAGTGTATGTTCAAGTTCTGACAGCTTTACTCGATACAATTCAAGTTGTTGAACATATGCCTATAATGAAATACATACTACGAACTATGATTATTTTTTAAAAGCATAACAACTATGATATGATAAACAACGGATCTTTCAAGTTCTGCCACCAGATGTACCTTCTTCTTGAGGCGGCTTTTCCGTGCTGCTTCTCGGTTTTGAGCAAGGCGTCTTAATACCTAAATATGTAACATTATTGAAACTTGAGGTAACATCTAGGCAGCCATCCATACCAGTAGGAGAACAAGAAGATTTTTTAAATGTACAATGGGTATATTGCTATGTTCAGTAGTCCTTAATGGGACACCCCTCATTGTACTCCTACATATTGTTTTCGTGAAACGAAATAGAGAATGTCGGGTGTTACAGTGGAGTAGGCACACTAAAGTGTCGTGTTTGTACATGTTTTCTTCTTGATTGCTTTTCTGCTTGTGTTCTGTTGATCAGATCCATGCTCAACATCATTAGCAGAAACTAAGCCCTTATTAAAAAAACCGAAGTTTAGTATGTGAATGTATTTCTACATCTTGATAATAGCGTAGATCAAAGTGGGGCCGTATAAATAACCAAGAACACATCTTATATATTTGCATCTTTCAAAGGGCACTCCATATAAGATTGATTGAATACAAGGAAATACCTAATTTTATAGTTCCCCATAATTTCTGGAGCATTTTATAGTGTTAATCTTGCTTGTCCTGAAAACAGTCTACAGAAATCATGGGGATAACATCTCATTAACATATTCATTTCACATTTGACAATAAGTGTAAAGTATGCTAGAGGAAACAATCTCTCCTAATCTTTTTAAAATTTATGAACTTGGTCTTGTGGTTAGTCTGGAAAAATCACAGTCATTATGGTATTATTTCAATTCTGAAAATCTATCCAGCTATTCTCCACAATCATCCAATGTGATTACCATATATCCGAATTTGCAAAGCCAGAAACAAACATGATTGGCATTATTTTTGAGGATTTATGAAAGCGAACTTGTTAACATGATGCTGGTTGCTTATTCAATTGCCGGTGATCCTGTCTCGGAGACTTTTTGCATTCTAGTTTCTTAAATAATATTTTTTTTTACTTGAAAAAATGGAGTCGAAGTGTATCCAATGCAAATGTAAGTGCATGCTTCAAATTTACTGCAATACTCAGGTACTGAGGAACTCGCGCACTATGTTAATCAAAGAGACATCAGTGCCATCCATAGCGTAAGGCAACTTTGTTTTTACCACAATGTACATACACAATGATAACATCTCATTAACATATTCATTTCACATTTGACAATAAGTGTAAAGTATGCTAGAGGAAACAATCTCTCCTAATCTTTTTAAAATTTATGAACTTGGTCTTGTGGTTAGTCTGGAAAAATCACAGTCATTATGGTATTATTTCAATTCTGAAAATCTATCCAGCTATTCTCCACAATCATCCAATGTGATTACCATATATCCGAATTTGCAAAGCCAGAAACAAACATGATTGGCATTATTTTTGAGGATTTATGAAAGCGAACTTGTTAACATGATGCTGGTTGCTTATTCAATTGCCGGTGATCCTGTCTCGGAGACTTTTTGCATTCTAGTTTCTTAAATAATATTTTTTTTTACTTGAAAAAATGGAGTCGAAGTGTATCCAATGCAAATGTAAGTGCATGCTTCAAATTTACTGCAATACTCAGGTACTGAGGAACTCGCGCACTATGTTAATCAAAGAGACATCAGTGCCATCCATAGCGTAAGGCAACTTTGTTTTTACCACAATGTACATACACATCTTCTTGACCTCCTTTCAGCAACCGTTATAGGATACCTTGAACACTGTGACCAATTTCTAGGGTATACTACGCAATTACTGTGATGTGTCAGTTACCAAGAGCTAATTCTAACAGCATGTCCATCAATTTACACATATTCAAGCTATTCGTAAATGCAGTACATAACAAGAAAAAGACAGTAACATATATTTTGGTATCTCACAATTCTTATAAATACGTCCTTTAACATCTAATATCCAACATGAGATGATATATGAAAGCAATCGTTAGCTTAATAAATATAGTATAAATATTATTAATCTATATGTATCATTCAAAGTTTCCCAACTAAGTAGCATTAACTACAACTAGATCCTCTATTTTACAGTGCAGATTTTACTGGTAAGCCAGTTTTTTGCATCCATTAAAGAATGGATGATTGCATCCCACTGAAAGGACCAAATTTCATTACTTCATATTGATAGTAGACATGCTTTTATGCTTTTAAAGAAGAGTAAATATGGCTTCTTTACTACGAGGATAAACATCGGGTTTCCAACCTTACACCTAGTGGTTATCATCCAAAAAACATCAAGGAAAGGGAGAGTTGATGAACACACGAAGATTTCTTTATAAGGTTAACAGCATACCTTTTTTAGTTTAACTTTTAACTAAAGAGATTAAGCATCTAATGACGTCAACTTACTTTACCTTATCAGCCGTCTTATTCGACGCCCGACCATTTGGGGTTGAAGGCCCAGCGGACTCCGAAGAAATGTCCTCTAACTGCAGGACCATAATAATACCATCAGTAATAAGAGAAAGCACCAAAGTCAGGACATCAGGAAGAACACCTACGTTTCTATCCATCTTCACTGCTGAATCGACAACTGCAGCTGGAACTACATCAGGGATGCTTCTTGCATTTGTGGACTCTCTCCAGATGCCAATCGGGTGGTCAGTTCCATACATGTCCATTGCTCTTGGTATGACAAATGGCGCAGATGAAGAAACCATCCTACTTGACTGAACACGAATCTAAAGATGAGACATAAATAGAGCAAATCCAATAAAAGCAAAAGCATGCACTGATCGGAAAACGATAAATCCATACGGTATTTGAACAAAGCAGAAAGGCACTTTATAGCTTTTAGATTCAAAGGCACATATAACATCTTTCCCAAAAAAACCACAATAATAAGAAACAGCATAAAAGCATCAGAGGACAAATAATCATCAGCAATCGACTTGATTTTTTTTTTTTTTTTTTTTTTTGAAAAGATACAATTGATATCCCGGGTTATTTCGACTTGATTGCCACCTTTTACTAATCAATAGAAAGATACCCAATTGATAGATCCATAACAGGAAATAAATCACATTTCCAGAAATATAAAAACACGCCCGATACGCTCCAAAGAACTAACAAAACACAGAGAGAGCAGTAAAGAAGCAGCACAACATGTCGTCCTTGTCAACAGAAGCGCAGGTTTCGGCTTTACCCTGTGCAGCAGCAATTCCATGTCGGAAATCGGCTCCGATTGGAGCGAAGAGCTGTTACCACCGTAAACTACGAAGCTCGAATCCTGTTCGTGTGAATCAAAACCGAGATATATAACGTCTCCCATGCAAACCAAGGTGAGGGAAAAATCTAACTGTGGATTGAGGAGTTACCAACGATCGTGAATCTATGGTTTCTTCCCCAGCAACATGGGGATGGAGGGATCGAGAAGGATTGAGTCTTTCCACCTCAACGGCGAGAAGCAAGTCGAAGGTGGCTGATGGGGCCTTCTCTTCTCTCCTACTCTCCCTCTGCCTCTCGCGAGTGTGATTGGTGCAGAAAGGGACTTCCAGCAGCGGGCGGACAGGTCTATTCGCAGCGAAGTGTGGAATACATATAGCCAAACTTACTGAAATCAAGTAGGATCGCAGTTGGAAGCAAAAGCAAGCGCACACAGATACGAATACGACGCATATCTTGTAGATTATATCATATTATATGGTGTAATGCAGTTCTTACACGTCAACGCATCCACTTGTGAATGCAGTATTTTGGGTGCAACCTCGCCATTAATTTGATGGTCACTGAGCTCATGACGCACTGCAGTAACACCATAATTAATTAATTAGATATTTGTTATTCGGGAAAGGCTCTTTTACATAGTTTAGTATATTTCCCACCAAATTCAATTAACTAGTACCCATTATCTTCCTGATAATAGAGAAGAATGTGATTGAAAACTACAATCACCATCACCACCACTAGGGCAACTCCACTTAATTTGTGGGCCAACAAGTAGTAGGACCCTCAACCCCCACACTTGGAGCTCGAACTTCCACTCGAGAACCCGAAGACAAGTTCCATCATGTTTCGGAGTTGGGCTCTTTAGACTTTCTCTTTTAATTTGGAGTTTGTCTTGAGAAGGTTATTCACTGTTCGTCGATGTGTTTTCTCCCAATGTTTGGTGGATGTCAAATCCTCACTTTTCACTTGTGGACTGGGAGATGGTTACATTGCTCAAGGAAGATGGGTGGTTTGGTGTGCCGAGACTAGAGTTGATGAATCGTGCACTACTGTAAAAGTGGGTTGTGCGAATTTGGGGTGATAAGGAGGACTTGTGCAGTAGACTCATTCGCAGTATCTACAGGGTTGATGTCCACTCTGTTAATGCTATATGTAACATACGTTCAGAGATGGCTTTGTGGAAGGGTATTCGTGCGATTCTCCCAGATCTTCCTCATCTCCTCTGCCCATGCTTAGGTGATGGGGGTAGTTTCTTCTTTTGGTGATGATTGGATGAATGACGGACCTTTGACTTCCCGTTTTCCCTGCCTTTATGCTCTAGCAGAGGATAAAAGTGCTCATGTCGTTGATGTCTGGGATAACGTCTCTTGGAGACCTACTTTCGCAGGCGCTCTTTCTGAACTGTGTATGCAAGAATACCTCAACTTGATGGGGTCTTTATCTATGATTGAGGGACCCACTTCTGGTAAAGACATATGGGTTTGGAGAGAGGGTGAGTTCTCTGTCAAGAAGGCTGACAACGTGCTAATCAAGGGAGCTGAATCGATTCTTGAGGACCTTGTTAGGGATTGCAGGCTTATTTGGGAGTTGAGAGTTCCACCACGTATTAAAGTTTTCATGTGGCTCCTGAGGCATGGGAGATTACTCACGAAGGAGAGGCGAGCCCGTATCTTTCGTTCTGAAGATAACTCTTGCGTTCTGTGCAATTCACCATTGGAATCTGCTGAGCACCTGTTTCTGGGTTGTGGTAGGACTAGAGATTTTTGGTGGATGTTGGATGTGGATTGAGTTGATCATAGAAACATGACGTCATTATAGGAATCTCTCCTCAACTCTAGATTCCGTCCAAATGCAGAGAGATTTATGCCAATTGCAGATGTTTTGGCTCTTTGGCTTGCTAGAAATGGTGTAATTTTCCATGCAGAGAGGTTCTATGTCGAAAATATAATCCACCTAACTCAGACTCTCCTCAAGTCCTAATTGTTCTGATAATATTTTTTATTAATATATTGGGACGGACAAGTAGCTTGTTTCTCCCTTTTTGATTCAAGGAAAAAAAGGTATACATTGCATGTGCTAGTGGTTCCTGGTGAGGCAAGCAATAGATGTGTCTGTGTGTGCAATGACGCATCCATGATATCCACCTTAATGTTTTGTCCAATCACATGCCATGCATTGTTAAAAAATTATAATATAAGATAAAGCCTATGGCATCTGCACATGATGGGCAGTACTTGTTCGGAGATGACAACGTACAATCAAAACATACTCTTTTTGCCTTTGGCAAAAACAACAGTCTTTGAACCAATTATTCACAAATCCAACTACTTAAGACGCTTGGTTTTATTCTTTCCCCCTAAAGACTTCTCTCTGATTCAACATGAATTATCACTGCAACAAAAACACATTAAGATAACCAGGGACGGAACCTGAACGTTTTCGAAGAGGGGCACAATGTTAAAAGAAATATGTGTATTAGGGATGCAAACGGATGAATACAGATGCGGATACATGTATTACCGCATCCTTATTCATTTTTGAATACGAATACGGATGCAGATATGAATATTGTATCATAAAATTTATACAAATATGATAAAAGAAGACATAGAATTTTGTTATATAGGTTTAAAAATAAATCTATGACTATCTTTATATATGAAATGGATATACGGATACGGATACAAATGTTTGCAGATGAGGCTCTGGGAAGGCTATATAAGGAACCCCAGACCTCCTGTACTCATTGAAAAGTGAATAGAGAAACACGCCCCTTAGAGGGCTTCTCCCGTGGTTTCATCCCGCTCCTCACGGAGTAGGGTTCCACGTTAAATCTTTTGTGTTCTTCATGTTTATCTTTATTTCTATGCTCGCTTCCGCATTCTTCATATTTTATAACATGGTATCAGAGCGGGTTCGTTTCTCGGTATTTTTATGTTCATTATCTCTTCGCAGATCGATTGTTTCTTGAAGATTGATCGCAAAGAGTTTTTTTGTTTGAGTCCAATTCTAAGGTTCCCATCTGGAACCCTAATTTATGTCCTCCTCATTCATGTCGGGCGAAAGGCTCCCAGATGGTGAGATTTTTAATTCTGCAACCACAGGCCGTTGCCCTAAACAGCCCCTCAGGCCGCAAGCATCACGTGAGCCCAGGCGGCGCATGATCGATCTCCAGGCGCTGGTCTCGGCGGTGCATGATCGATCTCCCCTTTCAGCGTTTCTCCCAGGCGGAGCCTCGTCCTAGCGCACCCCTCGCGCAGGCGGCGCGAGGCCGTTCCATGCTCCCGCGTCAGGCGTCCCCTCCAGCAAAGCTCCATGCGTGTGCTCCTATCCTGACCGATGCTCCAGGGGGTGCCCTCGATTGGCCGCACGGCTCCAGGCGGCGGCACCCCACTGCACAGTTCCATGTCCCCAGTCCCCAGGCGGAGGACATCCCAGCGCCTTCCGCAATCATGCCTCCATCAACGGCGATCTAGATTCGTACGGCGATCAAGATACGCATAACACCTGTGGACTCGCCGCCTAGCGATCCAGGCGTGCAGCCCCTCTCTCCAGAAGCAACATCGTCAAAGGCCCCTCTCATCTCTCCCACGCAGGGGCGGCGGCATTCTTATCAGGGGTATATGCGAGAGAGAGAGAGAGGGCTCCCACTAGGGCCCCGTGGCCTTTCTTTAAAAAAATTTGTTTCATTGTCATTATGCGGGCCAAATGGGCCTGCCGTGTATTACAAAAAAAAGGAGAGTCGTGAGATGGTTTGGGCTCCCTATGGTCGAGATTTGTTAAAAAAAGGCAACGGGGGAGGAGTATTCAGGCCCAAGTGGGCATGCCTTGCATGAAAAAAAGGAAGAAGAAAGAATTTATTTAAAAAAATGAGAGAAGAGAGCTTTTTTAAAAAAAGAGAAAAAAAGAGGCGCGTACAAGGAAAAAGCCGTACGCCAAGCAAAAAAATGCAAAAGCCGTAAAAAAATGATAAAACGGCTTTAAAAGGAAAACTATTTTCAAAAAAAATGTGGACGGCTTAAAAAAAATGAAAAGCCGCATGTTCATGTTTTTTCCCCATTCTATCTTGTCTTCTCCCAACTTGGTCGACATCCATGTTTTCCGACAAGTATGGGAGAAAGGGGGAGTATATATATAGAGTCACAGGTCTTGTGCTCCAGATTCAGATGTCAGATGCATATTTCCAGACCAGCCAGTTTTTCAGACTCTACAGTTCGGTTTCAGACTCGACGATTGTCTTCCGAGTCCTTCAGTTTCAGACACGCACGAGTGTGCGGCCATTTTCAGATGAGCATATGTTGCCATCATTGTCAGAGGTCCCCATCATTCTTGTTGTTGTTCGGCCAGAGTCTTCATGTGAACCATAGGGACTCCAGAGCAGAGGACCATTCCCTATGCCATTGAGGGCAAGGGTTTTCATGTGGTATCATAGGTACACCAGAGCAGTGCACCATTCTCTGAGCCAGATGGGAGAGATCCAGTTCTCCGACAAGGAGACTTCAGGTGCAAGTTCAGACTCAATGGTCAGATTCCGAGTCTTCAGTTGACTCACACTACAGCCCGTTCGTCCTCCTCACCTACACGGCATGAGAAACAACGTCCTCGACTGCAGCAATGTGCGCGTTGGGTTGATATTGTCCGTAGTGTCCTGTAGCGTTGAGTTGAGTTTCTTTCTGTTTGTCCAAGCTGAGCATTGCATGCTCCAGCTTGAGGGGGAGTGTTGGAGTATAAGTTGTATGCGCCTATTGTGTTGTAGCAGGGTAAATGGATCCTGGAGAAGATCCATTTACCCCATCATGTGTTTAGTCCCATACCGCCCAATGGTGGGACTTGGAGGCTCTGGGAAGGCTATATAAGGAGCCTCAGACCTCCTGTACTCATTGAGAAAGTGAATAGAGAAACACGCCCCTTAGAGGGCTTCTCCCGTGGTTTCATCCCGCTCCTCACGGAGTAGGGTTCCACGTTAAATCTTTTGTGTTCTTCATGTTTATCTTTATTTCTATGCTCGCTTCCGCATTCTTCATATTTTATAACAGATACCAAAACTATATCCATATATGTATCCATTTTAAAATGGATACGGAAATGGATGTCAAAATTTGTATGAAATGGATACGGTGACGGACCGGATACGGATATATCCGTAACCGTTTGCATTCCTAATAGTATTGTGAGGGATAGATTATATCGCCTATATTTTTCATGTATATATTAGTTCTTTTTGAATTTATTTTTTAATCAATTGCATATTTTTAATTCAATCTTACCTAAACTGATATCATATAAATCCGACCTTGTGGGATTTTTTTAATGATATTACATCTTTTTAAATATTAGATATATTCGAATATTTTCAATTTTTTAAAAGTCGATCTTTGGATAATGGTTAAGTACAACATAAACTAAACGTGTTCCCAATCTTCATCAAATAGAAAATACAAAATACAAAAATTTTTACATACTTTTTATTATCAATTATCAGATCGATATATGTATGAAAAAAATGAGCCAATCAAGAATGTATATATATGTGTGTGTGTGTGTGTGTATTTGACCACCTTACTTGATAATAAATAGAATTAATCGTATATGTAAAAGTGGTAATGAGATTGGAGGGAAAATCGATCTATTATACAATTTTGAGCCTAAAAAAATAACGATGCCCAATACGATATCTGATTAGGTTGATCAATGGTAAAATATACCACTATTCGATAAAAAAATGATAATGGATATATTATTTATTGGTAAAGATTACTGGTATTTATTTCTCAGAGAAATGAAAGGGGCATTTAAAAGTCTCACCCTCAAAAAATCCAAAGAGAACGTTATACATATGAAAGATTATAACTTTTTTTGCTTCCAAAAAACTATGGGGATATAACTAAGTATATATATTATGTTATCCAAAAACTTAGGAGGAGGGGGGAGTGCATGTTCCACTCCGTTGAAAAGAACGGTGAGGGGCTTCTAACGTCCGATTATGGAGGGTTTGCGGTGCCCAACAAGTTGGGTCTGGTAATTGCTATGTCGACCGCTTTCTCAGCACTCAAAACATCACCAATCAAATTAAGCAAACATTTAACCCACGATCTAAGATAAATATATGAGTGTGAGTCAAAGTTTATTTTTATTTTACCTCTACAAAATATGTCTAACGACCCTTTGCTTTGCCACTCACTGATGAACGCTCAGGCGACGAGGCTAAGTGATATCAAAGGTCATTGCGACCTCAATCACCCGAGCCAGACTCAACAACAAAAATAAAGACCACAAGTAAAAGCAATCAAGCACAAAATCTCAAGAAGCAGTCTCCTATAATTATTTAATATGGTATAGCGATCAGGGTCGAACACAAGGAGCACAGGTTAAGCCCACGAAGTAGTCAAAAATCAGAAAATACAAGACATATTTTTGTGGTTTTTAATTTGCAATTTTTTTATGTTATCTAATGAGAAAATGAATAAGAGACAAAGGAAATCATAATTCAACAATTTTTATTATGATTAAAAATACTCAAAAATAAGAGATAAAAATATTTTTGTAGTTTTAAAATATCAGATATTTTTGGTGATTTTCTGAAGTTTTTCTGATTTATATATATTTTTCTAAAAATGAAATAAAGTCAAAATAGAAAACAGTGTACAGCCTGGATGAGAAGGCAACTTTAAAATATCTAAAGTGCCTTAGACGTCATGCTTGTAATTTTATGTCAAAATAGAGGAAAATATCTAACTACAGAAATTGAAAACATATTTTTTATGGAATTTTTAATGATTTTTATAAGGTTTTTGGTCTTTTTGTAATTTTTAGGGGTTTTATGGAAGATAGTGGCACAAAAATGCTAGTGGAAGTAAAAGACACCAAAACAAACACACGGTAATTTTTTTGGAATTTTTATGGTATTTTTATTTTTTTGGAATTTTATAAAGCAGACCGACTCTTTTTAGTGGTTTTTTATTTTTAGAAAATAGCAAATAAAATCAAATTGTGTCACAAAAATTACCAAAAATATTACACAATAGTAGTAGCTACTGATAATTTTTGGGGATTTTTGGAGTAAATTTGATAATTATTTGCTTTAAAGCCATACACACACGTTACAAGGGCCTAAATGCAAATAATCTTAAGTTTCCAGATCAAATAGTAACACACATATAAAGTCCACGGGCATCAATGCAAAAAGTCTAGGAAAACACGCACATGTTCGATAAAACATTCACAGGGGCATAAATGCAAATCTAGAAAATAGTTCATTCAAGCATGAACCAGTAGGAATTACAAGATAAATGTGCAAAAACACCACAGTCCGGATGATCAGGCACGTGTTCCCAAATAGGGAGGACTAAAGAGCAAATACTGGAAACTTAAGGACTAGAGTGTAAATAGTTCAAACTATAACTTTATTTAAAAAGTTAAAACATAAAGTATGAAAAGTGCAGGGAGAAAAGTGCAATATACCCTTACAGCACGTGAGGAGTGCACGGAGGTCGCTAGTGAGAGTGTAGACGTGCGGCTCTAATCCACTGCAGATGTCAGATCTGACGTTTCAGAACTGGTCGGATATGCGCCAGATATGTCATCCAACGGCCTGAAAAGCTTGTTGTGTCGGCACTGTGGATTCGATCTGGAGAAAGCCGATCGATCTAACAGTGCGGAAGACGTCTGGAAGAACAACGCTGGGATGAACTTCACCAGAGCCAAGGAAGTGATCCTCAGCTCCGGCGGTCGATCAGAAGGCACGAGTGGTAGTGGAAAGCTTCCGCGTCGACTGAGCGGGTCCGATGGAGTAGCTATCGACCAGAGATGCGTGGCGATGAACGAGGCCTGGAGCTACTCCGACGGACCTCTGATGAATGAAATAGGGGGTCCAAATATGCGTTAGTACCTGCATGGAAAGCTGGGACTCAGGGCTATGCTCCGGTCCGGGTTATTGGAGCTAAAAACCAAATAAGCGGAGGTGGGCGACGTTCGATCTCCGACGAAGATGGTAAGGGAGATCTAGGCCCTAATCGCGACCTGGTGGTCGAGTATAAGGGGGATCAGACTGCGGTGCGAGATGGAGGGCAAGTGTGCGGGTCGATCGAAGTAGTTGGGTGTGGAAAACGGGGCTCCGACTGGCTGGTCGAAGCAAGTGAACACGCGGCGGCGGTGAACGGAAGGATCGAATCGAAACGGAAAAGGCGAAGGATATAAAGGGTACCTGAAGATCTGGGATTGTTCCTTCTCTCCAGGCAAAGGTGTACGTCGGGGTGATGGCCTCAACCTCGATGTGAAAGGCAGGACAGGCTACTCGCGGTAGAGGTCCGGCCACGAAGGTTGAGCGTCGGCTCTTCTGCACCGAACCGAGCTCCGAGCGATGCTCTGAGCAGCTGTCACTTAGCTGGAGGAGGCTAGGGATCGATATGGGAGCGAGGCGTGAGTTGCTGCTCCTGGGAGGCGGATGAGAGACTTTATAGAATTCCTAGGAGGCTGGAGGAACCGAGCAGGGGCACGCGAACCGAGGAAGATCCACGCTTTGTTAGGGATCCACGAGGGTCTTTGATCGAAGGGGATGCTGAGGGTGAAGAATTGGGGCGAGGGGATGCGTGACCCGACTGGGGAAATTCAGAGTAAAGGTCCGGCGATGAGATCGAGTCGGGTCAAGCCCGGGAAGAGGACGTTGACCCAGGTCAACAACCTTACATGGACCAATCAGAAAATTTGAATATACAAAATACTTTAAAAAATACTAAATGATTCTAAATCAAAAAGTGTATAAAATGAAAAATATTTGTTATTTTTAAAACTATTTTCTGTGATTTTTATTCATTTTTTTGAAAAATAAATTAATCTATATACAGTATAGTGTATTATATACTGGTATAATATACCTATGTATTTTATATAATTATTTGTATTTTATTATTTTTACACAAATACTCCAATTTTATATTTTATTTATTGATAACATAAATTTTCAAGTACAGAATAATTTTTATTGTATTTTTATTACTTAATTACAGATGTGTAATAAATGGAGAAGAAAACATATATACATGTATTATGTACAAGGGAGAGAGAATTTTATTTTTTGTTTTTTATTTTATTTTTCTAATTTTTGTTTTATTCGATATGGAGAAAGCCGATCGATATAACGGTGTGGAAGATGTCTGGAAGAACAACGTTGGGATGAACTTCACCAGAGCCAAGGAAGTGATCCTCAGCTCCGATAGTCAACCAGAAGGCACATGAGTGGTCGTGGAAAGCTTCCACGTCGACTGAGCTGGTCTGATGGAGTAGCTACCGACCGGAGATGCGTGGTGATGAACGGGGCCTGGAGCTGCTCCGGCGGACCCCTGATGAATGAAATAGGGGGTCCAAATATGCGTTAGTACCTGCAAGGGAAAGCTGGGACTCAGGGCTATGCTCCGGTCTGGGTTATTGGAGCTAAAAACCAAAGAAGCAGAGGGGGGGGCACGTTCGATCTCCGACGAAGATGGTAAGGGATATCTAGGCCCTAATCGCGACCTGATGGTCAAGTATAAGGGGGATCAGACTGCGGTGCGAGATGGAGGGCAAGTGTGCGGGTCGATCGAAGTAGTTGGGTGTGGAAAACGGGGCTCCGACTGGCTGGTCGGAGCAAGTGAACACATGGAGGCGATGAACGGAAGGATCGAATCGAAATGGAAAATGCGAAGGATATAAAGGGCACCTGAAGATCTGGGATTGTTCCTGCTCTCCAGGCTAAGGTGTACGTCGGGGTGATGGCCTCAACCTCGATGTGAAAGGCGGGGCATGCTACTCGCGACAGAGGTCCGACCACGAAGGTTGAGCGTCGGCTCTACTACACTAAACCAAGCTCTGAGCGATGCTCCGAGCAGCTGTCACTCAGCTGGAGGAGGCTAGGTATCGATATGGGAGCGAGGCACGAGTTGCTGCTCCTGGGAGGCGGATGAGAGACTTTATAGAATTCCTAGGAGGTTGTAGGAACCGAGCAAGGGCGCGCGAACCGAGGAAGATCCGCACTTTGCTAGGGATCCACAAGGGTCTTGGATCCAAGGGGAAGTTGGGGGTGAAGAATCGGGGCGAGGGGATGCGTGACCCGACTGGGGAAATTCAGAGAAAAGGTCCGGCGATGAGATCGGGTCAGGTCAAGCCCGGGAAGAGGACGTTAACCCAGGTCAACAACCTGACGTGGACCAATCAGAAAATTTGAATATACAAAATACTTAAAAAATAGTAAATGATTTTAAATCAAAAAGTGTATAAAATGAAAATATTCGTTATTTTTAAAACTATTTTCTGTGATTTTTTTATTTTTTTTGAAAAATAAATTAATTTATATACAATATAGTGTATTATATACCAGTATAATATACCTATGTATTTTATACAATTAGTTTTATTTTGTTGTTTTTACATAAATACTCCAATTTTATATTTTATTTATTGATAACATAATTTTTAGAGTATATAATAGTTTTTATTGTATTTTTCTTATTTAATTACAGATGTGTAATAAATGGAGAAGGAAACATATATACATGTGTTATGTACAAGGGAGAGAAAATTTTATTTTTGTTTTTTATATTATTTTTCTAATTTTTGTTTTATTCGATCTGGAGAAAGCCGGTCGATCTAACGGTGCGGAAGACGATTGGAAGAACAACGTTGGGATGAACTTCACCAGAGTCAAGGAAGTGATCCTCAAGTCCGATGGTCGATCAGAAGGCACATGAGTGGTCGTGGAAAGCTTTCGTGTCAACTGAGCAGGTCCGATGGAGTAGCTACCGGCCGGAGATGCGTGGTGATGAACGGGGCCTGGAGCTGCTCCGACGGACCTCTGATGAGTGAAATAGGGGGTCCAAATATGTGTTAGTACTTGCAAGGAAAGCTGGGACTTAGGGCTATGCTCCGGTCCAGGTTATTGGAGCTAAAAACCAAAGAAGCGGAGGAGGAGGACGTTCGATCTCCGACGAAGATGGTAAGGGAGATCTAGGCCCTAATCGCGACCTGATGGTCGAGTATAAGGGGGATCAGACTGCGGTTTGAGATGGAGGGCAAGTGTGCGGGTCGATCGAAGTAGTTGGGTGTGGAAAACAGGGCTCCGACTGGCTGGTCGGAGCAAGTGAACACGCGACGGCGATGAACAGAAGGATCGAATCAAAATGGAAAAGGCAAAGGATATAAAGGGTACCTGAAGATCTAGGATTGTTCCTGCTCTCCTGGCAAAGGTGTACATCGAGGTCATGGCCGCAACCTCGATGTGAAAGGCGGGGCGGGCTACTCGCGGTAGAAGTCCGGCCACGAAGGTTGAGCGTCGGCTCTGTTGCACCGAACCGAGCTCCGAGCGATGCTCTGAGCAGCTGTCACTTAGCTGGAGGAGGCTAGGGATCGATATGGGAGCGAGGCGTGAGTTGCTACTCCTGGGAGGTGGATGAGAGACTTTATAGAATTCCTAGGAGGTTGGAGGAACCGAGCAAGGGCACGCGAACCGAGGAAGATCCACGCTTTGTTAGGGATCCACGAGGGTCTTAGATCGAAGGGGATGCTGAGGGTGAAGAATCGGGGCGAGGGGATGCGTGACCCGATGGAGGAAATTCAGAGTAAAGGTCCGACGATGAGATCGGGTCGGGACAAGCCCGGGAAGAGGACGTTGACCCAGGTCAACAACCTGACGTGGACCAATCAGAAAATTTGAATATACAAAATACTTAGAAAATAGTAAATGATTTTAAATCAGAAAATGTATAAAATGAAAAATATTTGTTATTTTTAAAACTTTTTCTGTAATTTTTATTTATTTTTTTGAAAAATAAATTAATCTATATACAGTATAGTGTATTATATATTGGTATAATATACCTATGTATTTTATACAATTATTTTTATTTTGTTATTTTTACACAAATACTCCAATTTGATATTTTATTTATTGATAACATAATTTTTAGAGTATAGAATAATTTTTATTATATTTTTATTACTTAATTACATATGTGTAATAAATGGAGAAGGAAACATATATACATGTATTATGTACAAGGGAGAGAGAATTTAATTTTTGTTTTTTATTTTATTTTTCTAATTTTTGTTTTATTTTTAGGAGTATGTACCATGAGGTAAAAAGAATCTTTTATTTTATTTTGTTAAAAAAATTATTTATTTATACCAATGAATATGTACAATATATAGGGGGCCCTATCTCTCTCTACATATTTTGTTTGGGGATCAGGTCGATGCTTGGCCTTCTCTTGGGGTTCGGGTTACTTTGTATTTATTCTAAATACCTCCATCCTTTTTCTTTTTGTTATTCTTTTATTTTTGCATAAATGCAAGTTAATTATGTATATTTAACACATGCATGCATAATGCTAACTTATTGTATTTATATCTATTTACATGATGCTTTGCCAAGATAATTAGCTAAAATAAAAGAATAAAGAGTGTTGATCAGGGATTCATCACTCACCTGTAGGATTCGACTCTTCTCTCCCTCGTAGCTAGAGACGGAGGGTACACGGATAGGAAAATAATTATTGTCTACAAAAATAAACAACTATTTTTGTAATTTTCCTGCTTTTTTTCATTTTGTGCGTTTTTATGATATTTAATTTTTTGGCATTTTTAATTACATAAATTTATGTTTTTACCTTTATAATTTTTATTTATTTTTTTATTTTCTGATTTTTAATTTCCTACTATTTTTACAATTTATAATAGGTATATATGTATCTTTTATAAGAATATGTATAATATAGGTTCTATATATGATATATATATATAGTAAATATGTAAAAATTCAGAAAATATATACATGTACAATGGTTTTTATTTTTTAAGGCTTTAAAATATATTTAAGGTAATAATAATATAATTAATATTAATAAAGTATTAATTTGTATATATAGTTAATATAGGATTTTATATTTATAAATATAGCTAAAATACTGAAAAATACAAAATAAAATATTTTTATCCTTTTCCATTTTCTCTATTTTAGTAATTTTTGATGTTTTTTTCTAGTTTTTATGTACTTTTACTAAAATACTCAAAATCAAGAGTTAATAAATAGGTCGAATTGTCTTGAAATTTAAAAATAAATAATTAGTGCAAAATATTATTAATTTTTTATTATGTTATATATAATATAGGTAAAAATACATAGAAGAAAACTATTTTTTTATTTTATATAATTTTTAAACTTTTATAGGGTTAGAAGGGGTTTCTCAATTCTTAAGGTCTTTCTTTTTTGTGACTTTTGATCTTGAGTGATATTATATAGTAATATATATTAGAGTTTTTTAGATTAGTTTTCGTATTTTTAATTATTTTTATTTCTAAATAATTAATAAATAGCTCCTTAATGAATTTTAATAAATGAAAAATGCAAGCAAATGCTAAACAAAAATCTTAGTGCAAATAAGCAATATTTGAAGCATTTACTATATTTTTTCCATGAATTTACAAGAACATGAGCAATTTAATAAAAAATACAGATTAATTTACAATGTACTAACATGGGTATATGTGCAAAAAATATAAAGTTAGGGGGTTGCATGCAAATTAGACCAAACTTTTACACTGATATACAAATTTTGTATATTAAAATGAAATAAAGGAACTCAGAGGGATCCCGTGCGTAATGGACAACTCATGTAGGGGACTACGTGTGTTGAGTTGGCACTGAGCCTAAGTAGAATTTTCAACAAATGTTAGGGGGTCCATGTAATTTTAACAAAAAAGTTTGAACTACAATCAATATTTACAAGACTACTTTATAAATGCAAAAGGCAAGGGTATGTGATGTGATTACCCCACTTAAGTGGCACAGATCGGAGGGCGCTCGGATGTCCATGTGTCCTGATCAGCGACTGGTGGTATGTACCGCTTCACCTCGCATTTGACGCTCTAGATTAGATTTGGGAGAGAAGGTTCATCCAATGGTGATGAAGAGATGAGGAAGGATACCCAAGAACACGTTCTTGGATGAACTTTGATCTCGATGTCTCGCAACTCTGACACTCTCTTCCTCTGATGCTCTCTATGGTTTCTCGGAGTACACACGTGTCTACATGGGGTATTAACAAGATCTGGGCCACATCGGAGGGGGCATGGATGTCAAGCTCGCTAGGAGGTTTGGCCTGGACCAAAGCTCATTTCCAGATGGGTGTTATCAACCCCAAAACCTACAACAAAAGGATAGGGGACCCAACGTTGTCTCCTCATCCCTCTATTGAAGCTACAATGTAATGAAAGCGAAGGGGCGGGGGAGATCCGATGAAGGTGGAGGTGTGAGTTCCGGTCCCACTTGATATGTGCAGGATCAAGGGGGCCAACGAGAGGACTCAACAGAGAAGGTGAAGGGGATGGATATGAAGGCTAATTGGGGTCGAAATGGAGGGTTAGGGTTGGATCCTAGTACTCCAGCTAATTTTAAAACCTAAAATTAGACTAGATGAGACCCAAATTAATGAAACTAAAGTCTGGATTAAGCTACATGAATGAAAAGCAATAAAAGAACCTAAATCTACAGCTCGCACCTGCTTGGAGGCAGGGAGCAGAGGAGGTCATCAGAGCAGTGATCAATGGACTTGGATCACTGCCTTCGCCGCTTTATCTGCACCAAGAAGGCTTGGAGCAGCGCCTGCTGTCACCAGGGTCTCAACAAGAAGTTCCTAATGGGGTCACAATAGAGCAAGGGGAACAAAATGGAGAAATGGGGTAAAGGTCGAAATTAATAGACAAGGGTTCTGATAAAAAAGGTAGGGAGATGGCGTGTAGGTGGAGCGTGGTAGGTGGAGATGCATGTATTATCAACTATTTCTCTTTTTTTCGATCGTCTGAAAGGGACAAAAGAAACATCTTGTTTTTTCCTTCAAACATTTATGATCTCGAGTGGACCCTCAGTCGGATTCAAACCCAGATGAAGTTCTGACCATTTGTCAGAGAAAAAAGAACGAACTAATCTTGTGGGATTCCCAAAAATCCTTCGATTTCTTCCAGAAGCAGATGATTATTCCTCTACTTCTCACCTTCTATGAATAGCCGAGACATTGATGAAGGTCCAAAAAGGCCTTTTGGGAATCGATCTGATTCTATTTATGTTCGTTCCGTTTGAAGAAAGAAAGAATCCCAAAGAGACTGACTGATTTATAAATAAATGAAAAGAATAAAAAATACATAATTGTTTTCATCTCTAACATTTGTTTTACAGGAAAATTAAAAAATAAAAATACATAATTCGTTTTTATCTCTATCTAACATTCGTTTTGCAGGACAAGATAATAAAAAATAAAAAATATAATAAAAAATTAAAAAAATATTTCTATTGTCTATAGTTGCTGTTTAAAAAAAATAAAAAAATTCTTTTATGGCGCCTTCGCTGCGACCGCAGCCCCCATGTCGCAGTGCCTCCGCCCCTCCAGATCCAACCCGCGACCCGCGCTAGGAGGCGGCGGCGGCACTCCGCCCCCTGTCCCCCTTTTGAAGAACGAAGGATCCCAGGAAAAGGAATCCTAGAAGGGGGTTTTTTAGATTATAAAAAAATTGGAGAAATTACAAGAAAAGCCCCTGGAACATTCGAAAATTACAAATCAGCCCCTACCATGGGCAAATTTTAGTTTTCACCCTACACCTTATTTATGGTGATATTTCGATGCAAAAACTTTGAATAATTGCACTTTAGTCCCTGTATCACAGACTTAATTTTGCATGATTATTTGATGAAAATAAATGGTATCTATGCTCAATAAATTCCCAAAAAATCATGTTAGGTTCCTACTGTAGTGTTCTTCATTGTATATAATTTCATCCAATTTAATCATAATCGATATTTTTAAAAATAAAAAATGTCTTTTATTTGCCCAAAATTAGAAAAATCATAGAAATTCGAAAATAAATTTGTCTAAAAGTTCTAAAATAATCAATGTAGGTATATTTTACTGTCCTTTAATTTCTTTCTAATTTCCTTGCATTTATTGTTTATATAAACCACAAAAATTGCGAAAAACTAAAAACCTTAAAAAATGTAAAAAATTCTAGAAAAATTCAAAAAAATTAATTTCAGACTTTGTTTGTAGATATTTAGTTGTACTTTAGCTTAAAAATAATTTCCAAGAGTTTTGGCCATTTAAAGTGTTTTTAAGTTACAAAATACTCTTAGTTGTCAATTGTTTTCTTGTATTTCCACTGTTTGATTTTAATAAAATTAAAAAAAATATTAGAAAAATTTGAAAAAAATATCAAAATATTTCAAAATCTATAAAACCCAAAAATATATTTTCTGCAAGTTTCCGATCATTTTTGGACATTTTAAAAAATAAAAAAAGAGAGTGTGTGCGTATTTTTTATCCATTGTGCATATTGTGACTTGTGATTTATTTGATAATAAAAAATTGAAAAAAAATAAAAAACCACTAAAAATTGTATTTTTCGAAATTTGACTACTTAGTTTTTAAATTGTGCTCCTTGTGTTCGACCCTGGTCGCCATACCAGGTAAAGTGAATAGCGAAAACTGCTTGTTTTTCATTGCTTAATTTCTTTAAAGTGGTTTAAAAATTATACTTCTCGTTGAACGAATATATTGGTTGAGAACAATGACATTGCTTAATTTAATCCATCTAAACAGTATTGAAATTCAACTCATCACCTGTTGTAGCCTACTTTCTTGCCTTAGCTCTATATCTGCAAGTCGAAAGAGTAAGTCAGATGTAAATACTTGAATTATGGGATATTTACCCAGCGAACCCTGAAATCTTTCAAAATTACCTCTACGACCTTTGAAACATCGATATTCCTCCCTAGACCCCGTAATCTTGCTCCGTCTTACCCAACAAACCCTGCCGTCAATATTAACTATATTTGAGTCAAATACTCGAGTTAGTCTTGAGTTAACCTAACCAATTATCATCGGACGGTTAGGATTAGCCAAAATAAAAAAAGGGAAAAAATCATGTAGGCGTTCTTCGTCAGCGCAGGCGGCTACATCGCGGGGAGGGGGGGTGGCGACGGGCCAAGCAACAGGGAGGCCAGAGGTCCATCGTCGGCGATCGGGAGGTTCAAGGGCCAGAGGCGTCGACTACATCGTCAGCCAGAGGCCAGAGGCGGGCCAAGCAACAGCGGGCCAAGCAACAGGGAGGCCAAAGGTACATCGCGGGGAGGTGGGGGGCTCCATCGGGAGCCCATCGGGAGGGGGACGAAGCAGCAGCTGGGCGCGCGCGAGGGCGGAGGTTCATCGTCGGCGGGAGCCCATCGGGAGGGGGCCGCAGCAGCAGGGCGGAGGTCGGGAGGTGGGGGCGGGAGCCCATCGGGAGGGGGCCGCAGCAGCAGGGCGGAGGTCCATCGTCGGCGGGGCAGGTGGGAACCTCCTCCTCCTGCGCCTCCTCCGCTCCCCCTTCCGACCTCCCCTTCTCCACCTCCATCTCCCCCTCCAACAGCCAGATCCTCATCCATGTCACCCACCGTGGCTCCCCCCGCCAATTCTCCGCCGTACAGCTTCTCGCCATGCTCTTCTCCCACCTCCGCTCCCTCGCCTCCCGCTCGCTCGGCCCCATCTCGGAATGCGTCATCGGTGTCCCCGTGTACTTTACCGACTCCCAGCGCCGTGCGTACCTCGACGCCGCCAACATCTCTGGTCTGGCGTCGGGAGGGCTAAGGTAGCCGAGGCGCGCTAGGGCCGGCGGGGGAGCAGGGGAAGCGACGCCGGGGCTTTGGACGGCACGGTGGGGTTGAGGTTTCGAGGAGGACGGCGGGGAGGGCCAAATCCAAGGGAAAATGGCAATGAATGTAAATTTAACAAACAAATTGGGTATAATGTAAACAAATATAACGGAAGTCGGTTAGTTTTAACAGACAAATGGATGGGAGTTAACCAGAGGGTCTGCACGGTAATGGTTAGCAAGATTACAGGGTCTAGGGAGGAATATCGATGTTTCAAAGGTCGTAGAGGTAATTTTGAAAGATTTCAGAGTTCGCTGGGTAAATATCCCTTGAATTTATTTATGTATTGTATGCACAAAGAAAGGCTACATCTCAAAGCATTATGGTTTCTAGTTCGACTCCTATTGAGTCAGAATCGAAAATCTCAGCAGAGTGGTAGCTAGCAAGGAAAAAATGAGCGAAGAAAAAGGACGATGGGGGAGCACGATTGTGGGGTGCTCGACGAGGGAGGAGGAGAGGGGAAGGCATAGAAACTCAGCGGGGTCAGAGGTCTCGTAACCTCTGACATGAAGGTGGTGGTGGGGAAGAGGATAATTGACTTGACGGTCAACGGTCCGAATGCTATAGTTGGTCCACGTAGATCAACCAAAAATGGGATTAAAAATCCCTTATAAATATGTTAAAAAATAGTAAATGATTTTATTATATTTTTGTTAAAACATGAAATATGTTTATTTTTATTTACTATTTTAGGACTATTTTTATTTATTTTTTCTAAGCTATTTATTATGTGCTAGTATTTGCATGTATAGTTATATGTATAAATAACTATTTTTAGTATTTTTTATTTTTATTTTGTAATATGTATTTTATAATTTTATATGCATAATTCCTATGTTTATAAATTATTAAACTACATATTTGGACAATTTTACTATATGTTTTTGAGTTTATTTACATACTTAAATAATTAAGTCAATTTATTATGTACATACTTTATAGGTATAATTCATCTATATATTGAAGTACATTATTTATTTTAATAAGCTTTTATGGTTTTTTTTAATTTTTATTCTTTAAATTTATTTCAAATACCATTTGCAAATATATAAAAATACAAGAAACTTAAAAATATAAAAAAAATAAATATAATGAATATTTTATACAAGTATATTACATAATAAAGGCCCAAAATGCCAACTTTTGCATCTTAACTCAAAATTGAATGAAACCACCTTCATTAAATAGCTATTAATATTTATGAACAATAAAGTATGGATGAGCATTGGGTAGGGCCGGCCCGGCCCAGCCCGATGCCCGGCCCGATCAAGCCCGGCCCAGACCCGAGCCCGAGTAATAGCTGGGCGGGCCTGGGCTCTTTTTTTGGCCCAATCAGAATTTCGGGCCGGGCTTGGGCAAGGTGGGCCCGAGCCCGAGGCCCGTGGGCCGGCCCGATTATAGGTCCGCCCCGAGCCCGCGTATATGCCCGACCCGAGCCCGGCCCGCATTTAGGGCCCGAGCTAAGTTTGGGTGACCCGACCCGAGCGGCCTAACTTAGGGTTTCGTAAACCCAATGGCCTCCCATTCGGCCATTCCCATCCCCCGCTCGAAAAACTCTAATCCCCCTGGCGACTGGCGAGTGGCACCTGACCCTCTCCGGCTCTCCGGCTCTCCCCGCAAGCGACGGCCTGGGCGATCATCTTCTACGGCGTGCGTGCAGCTTGTGCGGCGGATCGGGTTAGTATTCACTTACTCGTCTACATGTCGGTGGACTATGTGCCCTCCGATAGAACACTAATCTAAAGGATTCGTTCTCTGCCCGTGTATGTTCGAGGAAGATGCTGTGCTTTCTTGATTCATTGGCATTCTTGGATGTAGTGTCTGCAGTAGTTTCTGCACTGGGTTTGATCTCTGCGAAGGACAAAAGGTACGTGTAAGAACAACAACACTGCCAACACGTTTCAATATGCAGAAATAGCCAATTCCCAAATCAAGGAGACACTGAAGGGCTGATAACAAACATCAATTAACCTAAACTCCACAAATTTAATGTTTTAAGAATTGTGTTGAGTTGATTCTATCTAATGTTATGGATATCACTTCAAGCAAACGTGGGTTTGTCCAAGTTACATTCTGCTATGTGGTGTTATGTGTTCCTGTGACTTGTGGCGGAGGTACAGTCACCAGATATCACACAAGGAACAAACCAGCACAGTTCATAAGCTCCCATTACGTTGGATCCGTGGAAGGGTCAGACCGCATTGGGTATTCAACAGCCGAAACATGCCATTATGCAGTAACAGGCCGGCCCGAACCGGGCCCGGCCCATTTAATTGCAAGCGGGCTCGGGTTTGGGCCACAAACCCAGATATCTCGCTGGCTTAGGCCCGGCCCGTTGACCCGAAAAACGAAATCGGGCTCGGGTCGGCTAGCTTGGGTCCGGCCCGACCCGGTCCGATGCTCATCCCTACAATAAAGGTGAGTTTGGTAAATTTTGAGTTCCTACGGAGAAGATATAGATTTTTAAAATTTTCTTTGCGCCTTTTTATTTGGTGTGTCCAAACATACTGTGCATTATTTTTGAAGGAAATAATTTTTGTATTACACTTTGTATTTTATGTACAAGTTTTATGTTCAAAGTTTATTGATTTGAGGTACAAATAATGGAAAATAAAATAGGTCCCAAAATGTTATTATTGGGCTATAAAATTAGGGTTTTAGGTTGTATTTTCTGTACAATTGATTGCCCTGTATCCCCCTACTTTATTCTTTGTTGGTCAGGTCATCGTGATGGTTGAGTCTCGGGATCAAGGTCACTCAGTGTCTTTGACGCTTCATTCTTTTTCTTTCTTTTTTTCTTTTATTTTGGAATTAAATATAATATATTATGGAGTGTTTTATATAATATTTTATGAGATTTATTAAATGTTATTTTGTATAAATTAATGCTATTTACATGCATTTAACTAGTGATTTAAGGCTAAAATGAAAGAATAAGGGTGATGAAATAGAGATTCATCACCCCTCATACTTGCCTTTATGCCAATAAGTGCATAAAAAGAAAATGAAGCAAAGAAAAAAAAAGAACTTGGAACCATTTTTGACCTTTGAACTTGTCCTTTTAAAATAAGAGCTTGGATCTCAGTTAAGACCTTTGGATTCTTGGTTTGTTCGGAACCATATCAAGGTTAGCAAGTATTACACAACAATCCTTAGGTTCCATAATCCTATAATTCAGTTCAATCCATTGCCTAATCAGAACCATCCTCTCAGTACTCTTGCCATCTTGAAATGATAGAACCATGTGTGTGAATTTGCTAGCTCTTTCCAGACAAACCACTAAACTATCAAGGAGTCTCCTCCTCAGGATACTCGTCATTGTAGAGACAGATATTTCCTTATAAGTTTAGGTGTTTTTAGTTTTCACAACTGAAATGGAGGAGAAGCTAGAAGAATGGGAAAAGAAGTGGGAATGGACCAAGGTAGTGGCATTCCCATGTGAAGCTCGGCTAGTTGATAGGACCGATAGAACATCTGAGGAACTGTCTTGTGCTCCACACAAGGCGGGACCACTAAGTCACTATAGTGATAGCTCTCGAAGATCAATGAACTAATCAATGAGTACCCATAATATATGAATAATTAATGAATAACAAAAGTGTCTAGTACAATTTATTTTACTCTACAAACAAAGATGTATAATGTGTAAGCATGTAGAGGTCGAACCACTGAGAGGAAACATGGTAGCCAATTTTATATTAATTATAAATAATGAATAATTAATAAATGTGTATTTATACAAGTATTTTATTAATAAATGAATAAATTAATGAATTAATGTTTTTACGGGTTTTTATTTTTATTATATTTTATTTTATGATTTTCACTTTCCTTTTATAATTTTTTGATTTTTAATTTTTTTTAATTTTAATATATTTAATAGAATAATATATATAACGATATATAAGTAATATGTATAATATAAGTACTAAATATATAATATCTAATAAATGTAAAATATCAGAAAATATTATTAAGTACGGTTCTTTTTATTTTTTAAAGGTTTTTAAAATATTTATAAGGTATTTATAATAATGAATAATCATATAAACTTTATAGGTATATATAATACAATATAGGTTATTAGAATTATAAATATAACAAAAAATAATCAAAATTTACAGAATAAATTTGTTGTGTGTTTTTTTATGATTTTCTACTATTTTTGTGATTTTTAAAGTATTTTGGTTAATTTTTTGGTATTGTTAAATTCAAAATATCCCAATATAGATATTAAATAAATAGATTGAATTTTTTAAGGTTTTAAAAATAGACAGACAGTCCGAGATTCCTTAAGACTATTTTTAATATATAATAAATAATATAAAGAAATTTCAAAAATAGAATAAATATTTTTATTTTTTTAAGAATTTTTATATTTTTATAAGTATTTTGCATCTTTTAATGTTTAGTTGTTTTCTTTTCTTATTTTTAGGAATTTTTGGTACTAAGTTATAAAATACTATAGTAAACAATACTTTTTTGTAATTTTTCAAAATTTTTTATTTTTTGAATTTTTAAACTCGGATAAAATATCTACTTTTTGAATTGTAATAAATAAAAAATGTGCATAAAATATGAAACAAAAAAATGGGTGGCGTGAAGATCGAGTATTTAGGGACATTATCCATTTTCCCATGATTTTTGAAGCACATATGATATTTATAAAAATTAGAAAAGCATGTTCAAAAATATTTAATCTAGAAAGGATATATTTGCAATTAAAAATAAACATATGGGTGATGAATCCGTGATTCATCACTCTAAAAATAGAAAATAGAGCTTTGCTCCCAAGTAGTTAGATGCATATCTCCATTTACTGTGCACTATTCTCATTCATGTATTTAGAATTAATGTCTGCATTTTAGCATGGATATTTGCATTAAATAAGAAGTCAAATTCACTTGTACATATTCACCTTTATGTTAGCTAACTTCACCTATTTGTATCTATTTTATACTAACTCCAATTCTACTAAAATCAACTCTATAGTGTATATATTACTAACACTAATAAAATAAAAATATCAAAAAAATACTAACTTGTATATCTCTCTCTTACAGTCTCCTATGGACCCCTACTCACTTTTGAACGACTTGGGACACTCTCCCTCGACGACTTGAGGAAGATCTCAGACACAAGCCTCCGGGATTTGTCCATTTGTTGCTCATCGCTTGTGGGCTAGGGAGGAGGGGGCAGGCCGGCGTGGAGCGACGGGGAAGGAGGTGCAGGGCTGGTTGGGGAGGAGGAAGATGATGAAGGAAAAGGAGGAATAAGATACAAAAATGATATTTTCAGTCTTTTTTTAATTTAATTTCTTGTTATGTCCCCAAAGTTAACGTCTATTAGCATTGGAGATGGACGACAACTAACCTGAGGGGCACAAGTGATAGAACGACAAGAAGTCGGGAGCACACCTGATATTCCCAAAAAGGAAGGAACATAATTGCAATTGCAATATCTGAGAAAGGCAAAAGTGATAAAAATCCTTTTATATATCTGTGTACCTGCGCATATAGATACATATGAAATGGTAGATTCTAATGATCACTAACCAACCTCCATAGCTAAGAAACCTTAGGTAGGTGACTAAACAAAAAGGAGGGCACTTTTAACCCTGGTGTGTAAAGTAAAGCAGAGGAGGAGTGTGGTGTTGGAATCTATTCCCGTCCCCAACCAAGAAAGAAATACTTAAAAATGGAGAAGAGGAGAAGGTCCAAAGGTTCTCTGTGTCCACGGAAGAGATGACACGCCATGAATGGGAAGAGGAGAAAGAGCGGTCATGATAATTGTGGATTATGACTTGTAAGTATGCCTTGATGATATGATTGTTTAGTTGCCAATCCCATATAAAGACATGATTAAATACCAGAAAGGGGCACACAAGTTGCCAACTTAATTTGGATGAATCATACCGGTGCAACATCTGAAGGAATATGAAGGTGGTAGCGTACGTTACCTGTTTTGCTTTAATGCAAAGCATAATGCTTTCTTTGTTCCTCTAAAAGCATCCACTGTCCTACAGATATTTTAGGGTTTCTTTCCTCTCCATGCACACCTGAAGCCCTCCTCTGCCTGTCTGTTCTAAGAAATAATAACGATAGCCAACTGATCAGTGGTTGTTTTGGAAATATAGCTACTCTTCGATTCCAAACTTGGCGATGATCTTACACGAGGTGTTGGTTTTAAATAAAAAGGATCATGCCGATTATGTAGATATATGTTTTATACAGAAAAAGGTTGGTGCTTATTTTTCCTGTCCAACTGAAAATGCCAATCTAGAGGAGGAGGAGGAGGCATTGCGAGTTAGAATCGGAATAGAAACGAGATCGAGATCTCTTCCAACAATAAGAATGGCCGACTGCAGGGACCTCTTCCTGCATCTTTAGTTCAGGTTGTATTAGAAAAACTAGGACCAATAGGGACAGATTTATTCTCTTTCTTCACCCATCAGGAATCGGAATCTGCAGGTAAAATACGCATTTAGATTCCTTTGTCCTCTTTGTCGTCAAAAGGAGGCACTACTAGTACCAAGTATGAGGAGAAGAGAGAAGGACTTAGATAAATAATGAGATTAGCCGTTTTGAAGATTTAAAAAAAGAAGGCATTGATATCATTACATCAAGGGTACATCTTGGACAATTTTGATATGAGAAATTTCAAGGAAGGCTTCATTTCAGTAAGATATAGTTCTGACTTATCTAAAGGAATTGCACCTCAAAATGTTGATGATGTGAATGCTATAGTTGCATGCACTTATGCATCGGTTATAGGAAACCTTGTGTATGCCATGATGTGTATGAAAATCAGATATGGGCCATTTAGTGTGAGCTAAATTGTTGCAAATCCTACTATGGAGGTAAAACACTTAACTGCAGTAATAATACATCATCAAAAACTTAAGACTATAGAGATAGTGTTATATAATTATTCAAATACCTTAAAAGACAAGACTTTGTCTTAGTCCAAGGAGATGGAATCTCTAAGCATAAAGGTCTTTTAATGAGTATAATAGAAATTACATAATATCTAAGCATAAAGGTCTTTTAACGAGTATAATAGAAATTACATACTGGTTATGATAATTTGTTAAGATGCGATACCAAAAAGCTAAAAGTAGCAACGCATTATGACAACAACAAGATTGAGTATTGGTTGCATAAGATACAACATTTGCATTGCATGCAATCACTGTTTCGAGTGATATTGATGTCTATAAAAGGACTTGACATAGTCTCTCGAACATAGGGTGACTGATCAGCTGACCAAACTATTGCTTATATGGAAACATAACTTATTGATTTGCACATGAGTGCGGATTTAAACACTGACCATTTAATGGCTCTTTGAGCTAGCAGGAGATTGTTGGACACGAGAGCCTATGGCGAGCCATTTTGCAATAAAAGTTATTGCAAATCACTACGTAATCTGAAATAGAATAAGTAATTTGCATATAATGTCTCTTGTATAATTAGGGTTATGTACCATGTCCATCTTTATGTTGATTCAATGGTTGAACCATAAAGGTTGGTGCTTAGATGATATCTAAAGAGTTAGATTGAGGACTTATCTAGCACCGTAAAATTATTGTCAAGAGAGGATCTCAAGCTTGAGAAGGAGATGGAAATCCTTACTTCAAAGGCTAATATCCGACCAACCTCTTGATGTAGGTTCTCTACATAGGAATAGAGATTCAGAGATGTCGAATAAGTTAAGTCAAAGAGTTAACTCAGCGAGATCGAGAAAAATAAGACCTATGCTGTATGACATCACAATATATGCACACATCCTCTAACCGGAGACATGTATTACTATATGTCTGAATATGTACATTAAGCAGACCATTAGGTTCATGACCCAATCAAGGTCTATACACTGGCAAGATGGTATGTATACAAGGAAATATGAGTAATATGATCTCTCAAAGGGATCATACTTGTTCACTACTGAACTGGAAGACATGAGCTCGCTCATGTCAAGAAAATTACATGCATGGTCATCTTGCTTTGGAAGCATGACATGATTTTTAAGTATGATATATGTTTTTGGAAAGCATATGATAGATACCAACTCCTAATGCTCATAAGAGAAATTTAACGATAAACCCTGAAGAAGATAGTTCGAATGAGATCAGAACATTGGGTTTATTCTAGGTCTTCCAGTATGAAGGATGTACAGGTATTAGGAATACTCAAAGATGATGTGATCTTAAACGATTGTATACCATGTTCCATTCTGAGAGAGTAGTGAAATAGATTTGGATTTTAGTGACTACTCTTAGTAGACTGGGTATTCGATCTTCATCCAGTTGTTGGATATTGATCCGAATACGATTCAGATGCAATGAAAAGATGAGATATCATGTCTGTCATGATCAGACATCACTGAATTGTCTTCTAAATCTGTATATGAGATTGGATCTCACTATCCAAGTCACTATACATGGCATATACGATCGTCGTAACTATATCTCCAAGTATCTGAGGAGAAGGCACACAATTCTTGAATGAGTTCGAGAATTGTTCCATGAGCAATATTATCTAAGCATTGGAAATTGGATAATGGAATTTAGTTATCACAACTAATGTGTGGATAGAGATATCTAAGATAATTAAATTAGATTTAACTATCATTGATAGGACTAATGTGGATAAGACTATCCAGAATAATCATGGATAATATGGATATGATCCACAATATCATGTAGATAGTTAATTGTGGATGAGATTCACAACTTATACATGTTGATGTAAATTGGATTCACATTATATAATTTAATGTAAATATGATTTACGTTAAATATTGGATGGAAGAATTTAATTCTCAATAGTTCATGGTATAATTGTAATTATCACAAATAATTTGGAATTATTTGATAATAAATTAATTATTAAATTAATTAATTAATAGATAAATTAATTTTGAACCATTACATTACTTAGAGTGGATGTCCATGGGTTGTTAAAACCATGGTGGATGTCTACCCTAATTTTAGTATATAAATGGAGCCTCTTTTAATTAAATCCATTTATCAATTAATTATTTTAATTAATATAATTTGGAATTTATT
This sequence comes from Ottelia alismoides, assembly GCA_037367405.1. Lineage (NCBI taxonomy): Eukaryota > Viridiplantae > Streptophyta > Magnoliopsida > Alismatales > Hydrocharitaceae > Ottelia > Ottelia alismoides. The sequence goes on from JAZKJV010001317.1 coordinate 245,376, forward strand.
TTCAAATGGTCTCTTTATATTTTCTTTTTTGTTTATTGTAAACTAAAAGTAAACATAAATCATTCTAAACATTGACTAGTGAGAGTATATGGATTGAGATCCATTGACTTCCAAAATGCTATAAAGGAGAGGCTAACACTAGCCCTCTTAGTATAAGCTATATGCAATTGTTGCATAACCCAAAATTGTCTCTCTCTATATCTCTCTCTCTCTCTCTCCACATGTCCAATCTCTGTCTCTCCATAACCCTAGGTCATCCCCCTTCCTAAGGTTAGTGGAGACCGCAATCGTTCCTTTCTTGTTGTCGTGTTGCCGGATCAGTTACTCCAGGAACTCCGTCCTCTTCCTTGCATTGTGCTCATGAATAAGACAAGTGATTTCGTGAGATAAAATCAGGAGGTTCTATATTTGGATTGTTTCTAGGGATTGTGAGAAGCACACAACTCATCATCATGCCTGAAAGTGCACTCTCGTCGAATCGTACTTGAGTCAGGAGGCTTCTTCCTTTAGAATCTCCGAGGATCACAACCGCACTTCAAGAGGTAAGCCTAAACTTGTGTGGTCTTGATGAAACGACACGGGAAAGGTTCTCGTGTCATGCGGTTTCACCTTAAATTTTTTTGTTTTTCCACTTCCATAAAAACTAGTATGACTAATTGACCAAGATGGGATTTGATCCGAACTCCATGCTTCTGTGATGCACGAGATCAACACATTGCCTTCAGTATAGATATCATATACATTTTCAAACAACGTAATGGCAAGAAGTATCTAAATATCAATTAATTCTACCCCCACTTGATTGATCTTAATCTCCATTCCCTACTATATCTAGATCTCCGAAGAAAAAATAATCGCTCTTTGATAGCTCTTCAAATCAGAACAACAATCACTATGTTATCCACTAAGCTGGACATGTTTTGTTTATAAGATGAAAGATGGATTGTTATTCAAGTACAACTATAATTACATCAATATATGTGAAAATTTTGGGAAACTACTGATGCGTAAAGCTTGGAAGCATGTAGTATGGTTTATGGTTTTTTTAAAGGAAAAAGGATGTCACACCGTGAAGGAGGACACCCAAAAACTTATATTCACAAGTTACGTACAACGGTTACAATGACCAAGACTCATATAAGAGTCTGGAATGCTCTATTACATTTTCAATATAACATCTTTCCCCATGAAAAATAGTTCCATTCCTTGCCAACCAAATCACCCACAAAATTGATGCCGCATGTTGTTTCTCAGCGATTGTGCACGTCCCGGACCGACCAATGGACTCCCAGAACTCTCTAACCCTTGAAGATGCAACAACAGGTAAATTGACCCCTGCCCAAATCTTCCTCGATAAAGAACAAAGAAAAAATAGGTGATTAGCATCCTCCATCTCCTCTCCACACCGCATGCATGAGCTGTTAGCCCCAAAGAGCCTGGCCCTCCGAGCGCCAGTCATCACCCACTCTCTCCCGAACAATCAGAGAAAAACTTTCACTCTTTTAGGAATCCTCCAAGACCAGATTTGCCCTAAGCTTGGTATTGCAATTCCTGGATCAAATACGATGGAAGCATATAAGACCTTGTATGCTTTCTTCACACTAAAAGCACCATCAACCCATCTCCAATAATTGGCTCCTTCACCATCCCTCAGCACAAGATCTAGATGTGGAGAAATCTGTGGAAGCACCGAGCACACTCCACGTAAAAAGTTTGAAGGTTTCACCCTTCTATCAGGATGCCATTCCAGGTTTCCAATCACACCATAGATAATCCTCAAAAGCGTACAAAGTGTATCTAAACCATCACCCCAAATACGAATGATCCATTTCGTCAGGAGGGCCTTATTCATCGTCTCAAGATTTAAAACTCCCAACCCACCATCGGCCTCGGTAAGCGTCACAGCCCCCCAAGAAACAAGTGGAGTGTCAGTCCAAAAGAATTTATGCATCAGAGTCTCCAATTGTCCACGAATCCCCAACGGGACCAAGCAAGAAGACAGAAAAAAGAAAGGTATTGCAGAAAGGACCGACCTCAAGAGCACCAAACGTCCACCTCGTTATAAGCAGGAAGTACGCCACCCCGCATGCTTGCTCTCAAGTCTCTCAACCACAGGAGACCAGTCCGACTGCCTTAAACGCCCATCCACCAAAGGTAATCCCAAATAGGTGAATGGGAGATCCCCACGCTGTGAGCATAGGAAAGCTCCACAAGCCTCGATCTCCCCCTCTGAAAGACCGAAAGGGATAAAAACTGACTTCTCCTCGTTGAGTTTCAGCCCTGAGACTTTCCCAAATAGCTCCAAAATTGTAGCAATTCGCTCAGCTTCATGAGAACCACCTTCCACAAACAGGACCTTGTCATCAACATACTGTAATAATGGGATAGACAAGCCATTCAAAGTGTAACCCTGGAAGAAATTTCCCTCCACCGCACGAGTAACCATCCTTGACAACGCATCTGCCACAGTAACAAAAAGAAGAGGAGCTAGCGGGCATCCCTGCCTAACCCCCTTTGCGGCTGAAAAAACCCCCCTCATGTCTACCATTAATCAGCACCGAGCAAGAAGTTATCGTCACATACCTTTTCATCCAGGAGATCCACTCATCTGGGAAACCACGTCTGGAAAGAGATGCCCAGATGAATTTTCGGCTAACACAATCATACGCTCTGGAGAAGTCAATCTTCCAGTGAAAACCTTTGACCTTCCTTCTTTTCCAATCTGCAACAATTTCTGAAGCAATGACCACACCATCCATCATAAGCCTGCCAGGGACAAAAGCCAACTGCGATTCACTGATAATGTTTCCCAGAACTACACGCAGTCGATTTGCAAGAACTTTCGCAACAATGAGATAGATGGCATTTGAAAGGGCAATAGGCATGTAGTCCTCAATTCAATCCACCACCTCCCTTTTGGGTAGGAGGAAAATTAAAGAACGGTTTAGCCGATCAAAATCATGATTCTCTCCTCTCAGCTCCTCCACTACAGCCAGCACATCCTGTCCCACCAACTCCCAGAACTCACGGAAGAAGAAGACCGGAAACCCATCTGGCCCCGGAGAGCCATCTACATTCAAATCCAACACAACTGTATGAATCTCCCGAAGGGTGAATGGGGAAATCAACTGAGCCGCCTGGAACTCAGAAACTTGAGGTACCTCTTTATCATACCAACGAACCCCACTGAGGTGATCCCTCCTACTCATCTCCCTGAAATGCTCAACCATTGTAGCCTCGATCTCCTTTTCTCTTTCAACACGTATTCCCCTAACCTCCAATGAATGGATAAAATTTCGTCGCCTTCTTCCATTTGCCACAACATGAAAAAAATCTCATATTTGCATCGCCTTCCCTTAACCACACTTGGTGTGAACGCTGTCTCCACTCAACCTCTCTTTTCTTGTCCTCCTCTAGTAGTACCCTGTGTTGGACTGACCTCGCCAACTTCTCCTCCTCAGATAGATCCCTGGTGTCTTCAATTCTATCAAGTCTAGCCACTTCCGCCTGAGCCAGGTCTCTTCTCTCATTGCGACACGATCTAATCTCCCTATGGAAAATCACTAGCATTGACCTAATCGCTTTCAAACGAGCCGCCATATCTCTGCAAGCTGATCCAGAAGACTCAACCTCTCTCCAGCACTGGGCAATGTGATCTCTGAGATCCTCCTCCAAGAGCCAAGAGCACTCGAACCAAAAGATGCTACCCAACCGAGTTGACTCACCAGAGTCCCATAAAGATAGGTGTATGATCCGAATGACAACGTGGCAAAGAGCTAGTACATGCCAGCAGAAAGGCCTCCAGCAGCTCCCTCGAACAAAGAAACCGATCCAGCCTAGATCTTGAGGAAGTATTTCGCCATATATAACGGGAGTTCAAAGCATCAAAACCAATGAGTGCTCCTCAACAAACTCCCTGAAAGCAGGTGAGCCAAGATCCAATCCTCCCCAATCCCGGGGTCGATCCGAGGACAATAAGGCGACGTTGAAATCACCACGAATGAACCAAGGGAGGTCCTCATACCTCGCCCACATCAGACAAAGCTCCTCCCAAAGACCCGATACAACATGCGCACCTGAAGGCCCATATACTGCAGACAAAAGGAAGCGGACACCATCGACCCTACGCACCAGAATGACCGACAATGAGTGTTGAGCAACCACCAAATCACGCAGCTCCAGGGAGTCACCATTCCAGCCAACAAGGATGCCTCCTGAAGCACCAATAGAAGGGGCCGCTTTGAATTCAGAGAGTTTAACCCCATACAAAGATCTCCAACGAGGAAGGTCCCATGTCTCAATCTTCGTCTCTTGCAAGCAGACCACATCCGCTCGCCACTCATCCATCAAAGAACCGATAACTCGTCTCTTGTCTAGCTGCCCCAGGCCACGAACATTCCACGAGACGATCTTCATTTACCAAAAGAGGGGGCATCCCCCGCCAACTCCACTCGAATGCATTGAGCCACTTGTTGTCGCAAACAATCCACTGACCTCTTTTCCACCTTCTACAGTTGCATTACCCTCCAACAGAAGCTGCTCCTCCGAGGCACAATGTTCAGCTTCTCCCTCGATGTCATTCAGAGGCCCTGGCCCACCCTCCACACGACGTCGCTTTCTAGAAGTAAGGGAGTGCACATTCGAGCTCGGTGACCTCTCCAGCCCTTCTGTTGCACTTCCCCTTCCCAAACCCCTTCTCCTCTCCCATTTCCCCGCACGCACCCAGCACCCTCTAACTACCTTCTCCAGCCTCCCGAAAGTAAACAGACCTCCTCCTCCGTCCTGATGCGCATCTTCGCTCAGCTCTACCGGCACCGCGTTGTCGAGGCCCGAGTAGCAAGAAAAGTCTAACAGCGAAAGCCATGGGCGCAGTTGCAGAAACACCGGCATCGGCCCTTGTGCCACAATCAGAGGCATCGAGAGGGGCTGTAGGCGTACCCACCGCAGGTCCCGCGTTACCAGCCAAAGGAAAATTAGATCAAGCTTTTTCCAAGTCAAACCCCACGTTCACATCCCTCTGCATGGAACTCCCTGGAATCGTGCATGAAATTGGAAGGGCACCCTCTGCCGAATCAATGGACATATGATTTTGAAATGTTTCCAAATTTGGCACCCAAGATTTACTGCGCGTATTAACTCCTCCCATGAAAGGCTCCTGGAATTGCGGTGTAATTCCCCCACCGGGGAGAGCAAACGACGCACAACTGATGGCAGCGACGAAAGTCCATGCATCGCCGCCTCATCCACCTTCCCATCTCCCCCATGAACGAAGATGTCAATGCCCCCAGATTTACCATATATAAATGAGGAAGCGCCGTTCACCACCGCAAGGTCGAGAATGAAAGAGGTTCGACCCACGACCATGGTTGTCTTCTCCGGTGAAGTACAAGACGCCACCGACAACTCCACCAAAACCTCAATACCACCTCCAGGCTTAAGATCATCCGAGCGGATCACAACAACCTTTCCAAACGGCGACAAGCAATTCCGGATAGCATCAAAACTCCTACACCTCAACGGAACTCCAGAAAGCAGAACCCGTCTCGACAGCGGCCTTGCCACCGTCTCAACCCCATCGCGGAACTGAGGCCTTCGCCACGGATGAACCACCACAGAGCCGGTTCCCCCCTTCAGCATACCCCCTCCTCATGCTCAGAAAGACCGCGGGCGCACACGACCCCGCCACTGAAGGCCACGACATCACCTTTGAAACCCGAACCCAGCACGAATAAAAGGTCCTCCACCGCCCTTAGCGTGTTACCTGCATAAGCATCTGAGACCAGAAGATGATTTTTGATTGTCAAAACTTGTTCTGAAGCCTGAATCTTTGGCCGCCAGGTTCCCCGACGACGGCGTACATTGCTCTGATGCCCCACTCCATTACACTTGAAGCACACGATAGCCCTGTAACACGACCTGGCGAAATGGCCGAAGTCACCACACCTAAAGCACCAGCCGGAACCCGAACGCTTCTTCCTTCAGCCACCCTTTGCCACGACTAGAGACCAACCCGCCTCGACGTCAGCCTCGGCCATCTCCACATCCCTGCCCACCTCAGCGCCTTTCGCAGTACTTCCCACGCCAACCTCAGATGTCTCCCTTCCTATCCTCCCACCTCTCTTCCCCTCCCTCCCTCACACTCCCTCTCTCGCCGACGCTCCCTCGCTCTGGCTCCATCCTCTCCCTCGCTCTGGCTTGATAAAATAATGATCCCCTACTGTGGTTTATAGTTATGCATGATTTATTTGTACTTGAATAATGTATAAACTTCTTAGGATTAGGGTTCTATGCATCATACGTGGTTTCTTCTCCACAAATAGTGAGACTGATCATCGTCATCTAAGAACGTTTCCCAGTTGTGTATGAATTTTGTAAATCTGTTTGTTTGTATTTTGTTTGATTGATAATGTTTGTGTGTGTTTGCTTCTACTACTTGCAACAATAACAATTTGATGATAGAAGTCTTAGATATTACATAGTGTTTAATTTTTTTCTTCATCCTCCGTACCACCGCTTTACCGCCACAGACATGAGAACCCTGATAGCCGCTATAGAGGAGTATCCCAATTTAGGATGCACCTTGTACATCTTATGATGTTGTTGCTTCTTGCTTGCTTTCTTGTTTGATCTACTCTTTTTCTGCTTTGTGCAATAGGTATTGTTGCGAATTGCGGAAGCATGTACATACATGATAGATCAAGCAACCGCGAAGACACACGAATTTACAAGGTTCTTACCCTTAACGGGGCCACATCCTTGGATGACGGTGATCATTTTTCACTGTGTAAAAGAAAAATATAGAGGATGTCAATTAAGATCCTTAACCCTAAGGAGTTTATATAATGTTCACGTACAAAATGGTTCCTAAAATCAGATAGATATGAATAGCCCTAAAAGAAAATCGAGACGGGGTACCCCTCTGGGGGGCACCAATTAGAGATGAAAACGGTCATATACAATATATAGATATAATCATATCTTTACCTATTTTAAATATGAATACTAATGCGGATATGAATATTGACAAATATGAAAAATGTGTTACCATATCCTTAAAAATGAATACGAATATAAGATGAATACGAATCAGATGCAGATAATAATACAAATATTTAATAGATTAACTAAAATATACGTGTTTATATGACTTTCCACATAAAAGAGATATCAAACTATTCATTTCATTACAATTAAATCAACAATGACGAATGCAAACATAAAATGTTGTTACACATTGTTATAAATAAATCTATCTCTATATTTATGTACTAAAATGGGTATGAATATGAATGTGAATACTAGCGAATGTTAAAGTGTTGTCCACATATGCATCAACCTTAAAAAGAATATGAATATGTATGTCAAAATATGTACAAATTGAATACGCCGCGGATTGGATATAAATATATAATATATTCATATTCGTTTTAATCCCTAGCACCTACTCCATAGGGGAATCAGACCCCTGTACTTATAGGGTTTGGTGGCATGAGAGGGGCATCAGATAGTTCTTCAACCTAATTCAGATGGTTAGGATTCAAAGCATATCAACATGTACGATTCTGGTGAAGTCAAATATAGGAGAGATGCATGCACACTTACGATTTTGATTGCCTAAAGATTATCATTGTATTAATGTTCATGGATTTGGGCTAGGTCAAAGCGAATCCCAGAATTGCTTACAGATATGTCTCAGAACTTACACTTTCTGTTATTACAGGAGTAGCTCTTTCTTCTACTTTGAATACAAATTACTGCTTCTTTAATTAACTGTCACTTTTTAAACCAAAAACATTTGTCTTGCAAATACAACCGTTAAAAAGATGCAGTTCGAGATTTGCATATTACCAGTGCATGGAGGTAAAGTTTGGACGAAGATATTGATTATATATTACAGCATTCCACATTGTAAAAACTTGGCCTCATATATATAACAAGTTAACACATACATCACCAACTCTCTTTATAGGCATCATATCAAACCATAGTTGTATAATGATACATCAGGTGTCATCCTCCATAGCAACCTTGGTGACCATCATTGCATCGCCATGAACAGCTGGAGAACTCATGCTTGATTGTTCAAAAATTGGGAGCCATCCCACACAGACTATACTACGCTACGAATAAGAAAAGCGGTCCCTGATCATGCATGCTCATGTGGTCGGGCATCCCAGAGAGCACTTAACGTCCGAAGGCGATGGAAATAATCACCAAGAGCTAACAATCCTCTCGCTGCTTGTCGTGTGGTGAGAATTCGACGCATCATCTGTAAAGTCTGATGCCGAAGGTGGTCTGCCTGTGTAGGATAAGCAACTTCTTTCGTCAATACTACATACAGGAATAGTGCAGTAGTCCCATAGTCACAGAGATTCAAGAAGTTGCAATGGTTGGAATAAAATTACGATCCAGTTAAACTGATATAGCATAAGTCAGATATTACTATAGTCTACTGCATTCTATTCATCCATGATATTGCTCAAATTCTAGTTCCAACCAAGAAGTGATCAACTATCACTATCTATGAAAAAAGAGAAGAGAGATAAGACATGCTTTCCGTCTACAATATGAATTTGTTAGGTAAAAGTTATTGATTAAATATGCACAATATGCGAAACAGTAGAAGACCTACATATAAGATAAAAAACCTATCAATATTGATACAAGAAACAAGTAAACTAGTAAGGGTGTCTAACACATTGTGATGAGATTAATACTCATATGTAGATATACTTTAATCAATACCTATATTTGTATACTCTTTATCAGCCTTTGGCACATTTGTCTAACACATTGTGATGACATTTATAACTAGAAATGGCAATCCAAATCGAATACTTAAATTTTCACCACACCAAACTATAAGAGGATATAACATAATAGGAAGAAAATACCAATCTACACAACTCAGTATGATGGCAGGACTCGGATACCTGGTTTACAAAGTTTACAAGCGCCTCCAACTTCCCGATCGCCATTGCCATCTGCCCCATATAATTTGTCACACCAGAGGAGCCAGAGGAATCTGACAGAGTATCAGAGAGAGTTTGCTGAAGTCTTTCCATTCCTTGAAGAAGAGCATCTTCAGCTTGCTGACATGATTTTTGAAGGCTGCATACATCATCAAGTTGTTTCTCCGTCAAAAGATCTAGGTGTGGAGTTAGAACCTGTAAGAAAAAGGTTAAATATAAAATCAACACTGCAGTACACTGGAAACTTTATTTTGCTGGGTAGTTCTTGTCTAGTCTGATAATTACATGCATCAATCCATCATATGATGATGATGTCTTAAATGTCCACCAAGGACATTTTTTCTTCTTAAAGACGCTAACTTGTCCTCAAAGATAAGATTGTATTGAGTTTAAGAAATGGAAACTAAACTTAAGGGTTGTTGAGCACATCTAAACAGAAAGAAGGTATACTTATCCAATCATCACCATGAATTACATGTACTATAATTTCCCCATTAAATAAAAGTATAAAATGTAAAAATTTCAACAAATATCTTTCTATACTATTATTTTAACTTGATAGTTCTGACATAATATATCCTATTCAGAAGTTTTTAGCCATAGAACATAGAAAGAATGTGTGTATGCATGCTGCCACCTTTAGAAGCTCTGAAGGACGAGATCCCCCGAGCCATAAAAAACACCGTTCTGCACCTGTTTTCCACATGCCAAAGAGAATATAGAAAACATCCGACTTAGCAGCTACAGCCTTCATCTTGAACAGATTATTGTAATGATTAATTCCACTTTCAACAAGCATCTGCAACTCTATATCTGATGCTTGTTGCTGCAAAGCAGTTCTAAGTTCACCAACTTGTTTGTTCTGCTCTTCAATCCAAGATCCATAGTCTTTCTCAAATGCGGAAACACCTAAGAAAACCACCACATAAACAGACAAGAATCATTGATTTTCATCAATATACATTTGTCCGAAAAAATCGAGAAACGTTTAACTAACTAAAATGTATATACTAAATCATTACCAGGATTTACAGCTCTAAACAACTGAGAAGAGTTGCCAAGCTTCCCACCTACAAGCACACCCTGCATTCATTTTTTTTGCATGTTGTTATGTAAATGGAAAGTATGGCATATTATCTCTATGCAATTTATAGTTTGCTTGCCTGTTGTTTTGCACCCTCTAGTGTACGTTCAATTTCTGACAGTTTCACTCGATACGATTCAAGTTGTTGAACATATTCCTAGAATGAAATACATACTAGAACTATGATTGTTTTTTTTAAAAACACTAGAACAACTATGATATGATAAACAACGGATCTTTCAGGTTCTGTCACCATGTGTACCTTCTTCTTGAGGCGGCTTTTCCGTGCTGCTTCTCGATTTTGAGCAAGGCGTCTTAATACCTAGATATGTAACATTATTGAAACTTGAGGTAACATCTAGACAACCATCCATACTAGAAGGAGAACTAAAAGATTTTTTAAATGTAAAATGTGTATATTGCTATTTTCATGTACTCCTACACACTATTTTTGTGAAAGGAAATAGAGAATGTCTGGTGTGACAATGTAGGCACATTGACGTATCGTGTTTGTACATGTTTTCTTCTTCATCGTTTTTCTGCTTGCATTCTGTTGATCAGATACGTGCTCAACGTCATTAGCAGAAACTAAGCCCTTTTTCAAAAAATTGAAGTTGAGTATGTGATTGTATTTCTACATCTTGAAAATAGTGTAGATCAAGGTGGGACCATATAAATATCCAAGAACACATCTTATATATTTGCATCTTTCAAAGAGCACTCCATGATTCGGATTTGATCGAATACAAGAAAAATATCTAATTTTACATTTCCCCGTCATTTCTAGAGCATTTTAGAGTGTTAATCTTGCTTGTCCTGAAAACACGCTCTACATAAATATCGAGGATAACATCCCATTAACATATCCATTTCACATTTGACAATAAGTGCAAAGTATGCTAGAGGTAACAGTCTCTCCTAATCTTTTTAAAATTTATGAAATCAGTCTTATGACTGGTCTAGCAAAATCACAGTCATTATGGTATTATTTCAATTCTGAAAATCTAACCAGTTGTTTTCCACAATCATCCAATATGATTACCATATCCTAATTTGCAAACCCAGAAACTAAAATGATTGACATTATTTTTGAAGATTTATGAAACTGAACTTGTTAATATGATGCCAGTTGGTTCAATTGCTGGTGATCCTGTCTCGGAGACTTTTTGCATTCTAGTTTCTTAAATAATAATTTTTTACTTGAAAAATGGAGTCAAAGTGTATCCAATGCAAACGTAAGTGCATGCTTCAAATTTACTGCAATACTTGGGTACTGAGGAACTCTCGCACTCTGTTAATCAAAGAGACATCAATTCCATCCATAACATGAGGCAACTTTCTCTATACCACAATGTACATACACATCTTCGTGGGCTCCTTTTAGCAACCGTTATTGAATACTTTGAACATTGTGATCAGTATTTCTAGGGCATACTATGCGGTTACGGCTATGTGTCAGTTACCAAGAGCTAATTCTAACGGCATGTACAACAATTCACACATGTTCAAGCTATTCATAGATGTAATATTTTGGCATCTCACAATTCTTATAAATACATCCTTTAACATGTAATATCCAACATTAGATGATATATGAAAGCAATCGTTAACTTAAGAAATCTAGTATAAATATTGTCAACCTATCTGTATCATTCAAAGTTCAAAGTTTCCGAACTAATTAGCATTAACTACAACTGGATCCTCAATTCTACATTGCAGATTTTACTGATAAGTCAGTTGTTTGCATCCGTGAAAGCATGGATGATTGCATTCCACTGAAAGGATCAAAATTTATTACTCCATCTTAGTAGTAGACATGCTTTTATCTTGTTAAAGAAGAGTAGATATGGTTTCTTTACTATGAAAATAAACATCTGGTTTCCAATCTTACAGCTACTGGCCATCATCCAAAAAATATCAAGGAAAGGGAGAGTTGACTAACAAACAAAGATTTCTTTACAAAAAACATCAAATTACTTTACCTTATCAGCTGTCTTATTCGACGTCCGACCATTTGGAGTTGAAGGCCCAGCAGACTCCGAAGAAATGTCCTCTAACTGCAGGACCATAATAATATCATCAGTAACAAGAGAAAGCACCAAAGTCAGGACATCAGAAAGAACACCTACGTTTCTATCCATCTTCACTACTGAATCGACAACTGCAGCTGGACCTACATCAGGGATGCTTCTTGCATTTGTGGACTCTCTCCACATGCCAATCGGGTGGTCAGTTCCATACATGTCCATTCCTCTTGGTATGACAAATGGCGCAGATGAAGAAGCCATCCTACTTGACTGAACACAAATCTAAAGATAAGACATAAATAGAGCAAAAACCCAATAAAAGCAAAAGCATGCACTGATTGGAAAACGATAAATCCATACGATACTTGAACAAAGCAGAAAGGCACTTTATAGCTTTTAGCTTCAAAGGCACATATAACAGCTTTCCCAAAAAAAACCAGAATAATAAGAAACAGCATAAAAGCATCAGAGGACAAATAATCATCAGCAATCGACTCGATTACCATCTTTTTCTAATCAATAGAAAGAGACCCAACTGATAGAGGCATAACAGGAAATAAATTCCATTTCCAGAAATGTAAAACATGCCCTATTCGTTCCAAAGAACTAACAAAACAGAGAGAGAGCAGAAAAGAAGCAGCACAACATGTCGTCCGTGTCAACAGAAGCGCAGGTATCGGCTTTACCCTGTGCAGCAGCAATTCCATGTCGGAAATCGGCTCCGATTGGAGCGACGAGCTGTTACCACCGTAAATTACGAAGCTCGAATCCTGCTCGCGCGAATCAAAATCGAGATATATAACGTCTCCCATGCAAACCAAGGTGAGGGAAAATTCTAACTGTTGATTGAGGAGTTACCAACAATTGTGAATCTTTGATTTCTTCCCCAGCAACATGGGGATGGAGGGATCGAGAAGGATTGGGTCTTTCCACCTCAACGGCGAGAAGCAAGCCGAAGGTGGCTGATGGGGCCTTCTCTTCTCTCCTGCTCTCCCTCCCTCTGCCTCTTGCGATTGTGATTGGTGCAGAAAGGGACTTGGAGCAGCGGACGGGCAGGTCCTTATATAGGACCGTTATGTGAATCTTATCATCTGATTCTGTTCTATTGTAAACAAGTTCACGGTAAGATATTAATGTACATGAGAGGCAACGCAACGCATCTTGGATAAAGATTGATCGGTTTGGATTTGATTCAAGTACGTATGTATCTACATACATAGAAAAATGGTTAAAACAGCTTTAGCTTTTACAAAGAATGATTAAAGCAGCTTTACTTGTATGTAAAGGTCTTCACAAGAAGGTGCATCTGATAGTGGAGCAAGGTGTTCTATAGTTTATTTTGTGAACTATATTGCCGCGCATCGTAGAAGTATAATGTAAATTAAACAATCAAATAAGCACGCACGAAACACCAAGGTCACAATATTTACAATGTGTGTCCTTAATTGGATTATGTAACATTTTTAAATGTTATTGGGTTATACTTAGGTAACCTGGATCCGATAAAAAAAGAGATTAAGTTGACCACACTTGAACTTATAAATCAATATTAGATATTAACTAATTAATTATTGGAAAATAAATATTATTTGGGTAATTATTTGTATTTTACTAAAACTTAAGAGTTGTGTATATAAAAAAAGAGTTGCCTATTAATTTGTTGGTATAAAATTTAAATATTATCTAATTAGTTGGATTTGCAAATAAAACAACCTAGAGAATTTATTAAATTAGATAATGAGGAGATAGCTAGTTGTCAACAAATTGAGCTAGATGATTTTTTCAAATAAAAAAATTTACGAGGAGATAAAGATATAATTAAAAGGGGAGGATAATTAAGAATTTGAATTAACAATCTATGTTAATATGATGGTGATGAGACATAAAATAGTCTAATTTTCATAACTCTCTCTTCCACTCTCAAAAACACCCATTTCTCATCACCAAACAAAGGCTCCAAGGTGTGGGAAGCGGCCCTAAAGTTTAGTGGTTCATCGGGACGCTCAAGGAAAAGGTGAAGGGCCTATGTCGCTCCTCTTATGCTCGGTTTTGAGACATATTAGAGTCATAGTAAATGTTGATTTCTTCTTTTCTACTGGATTACCCAATCATTTGATGATCCTAAATTCATGCAAATAAATCTCTTTTGCATAGCAATGTTTATATTGTTTTTTATCATTATGTTGATTTCTAAATCGTGTGAAGTGGAGTCAGATTTTGGTGGGAAAATTTTTATGTCCGCGTCAAAATTTTGAAAATTGATATTTAAGAATATGATTTTATAAGACACACCATAATTTTGGGGTGAAAAGGATTCGATTTAAACAGATCAGGACATTCAGGAATGAAACATTGTTAGATTAGACATTTTTGATGTTCGGAAATTTATTCCAAGAGATCTAACTGTTGAATTTGAAATATGATACAATAGTTACGTAGATCACCGAATCATTAAGCTACACCCCAATTTTCGTGTCAATCGGATGTCATTTGATAGGTCAAATAATTTCTCTCGTAAAATTGCGTAAAATCGAAGAAAGGCGGATTTGGGGAGACATCCTCCTGATTTCGTCTACCCACCCACGTGGGTGGCTCAATCAGGGAGTGACACGTGGCACTCTTGCTCACACGTTGGTGTGAAGATTTTTTTGCAGTGGGGATATTTTCTTTTGGATATTTTATGACAATATTCCTCTGATAAAATTATCTGAAAAAATTATCAAATGTACCAAGACGAATTTTACGAAGGAAATTAATAGTAGTTAATCATCTTACTATTTTTGTAAAATTGCAAACAGGTTGCTAAAAGTCTATCTTGTTTTAATTGAGTTTTTAAGGTCTTGAAAATTCTAGAAAATTGTATAAAATTATAAAAATTATTTTTTTTATTTTTTAACATTTTGGAGAATTTTTGAAAAATTGCGAAAAAAATATATGAAAAATACCATTTATGCTCTAAATATGCTTATTTATGCTTGTAATGTGTGTGTTCCTACAAAATAGAGCATCTATTGAGTCATAAATCATTTTTAATTCGTATTTTTTGTATATAGATATTTTTGAGATATAATTGAATTATATGGTATTGTTTGAAGATCGCCTTTTTATTTTATTGGACATTGTTTTCCTTTACGAAGGTTAGCATTGCTTAAACTTTGAGAATATCATTATAACATTAATAATGGATAAAAACTAGCATGTTTGTGATAATTGTTGTACATGATAAAATTTTATAAAGTGGCTAAGAGTGTTTGCGATTCTTTTAGTACCACATTTTCTCTAAGTAGTTTGTTAAGTTTGGAGATGCCTTGTATTCCTTCAAATTAATGAAGTTACTTTACTCCGTGAATATGGTGTGCTTAGTTAAAAAAATTCAACTTAAATGCCATCGCTTAAAATGTTGTTTGAAAGTAGAGACAAGAACTTAGATGTGTTTTGATACTAATACATGGAGGACCCATGTCCTTGAATTACATAGTAACTCGGAGCCATGCCACTTAGAACATAAGTTCTTTAAGATATGGGCTAATCTTCCACTGTATTTTACAAAGTTAGTCGTGAAAGGTGTTACGTGATGTTGTAATTAAGTTGTATTAGTTAACTGAGGTACTTGGACTAATACGAAGATAATAACCCAAGGGATTCATGAACCCAAGGGGCTTTGGGTAGATTGTGTGGTGGTTCAACTCAAACTTAAGGGGAAGGAAAAGAGAATAGGTCGCACTGATGGGGCCTAATATTACATATATACATGTCACATTCATGTTATCTTTCATGTGATAAGGATTGCTTATCTAGTCACCGTGTGAAGCCTCACAATGACAAACAATGCCTTAAATCATACCAATGTATCTTTAGTATGGAATAAGTTCAAGAGTAGCCACTCAATCACGCATAGTAAGGGGGTTTTGAAAGTTCTTTTAGATTCTTTCCTGCAACATGAATCTGATTGTACTTTCTTCTCTCGTACTTAGCAGACAAAGTATGATTAATAACTTGTTAAATGAAGAAATTAGACAAAAATAGAAGCCATTCCTTATATGTTGATATGGTATGTTCATTGATACAATACGATTTCTCAAACCTTCATTGAGATTATTGTCATGACATGTACAATTTAATATATCTACTTACTTGCAAGTGAAATCGGATTAAATGTGTGTTAAGTATTAATGTATTTTTGATATTATATTGTTAGGAATATAATTTTTTAAGACACTGTAATTTTGGGGTGAAACAGATTTGATTTGAACGGATCAGGACATCTGATAATGAAACCTTGTTAGATTAGACGTTTTTGATGCTAGGAATTTATTCCAAAATATCTAACCATTGAATTTGAAATCTGATACAATACTTGCATCATTAATCTATATCCCACATTTAGTGTCAATCAGATGTCAGTTGATAGGTCAAATAAATTTTCTCGTAAAATTACACAAAATCGAAGAAAGACGGATTTGGGGAGATATCCTCCTGATTTCGTCTACCCACCCACGTGGGCGGTCCGATCAGGGGGGTGACACGTGGAACTCTTACTCACACGTTGGAGAGAAGAATTTTGTGCAGTGAGGTCATTTTCTTTTGGGTATTTTATGACAGTATCCCTCTTCTCCTTCTATTTTATACTTAAAAAATTTCTTTTTAGATTTTTAAATTAAAAGGTAGGATTTATTGGAGATTTTGTAGGTGTATCTAGAAGGATAAAAATATCTGAAAAAATTATCAAATGTACCCAGACGAATCTTACAAAGGAAATTAGTAGTAGTTAATTACCTTGCTATCTTTGTGAAATTGCATATAAGTTGCTAAAAGTCTATCTTATTTTAAATGAGTTTTTAATATCTTAAAATTTCCATAAAATTGTATAAAATTATAAAAATTATTTTTTAAAACATTTTAGAGAATTTTTAGAAATTGTGAAAAAATATGAAGATGTCATTTGTGCTCTAAACATGCTTATTTATGCTTGTAATGTGTGTGTTCCTACAGAATAGAGCATGTATTGAGTCATAAATCAATTTTAATTCATATTTTTTATATACAGATATTTTTGAGATACAATTGAACTATATGGTATTGTTTGAAGATCGATTTTTTTATTATATTGGATATTTGTTTTCCTTTATAAAGGTCAGCATTGCTCAAACTTTGTGAATATCATTATAACATTAACAATGGATAAAAAATAGCATGTTTGTGATAATTGATGTTCATGATAAAATTTTATAAAGTGGCTGAGAGTGTTTTCCGATCCTTATAGTGCCATGTTTTCTCTAAGTAGCTTACAAAGTTTGGAGATGCCTTGTGTTCCTTCAAATTTATGAAGTTACTTTACTCCGTGAATATGACGTGCTTGGTTAAATATTCCAACTTGAATGCCATCACTTAAAATGCTATTTAGAAGTAGAGACAAGAACTTAGATGTGTTTTGTTACTAATACATAGAGCACCCATGTCCTTTAATTATGTAGTAACTCAGAGTCGTACCACTTAGAATATAAATTCTTTAAGATATGGGTTAATCTTTCATTGTATTTTACAAAGGTAGTCATGAAAGGTATTAGGTGATGTTGCAATTAAGTTTGATTATTTAACTGAAGTACTTGAACTAATATGAAGATAATAACCTAAGGGAGTCATGAACCCAAGGGATTTTGGGTAGATTTTGTGGTGGCTCAACTTGAACTTAAGGGGAAGGATAAGAGAATAGGTCGTACTGATGGGACCTGATATTACATATATACATGTCACACTCGTGTTATCTTTCGTGTGATAAGGATTGCATATTTAGTCATTGTGTGAAGCCTCATAGTGACAAGCAATACCTTATAACCATACCAGAGGTTTTGAAAGTTCTTTTAGATTATTGCCTGCAACATGAAAATGGTTGTACCTTCTTCTCTCGACTTAACAAACAAAGTATGATTAATAAATTGCTAAATGAAGAAATTAAACAAAAATAGAAGCCATTTCTTATATGTTGATATGTTATGTTCATTGATACAATACAATTTTCAAACGTTCATTGAGATTATTGTCATGATATTGTTGCTTACATGTTCATGTACAGTTTAATATATCTACTTACTTGCAAGTGAATTAGGATCAAATGCATGTCAAGTCTTAATGTATTTTTGATATTATTCTTGTCAATTAATCGATAAGTGGATACTTATTGAAATTGCTCATTACCTGACACTCTTTGCCTTGACATTGCCTTATATATTTGTTGATATTGCTTTACGGGGCTAGTTAGCTCACCTTTTAATTTGTAACCCATGTAAAGGGATTGCTCAAGAGGAGATACTTGGTGACTATATGGAGAAATAAACACTTCTGATAAAGTGGTGGCCATTTGATTCTAATTTCCTAGCCTATTTTGCTTTTGTTATAGTTATGATGTATAGCTGACATTGTGTAATAAAGGCTTTCTAAGTTTTCCTTTCTTTTGGGAGTTTATATCATGTTATCTTCTTTCATGTCGAATATATGGACGTCTTTCTTTCGTGATGGAATTAGTTATGCTTGATTATTAAATGTTTCATATTTGATGCTGGATGACTCGATTTTGGGTTGACTGATGAGATTAACTCCCCGCACAGGAACATTCAGACAAGATTCAAATCAGCCTGGTGCAGGGATGTTGCATATTACATCCTCAACGTTGTAATATAGATCATTAAGAATGTTTATATAGAGATCTCGTTCAGATAGATCATTTAAATGGAAAGATCCTCATACCCTAAACTCGATTCCATGATAGTGAAACCTCATCTCAAGGATGTAGGCTTTACCTTCCAGTGATGATGAGGAGGTCAAACACCAAGCTTTGCAATATATCTAGTTGAGGAGACGGGTTATGATTCAAGGCATGTCAACAATCTCCATCTTGAATTGAATCTTATAGAAGAAGAAAAATAATTGTTATAATCCATGATTGCATTCTTCTCTTTAGGATAACTACTGGGAACGAATCGAATCAATGTTGCATAAGTAGACATTGATCAAACAAGAAATTGATGACAATCACATAACACAAAGATTTATAGTGATTTGGTATTGTGCCTACTCCACTTGCACACACCCACACTCATTCTTGTTTCTTAAATGTATTTAGAGTTCAATATGTGATTTCCCCAAGGATTTATTTATATTACAACAAAATACCTATAAAAACATCAATCATCCTTATTAACTCTTAGCTAATCACAAGGTATAAGGAGGATAAACCACTTCAGGAATTCTCTCCATTAGCTCTCAGTGAATCTAAAGGTAGGAGGATGAAGGACCTGCACTCCTCTATGCCTACTCTTGGCCAATCGCAACGTAGGGAGAGGATTATCCGCATTAGTAATACTCCCCAATATTTCTCATGATAGACCCCATTATTTTTTCACTTGAAAGATGATTTGATATACAACATGTAACTTGACTCCATGCTTTAGGCTAGTGTGAGATTCACCTTGTCTTATAAGATCAAAGATCAATACAAGTTGAACATGCCTTTAGCTTCCTAACCATAATGAACTTGGTGATCATATCAACATTACTTTATAATGACTGAATCATCCTTAAATCAAATTATTCATATCCTACTAACTTTCAAATGAAGTGGTACTGATAAACACCCCTCATCGTAGGTCTAAAGAGTATGTCTCACACAAGGCGGAGACAACCGATGTCGATGCGGCGACCCGCAATGAGGTGCATTTAATCAACAATTAACCCACAATCAAAGAATAAAACAATCAAGCTCAAAGGAAGTGTGAATTAATCTTTATTTACTCTACCATAAAATGTATAGGGAACAAGCATGTAGAGGTCGAACCACAGAGAGCAATACAAAAATGCATGAGCCTAGAGGTGCATATCAGTCATCCTTGTGTGTAAGTGGGTTTTTTTTTTGTTTTTATAATTTTTATTTTGTTTTTATCTTTTATATTATCTTCTTTTTATATATATATATGTATTTTTTATATTTTATAATTATATATTTATTTATTTAGTAAAGATATAAATATATATATAGAGAGAGATATATATATAAAGAGAGAGGGGAAAGAGTAATAGAATATATACATACATACATGCTTAAAACATATATAGATGTATTTTTTTATGATTTTTAATATGTTTCTAATTTTTATGTTATTTTCCTGGGATTTTTGTAATTTTTATGTGTTTTAATTTCAAAAATGTCCTTAATATGGGACTAACTAAATAGGCCGAATGAAATTTGGGTTTTAAAAATATAAAATACTTTCAAAAATTACCCAAATTAATTTGAATATATTAATAATAATATATAGGTAATTATAAAAGAGAAATACATCTTTTTGGGGTTTTTAAATCATTTTTCTGATTTTTGTTGGAATTTTGGGGCTTTTTGATTTTTTTTTTCAATTTTCTTTTTCCAATTTTTAGGGATTTTTGGACTGACACTAGCATAGGACGAAATACACCATAGGTAATTTTTTTGGAATTTTTAGGAAGGTTTTGATATTTTTTTGGAATTTTATAATCTAGACAGTGAATAAAAGGCATGTTTTTGATTTTTAATAAATGCAAAAATGCACCAAAATGAGAAACTAAAAATATAGCGTGCAAATACAGCCAATCAGTAGCTTAAGTCTATTTTTCCAAGATTTTTTTTGATTTAATATGAAGCACAAAATAAATAGACAAAGCCTTCAAAAATTAAATGGCCTGGCAGGGGTATTTTTGCAAATAAAATAGTTCACAGGGGCATCCATGCAAAAATCACAACAAAAATGCTCTTTAACTTTTATTTTCAGAGCCATTTAACCATTACAGGGACCCGGAGGGGCTTAGCTGCAAAACTTCACGCGCCTCACGTGGTTGTCGCACGTGAGGTGCGGAGGGACTAAAGTGCAAATATTAAAACATTGGGGGTCCGTATGCAAAATACACATTTTATTTACAACGGTAACCTTTATTCTTGGCATTAAATAATAAATACAAAAAGCGAAGGGGTTGGATGTGAAATTTACCCCTAAACCAAGCGCTTCATCCTGCGGCGCTGGAGGCGCCACTTATCCACGTGGCATCCATCGGACGGCGGGTATCGGTTCGGCGATGAAGGGCCAGGATTAGACCCTCCTGGCTGATCTGACGGTGGTGGTGCATCTTCATCGGACGGTTGGCGTTCAATCTGGGCCGCCCCTCTCGATCCAACGGTGCGGAAGGCACCTGGAAGAACTGGGAAGAAGCTCGCCCCCGGCGAGCTTCGATCGGGGAGCTCGGGCTCCTCCGGGAACCTCCCGCGCATCTGAAGCTCTCTGATCGCAGCTGGGAGGCTTCCGCATAGTCTGACGGTGGTCTCATGGCTCCTGGGGGTCCGAGTCGATGGAGCGAGGTCGGAGAAGAAAGGAGCCCCCAGGAACCTCTTCCTGGTTGAATGCGAGTCCAGTTGGGCTCGGTTCTTCGAAGTTCCTGCACAGGAAGAACCGCGGGCGAGAGAGCTTGCTCCTCGACCCGGGGTTTTGAAGCTGCAAAGCAGAAATGAGGTGGGCGGAGGGGTTCCGGCGAACGGCGGAGGAGGAACCCCGATTCGCCAGGACCTAGGGTCCTGGGTTGGACAACTATGCGGAATGGATGAGGAAGGCGTCGAGGAACGAGATGAGATGCTTGGAACGGTCGGATACGGTCGAAACAAGAGTGGAGAAGTCGCCGGAGCGGAGCTCCGGCGAACTTCGAATTTTGATTTTTAAACTACAGATATGAATTAAAACCTAATCTAATGACTGGAATGAAAAGCTGACATCTAAGTCTAACTAAAAATGCATAGAAAAGGCAGCTCTTATACCTGGGGGCCTCCAGGGAGCAGGGCGGACGCCGGAGCTCCGCCGCGACAAAATCCTCCTCTCTCCGGCCGATTCGAGGCACCAGCTCACTCCCCCTGTCACGAGGAATGTCCTAGGGCTAGAGTCAAGGCTTGAGATTGGATAAAAAGTGGCCAAATTCGAGGAGGAAGGCGGAGCTTTTTATTTATAGACATTGACGAGTGGCCTTATTGACCGGCGATTATTGATTAAACCAATGAGTATCAGATTGATCTGATTAATCGGCGGGCCTCAGTGATGATTAGGGCATGTTTCTTGTGAAGGAAGCGTCTTCGATTGACGGATGGATGGCCCGGGAAAAAAGGGAAAAGACGGGCGAGGAGACGGGATGCGTCAGGTCGGGCGGCAGGAGGCTGAGTTGACTGAGGTCAACGAAGGCCGGAGCCTTATTGGGCCACGTCAGCCGCTACGAGACAAAATAGCAAATCTGAAGGAAGATTGATTTATTTAACCCACTAAATGATTTTATTAATTTTTTCGTATAAAATAAAAAATGTGTATTATTTCGTCTAGTATTTATTTATGATTTTTATTGAATTTTTCGAGGTGTTTCGTTGTAGTTTTATTTGGATAATATGTATATGTATGTATTTACATGTATTTTCATGTAATTTATTTTTAATTTGTTTATTTTCTTTTATTATTTTATTAGCTTATTTTATAAATTTATATTTTATTTTTGTGAATAAATAGGTATTTTTGTTTCATTTTTAAGAGTTTATTTTCATTTTTAAATAAATTTGTATATGTATATGTGAGTATACTTATAGGTATTTTACCTATATATTATATTCATTTATTTTATTTAGTGAATTTTATGTGTTTTTATTTCGGATTTGTATTTTTAATACTAGTATATAATATGTACATTATTATAAAAATATGGATGAATAAAAGAATAAAAGAATTAAATTTCCTTTTATTTATATACATTCTTCTCATAGGTATTTTGCCTATGTAATACATAGACTTATTTTATTTCTCAATTTCTTTTTGGTTTTCTTTGAGTTTTGATATGTACCAGTATTATATACATTATTTACAATATTCTAAAAATATGAATTTATAAAAATAATGAATATTGAATAAAATGAATATTTTGATCAGGTATTATGTACAAGAAGGGCCAAAAACCTAACTTTCACAGATGGGCTCTAAAAATTATGACACTAATTTTATAAAATAGTTTGGGAAATGCTATATACAATTAAAGGTGAGTTTGGTTGATTTGGAGTTTTTAATTGCAAGATATGGGTCTGTGAAGTTGAGATTTTTGCTTTTTATTTTGTGTATAAAATGTACAGTGAGTATTATTTTTACACAAACTCAATTTTGTATTTTTATTTACATTATTATCTGCAACTTTTATGTACAAAGTTTCTTTATTTGATGAATAAATAATTATGTACAAAATAGGTGTCAAAAATGCATAAATGAATGAATGACTAAATGAGATGTTTATTGTAGAATTGGCCCTTATCTCCCCCTACTTTATTCCTTGTCGACCAAGTCCATGCTGGCCTTGGTCTCGGGGTTAGGGTCATAAAATATTTGCAATATTTTATTCCTTTTTCTTTTCTTCCCTTTATTCTATAATTTTGGCATTAAAAACCTTATTTTATGTATAATTAGTACAATAAATAATAGATGCTAATATGAACAAATTAATGCTATTTACATGCATTTGCTGGGGTTTTTAAGGCCAAAATGATAGAATAAAGGTGATGAAATGGAGATTCATCACCCCCCTATACTTGCCGTTGCTAGTCCCTAGCAAATACTTATGCAATAAGTATCAGAAGAATAAAGGAAAGAAAAAGGAAAATGAAAGGAAGATAGAGTGAATAGGGGTGCTTTCAGTGCAATGCATGTCTCTACAAAATCTGAGATTGGAGCTCCTGTCAGTCCTTAGGTGTGGATGTGTGTGGAACCTAGTCGGGAACCAAATTTAAAACACAACAGCCTTCGATAGTCGCAGAACTTGGTTCAAATCACCTTAATAGCCTGGTCAGAACTAGCCTACACCATACACAAACCCTTATGACTATGAAGCTGACTTGTACAGTGTAAGTGATAGTGGCTCCCCACCTCAGAAGTGGCAAAGAAACAACCTCCCCCATCCTGGTAACTCTAATGCCTCGGTCTAGCAACTCTTTCCTCGAGAAGCGGGGTATTCCCTTCTAAGTTCAAGTGCAACCGGCTCAAGAAGAGGGGGAAGAAGTATAGACTTTTGGAAGCTCAGCCAGTGTAGCCGAGTCTCCCGCTGCAAGCTTCATGAGATGAAACATGGATACCATAAGCTTTTGCTTTATTGAACTATATACACTCCGGTGGGGTTATTAAATTTTCAATCCGACCCACCACTTTTTTGGAGTTCTTTTTTTTTTTTCAATTGCATCTGTACAACATATCTACATGGTGCAGCATATATACAAGAAATTTCTCCTTGAGCCAGTAGACTATCCCTCTTTTGAAGCTTTATTGCAACCCACAGCTTCAATCCTTAGACTTCATCACCACTAGACCAAGTTGAGGTGCACTTCCTTCACTATAAGAAGAAGAGAGGTTCCGCCTAGAAGTACTACCCTCATATGCTACCCCAAGCCAAAGGAAACTGCCTCCTCACCACCTCATCCATGGAGAGCTATGTGAAAGGTGCAGGTGTCCAAGTTAGGTCACGGCCGACAAGAGTCATGCGTGTGTTTCGAAAAGTTCTAGTTAGTCCACTGAGGTGCCTTGAACCCAGCCCTGCTTTCTCAAAGAATTAAGTCTGACTGGACCTGAAGTACCTTAAACCTAGTTCCCATAAGGTTCCAGTGCAGTTAGGTGCAGTAAGGTCCAACCGAGCTCCACTCTGAGACTTTATTAGACTGATTCAATCATCAAGCTCACTCAAAAAGAGTATGCATGGTATGCTTATGCTATGCACAATGAATGATGCAATTTTTCACAAAGAAGCAAAGAATGTTTTTACACAAAGAAATTTTGCAAATAAAATAAGAGCTTGACACATACAAAAAGTATATACCCTTATTTACACGGGCATACTGCTTTATTTACAAAATATATGAATTTATACAGACTGTACATGTGTTAATGGAATGGTTTATTTAGGTTGTTGAGAAAGAATTTTATGTAATTTATTTCTGATTAACAGGTATTCGTAATAGTGATCTTATTCTTCAGTTCTAGTTTTGAAAATAATTTTGCAAACTGTAGTACACGATGATTTTTGCAATCATTTACACACATTTGAAGAATATTTTTGCAAAGAATTTTCACACTATATGTACGTTTTTCACAATAATTTTGACAAACATTTTCCAAAACCTTTGCACACAGGTTTTTCAAATCCTTTCTTTCACACAAAGAAAAATTTTTGCCATCAAAACCATTTTCACACCGTTTGAAATCATTTCACATCAAATCTTTCAAAACTGGTCACACTATTTTTCAAATCATACTGTATAGGTATTTGATTTATTAGTCAGTATATACAAAAGAAGAAAAACTGTATTTGATGTATAATATGGTTTTGGTTCTTATAGGCTTGATTTGAACTTATTCCTTATTTACAAACGAGAGATTTTTGTGCAGACTCCTCAGACTTATTCGAGAATCAGTTTCACAAGAATTTTGAAAACTATAGTCCAAAATAATTTTGCAATATCTACACGCATTTGAAATTGATTTTTGCAAGGGTTTTACACAACATAGGTAGGTTTTTCAAAACAATTTTGACAATCAATTTTCGCAATCATTTGCACACTAATTTTCACACATTTTAATTTCACTCAAAGAAAATTTTTCACACCAACCGATTTTTCAAAGGTTGAATACTTGTACATGCTATTTTCAAACTATTTTCACAAGGTTTTTCAAAAAGAGCTTTTTACATAAAAACACTTTTCTGACTTAATAATCAGTACAATTACAAAGAGTCTGAGGAACTCACAATCGTCTTTCATTATTTTAGAGCTACTTTTTTTTATATTCTATTTTATATCAAGGTTATATTTTATTTTTCAGTATGAGTTATGGCTTATAGTATATACATGGTATATACGACCCCCCTATACTTAGCTTGAGCTATGTCCTCATAGATCGAAAGGAAAAGCAAAGACATAACTCGTACTGAGTATAGACGGATCTAAAGAATGTAAATAAATGGAATTAATGAATGAGGAGTTGACCGTCCCCCCTATACTTAGGATGAAGTAATCCTAAGTATAGCAGATTGTACAAAAAGCAGGGAGGGTCAAGGGTGGGAATGAACAGATCGTACTCCGATTGTCTCCCCCTATACTTAGGGCAAGATATTCCTAAGTATAGACAAGAAGAGGAGACAATGGAGAGGATCAAAGAATAGAAATACTCTGGGTGCACGCCCCCCTATACTTAGGACAAAGTACGTCCTAAGTACAGAAAACTGTCCACAAGGTCGGCACCTTTTAGGTACAACAAGAGGCTAGAAAAGGAAAAGAAGAAAAGAAGAAAATCAGATAAGCAGTTGTTGGATTGCATAGTCTGAATCTTCCGATGCCGCAGATGCTGTCGAGATGTCGTCATGGTGCATGAGCTGAACGGAGTCAACAACGGCCAAGAATGTATCTGGTTCAAGGTAAGGCTTCAGTAGTTGGCCGTTGACGACGAATGGCTGTGCGTCAGAGGACAATTCTGATATAGCAATGCTTCCATTGTCACGCACTTCACGAACTCGAAATGGCCCTGTCCACTTACTCTTTAATTTGCCTGGGAATATTCGCAACTTTGCATCAAATAACCACACTCTCTGTCCAACGTCGAAGGTCTTTCGTCTGATGTGTCTGTCGTGCCAGCGTTTCACCTTCTCCTTGTACATCAAGGTGTTATCGTATGCATAGTCTCAGAATTCCAAGAGTCTGTTCAGATCATCTTTTCTCTTCTGACCACTTTTGTGTGAGTCCAAATTACAGCTGTTGATTGCCCATAAAGACTTGTGAATTAATTCCACGGGCAGATGGCATGGCTTTCCATATACAAGACGATAGGGCGACATGCCCAAGGGGGACTTGTAGGCGGTTCGATATGCCCATAGAACCGAGTCCAAGAGTTGAGACCAGTCCTTTCTGTTTGGCCTAACAAGTTTCTGGAGGATAGTCTTGATTTCTCTGTTTGATAACTCTGCCATGCCATTGGTCTGAGGATGATAAGGAGTGGCAACCCGATGGTCGATGCCGTACTCCTTCGTTAACTTCTTGACCTCTTTGTTAATGAAGTGACTACCCCCGTCGGAGATAAGGATTTTCGGTATCCCGAACCGCGAAATGATGTTCTTCTTGAGAAACTGGCAAACTGTTTTGCTATCGGCGGCTCGAGCAGGGATAGCTTCAACCCAACGACTCACGTAATCGACGGCGAGAAGGATGTGCTCAAATCCTTGACTGCTAGGGAAAGGTCCCATGAAATCAATGCCCCATGCATCAAAGACATCTGCTATCTGAATGATTTTCAGGGGCATTGAATCTTTGGCAGTGAGTGTACCTTTCATTCTCTGACAGTCAGTGCATCGTTTAACAAATTCAGTTGCATCCTTGAATAAAGTAGGCCACCAAAGGCCACATTGAAGTACTTTGGCTGCCGTCCGATCTCCAGAGTGGTGTCCGCCAGATTCGAGCGAGTGACAATGCTCGAGGACACTTGATTGTTCCGTCTGAGGGATGCACCTGCGCCAAATACAATCTGCTCCTTCTCTGAATAAAAAAGGATCTTCCCAATGGTAGAATCGGATGGTCGACATGAATTTGTTCTTTTGGTTCTTCGTCCAATCCGACGGTATTACCCCAGAAACGAGGTAATTGACTATCTCAGCATACCAAGGAAGAGAATCCACAGCTAAAATGGCTTCATCAGGGAAGGTTTCTGTGATAGGTGCATTGCTCAGGGGAGGTTCATGCTGCTCTATTCTGGAGAGATGATCCGCTACCACATTCTGGGTTCCAGGCTTGTCCTTGATTTCCAAATCGAATTCCTGGAGGAGAAGGATCCAACGAATCAGTCTTGGCTTGGCATCCTTCTTCTGTTGTAAGTAGCGGATAGCAGAGTGGTCTGTAAAGATGAGGACTTTTGAGCCCAACAAATAAGATCTGAACTTCTCTAAGGCGAAAACCACAGCTAGCAGTTCCTTCTCTGTTACAGTGTAATTTCTCTGTGCTTCGTCTAATGTTCTGCTGGCATAGTGAATGGCGTAGGGCGCTTTGTCTTTTCTTTGCCCAAGAACAGCTCCAACTGCAAAATCTGACGCATCGGTCATTATTTCAAAAGGAAGAGTCCAGTCGGGCGGCTGTAAGATTGGAGCGGCTGATCAACAATGAAATCAGTCTCCTTGCACAAGAGTTCTGTCAGAGGTCGGGCAATGCGGCTGAAATCCTTGATGAATCGCCTGTAGAATCCCACATGCCCCAGGAATGACCTCACATTCTTAACTGACTGAGGTGGCTGAAGATTTGAAATGACGTCCACCTTCGCCGGGTCGACTTCCATACCACGTTTGGAAACGACGTGGCCCAGCACGATACCTTCGGTGACCATAAAGTGGCTCTTTTCCCATGAGAGCACTAAATTGACTTCCCGGCACTTCTGAAGCACTCTGTCTAGATGCTCTAAACAAGAATCGAAACTATCACCATAGACAGAGAAATCGTCCATGAACACCTCGAGGAAACTGCCTACCATCTCGGCGAAGACTGCTAACATGCATCTTTGGAAGGTTGCAGGTGCATTGCACAGTCCAAAGGGCATTCTCTTGAAGGCGTAGGTGCCGAACGGGCAAGTGAAGGTGGTCTTCTCTTGGTCTTCAGGGGCGATCGCCACTTGGTTGTACCCAGAGTACCCATCTAGAAAGCAGAAGAACTCCTTGCTTGCTAGTCTTTCCAGAACTTGATCAATGAATGGCACCCGAGTAGAAATTTCCTCCCCTTTATCATTTGTAACCACGGTAAGCCCTGATTTCTTGGGAACTATATGCAATGGGCTTACCCATTTTGAATCGGAGATGGGATAGATGAAACCTGCATCACACCACTTCGTGATTTCTTTCATGACGACGTCCCGAAGGTTAGGGTTCAGCCTTCTCTGAAATTCGCGGGACGGCTTGGCATCTTCTTCTAAATAGATGTGGTGTGAACACAAGGCTGGATTTATCCCGCGGAGATCTGATACGTTCCACCCAAGTGCTTTGCGGTTCTTCTCTAGAACCTCGAGAAGTCGAGATTCCTGCTCTGGTCTCAGCCTGCTGCTGATGATGACCGGATACATTTGTTCCTCACCCGCAAGGAAAGCATACTTCAGGCCTGCCGGAAGTGGCTTGAGTTCTGGCTTTGATCTGTCCACTTTATCTGTCACTTCTGACACCATGCTGAAGGTGGGCAGTGCTTCTGTGAAGATGCCGCCATCCTCAATATCCTGTTGAGATCCCGGCGATGCACCGAACAGTTCTGCGCTAAGCTGATCATGTTCGGTTCGGAGTGATTGCTCAAGAAGATGCGCCTGCATAGGAGAATCTATCTCCCAAGAGTCATCGGAGCATATGCTGACTGCGCTTTCCAAGTCCTCCTCGAGAGTGAGGATTTCTCGGGTCCACGAATCATCCAATGATAAAGCTGAGTCTCTGATCTCTGCAATAAATTCACAGTCCGCTTCTGACGCTGTCTGGCTCTCATCTGTTGTGGCATTCTGCTCTTTGTTCATGTTTATTGTGATTTGCTGGGTATTCGAGCTGAAAGTGATCTTCCCAGACCCATAATCAACCACGGCACCTGAAGTACGAAGGAATGGTCTGCCAAGGATGATAGGGGTCTGGAGCAATGGTGCAGGCGAGTCCATATCAAGGACTACAAAGTCAGCTGGAAATTTCATTTCCTGCACTTTAACTATCACGTCCTCTAAGAGACCTCGGGGCCGCTTGACGGATCGATCAGCAAACTGAAGGACCATGCGTGTCTGTTTGAGCGGTCCCAGCCCAAATTCCTGCATTATGGACGAGGGCAGAAGGTTGATGGAAGAACCACTATCCAGGAGAGTGCGCTCGAAGACCTGGTCAAAGATCACACAACTGATCAGAGGTGCTCCGGTGTCTTGTTTCTTCTGGGGGAGATTGCTGATAGCTGCGACCGTGGCTAATGTGAGGACATGTTTCTCATCTTGCTGGCGTCTGTTCTTTCTTGATGGGCGACGCTTAGTAGTACATACCTCCTTCAGTCCTTTCTTTACGGCTGGCATGTATTCCACGGCCTTTAGCAAGGGAATCTCAACAGTCAATTTGTCCAAGATGTCTACAACACCAGGGTCAGACAATGCATTTTTTTGTTTTGCAATTTTTTTGGATTTTTGTATTGCATGAGGAAAAGGAATATGTACACTACTGGCAGGAAAATCAGAGTTCTTATTTACATCAAAATCATCGCCCACAGAATGTTGTACACCCGAATCACGAAAAAGGGTACAAGCTGGGTCTTGGCATGCTGGTGTTGTTGGGCGATCAAAACGGACAACATCTGCTCCATCGGCTGGCGAGGGATCGGCGGGTGCTGGCGGCTCCTCCAATGCTGGCACGACTTCGCTTCTGCTACGAGCTTCTTTTTGTTGTTTTTGTTTTTGCTGATTTTTTTGTATTTTTGGCTGAGGCTGATGCTGGCATGGCACGACGGCTGGACTGGCTTCTCCTTCCTCTTCCTCCTCACCCGCCCCTGTGGCTGGCACGGCTGATACGGAAGATGACGATCCACCTGTTTCTTTCTCCCCGCTTTCAGTAGCAGGCGGGTGCAAGGCCCTACCGCTCCTAAGAGTTACAGCATTAGAATAAACAGTAGTATCATTACCAGATACGGATAGGACATCACATTCTACCTGCTCTTTTTTCTTGAAATTATTGGGATTTGCTTCGACCTGAGCCGGGATGGTGGTTCGAGTGGCAGTCAGGTCATCAAGCCGCTTGGTCATCTCTGCTAGCCCTTTGACAAGCTGGGCTAGACACTCCATGGAGGGGTTCACTGGAGGTGCCTCGGTGGTGTCAGCGTGCAGACCACGCTGTTGTTGTATCTGCTGGTGCTGAGGCTGCTGCTGGTGATGATGTGGCGGGGCAGGAAGTTGAAGTTGCTGATAAGACGGAGGTGGATACTGCTGGTATTGCTGAGGCGGAGCAGCCGCGTACTGGTGATACGGCTGTGGGTGACGGTATTGCGGCTGCTGCTGATATGGGTGGTTCTGCCTCCATTGATGTCCAAACTGGGGAGGCTGCTGGTATTGCTGGTGCTGCTGGGAGGATTGCCCAAAGCGACCACCCTGAGGTTGGTGGTATTGCCGGTTGGCAAATGGCTGACCCTGTGGTTGTCCCGTAGGACGGGTCGGCTGTGTGTCATGAGTCCAAACCCCATTAACTTCCTGGACCAGGGGTGGTGGCGGGAACACTGAATCGGTGTCTGAAATAAACTCTGGTTGGTACACAACCATCTGCTGTTGCGGCTGGCTCTGATCAGGTGCCTGCACGTAGTACACGTGCTGAACTGTCGGTGGTTGCTGGCTTGGCTGCGGCTGGTGTAGCGGTGGTTGCTCGTCTTTTCTCTTAGCTGGAGCTTCGAGCGGTGCTGCCGACTGAACAGAATTGATGGTACCTACCAGCAGTTCTAGCTGCTTGGTGATGTGATCCAGTTTGTCCAAACTCTGGGTCCTCTTCTCGATTAAGGCGAGTTTTTCGAGATCTTTTGATCGCTTCTCGATAATGTCAACTTTAGAGAGATGGCCCCCGATGATGCTGAGGTTGGAGCTTTCATCTCTCTCTGATTCCTTAGACGCTGCCATGCGCACTTGTTTTTGAAGGATCTGGGGTTGCTTCTGATAAGCCTTGGATGAAGAGAGGGCGGCCTCTCCTTCGGCCATTTCTTCAAAGATCTGCCAGACGACATCTTCATCCTTATTGAAGTGTGAGCCCCCACATGCTGCGTCTACGAGCCTTTGACTTTCAATGTTCAGTCCCCCAAAGAAATGCTGAACCAAGCTGGTCTTCGAAATATCATGATGAGGACATTTCTCCTGCAGGTCAGTGAATCTCTCCCATGCTTCATGTATAGACTCATGGGGTCCTTGGGAGAAATTACTGATACGGGCTCGCATCTGGTTGAGCCGACCCAGAGGGTAATACTTGTGCAAGAAGGCGGACTTTAGCTCCTCCCAAGTCGTCACAACCTTCCCCATATGATTGACCCAATAAAGGGCCTTATCCTGTAGACTGAAGGGGAAAGCCGTCATCTTGACAATGTCTAGAGGGACATTGGGATAGTGAGTCGTACGGCAAATGCGGGAGAATTGCTGCAGGTGGATGTACGGCTCCTCGCTGGTGTTTCCATGGAATGCAGGAAGAAGAGCAATGAATTGGGGCTTCAGCTCAAAGTGGGCGTGTACCGGTGGAATGAGGATCCATTCGGTCATCTGGCTGTCTCCCGAATTGTATGTTTGTTTAAGGGTAGGTTTTGGTGGTGGTAATTCAAGATCATCACTGTGGTCATCACCACCTCCTCCACCTTCACCTTCTCCTCCCCTGCCTCCTCTGCCTCTGCCTCCGCCTCTTCCTCCATCATCTCGGTTCATCATATCATTCAACATATCCTGGAAGGCTGTCTGAGTGAGAGCCTGTTCGGTCAGCTGCTGCTGGATGGCCTGGATAGATGCCAGTAATTGTGCATTGACCTGATTCTGATCTGGCGCCTGTCCCTCTGGTGTGGGTGGCTGCTGACCCTTGCCCTTTCCTCCGGGAGCCATGTCAGGGTCTGAGTCGGAAGAGATGAACCCCGGCGTCTCCAGGGCTTGTACTGTCTTCTATCTGCATGAGGAGATAGCCCTGATCAGTCCGCTTGTAATCAATGTTCAGCTGCCGAGATGAAGCTGGAATTCAGGTCAACCCCAGCGTGTTGTGAATAGAGAAGGATGTAGACTGTAATCGACTTCTAACGGCGAAAGTGGGACAAAGGTGATCCCAGTTTATTGGGTGGTCAAGAGAAAGGTAGAAAACGAGGAGTCTAGAGATCGATCCGCAAAGTCCGGATCAGGTTCTCATGAATCGCCTCGAATTTATTGGCGGAGTTGAGTCCATGGAATCGATGTGGGTGTCGGCATGGTCCCGACGGAAACCATCCGTGGATCAACTCCGCAAAGTACAAGAGAAGATAGGATGTTGGATGAAAGATACGATGGTCAACGAGGAATACAAAGGAGTGCAAAACAGTAGAAAAGGCTCAAACTGAGCGGGGGTCAAAGAGGAGTGATATAACAAAATTTTGTGCAAAGGCACGGGACTTGATTTTTGAACCTTAATCTAGATCCATACAAACACAATTCAAAATCGGGTTCACCAACTCACGCCATGTGAAGCCGTAAAGGTTCGGCTATTTATTATCTTTTCATTTTTAGAGTTGTTATTTCAGGCATATCTTATAACAAGTCCTTAGTACGCTACCCTATAGGAGAGAGAGTACTGCCGGAAGGGTATCCCGTACTTGTCCTCTGCCTGTGTAACCTGTAGTCTGTACTTTTTGGAGTCCTCGTAACCCTTCCTGGATCCCTACTCAGCCAAAGAAATAGAGGGAGGAAGCCGATAGGCGAAACCGCTACTTCGGTCCTCGCTCGCAACGGAATCACCCGTGAGCGTACAAGAACCTACTCGGACGCAGGACAATGAGACAGACACCCCCGTGAAGGCGTGGCCTATGCTCGATACTTCGGACAGGGTCGATGCTCATCACAACAGAGAGTCATCATTGGTGACCAAGCCCTACTCGCCTACGTACGATAGAAGCGCCATTACTTCGGAAATCCAGGCGATACACAAGGCAGTTGCAGACTGGGTTTTGGCTCTAATCCTTAGGGGGTCGCACTCGCTCAAGGGAGTAGGGTTTTGGTCCCCCTCCAAGGTACCTGAAAACAATGAGGGCTTTATAAACCCGGTACAATGGATAGTCCATTACGGATTTTAATTAAGGTCAAAGTTTATTTAGCAGTCCCCTAGTTTTAATTTTGGGTTTTCACTTTTTTTTGGATCTGTTTCATACCAGCGCCTAACGTTTTGGTAGATTTTCATTTAAGTCCTAGGTGCTCAAAATCAGAGGGAGATAGCGGAAAAGCCATGCGAGTGGTTCTATGATGGAAATCTCACCATTGAACCGAATGATGCATGCTGAGTTAGAAGACTTACAGTGCATCCCAGCTCTCTCCATGTGGTATGCAAAACAGAATTTTTAAACCTATCTACATGGCGGTGTGCATTCGTCAAAAATCTCCCTAAACATTAGCTGCTATTAACGTGAAGAACCACAAGCCGGTCATTTATCTTTAACCTAAGGGTCCGGTCTTGGCTCACCCCTCCTCTTCTCGACACACTCGAGTTCAGGAGTAGCGCTTGATGGGGCTCGCTCACGGCACGTGGGTTAAGAGATAAATGACTTAGCTGTTTAAGTTTGACTAGATCCATACGAAGTAGACTATAGGAACATGCATTCTTATTAATGTTTGGACCTAGCTACCGAGTCAAGCAACCTATATCTAGGGGCTCCAAGCACACAAAACAAAGTAAAATGAAGGCGAAAAGCACAAAACAGCGGAAAACAAAGAAAAGAAGGCGGTAGAAATCGCGGAAAACAGCGATGAGGCCCCCAGGTGAACAGACACCCGGGCACTGGACCTCATTGTGAAGAGTAGAGTCCTGTTAATTATTACATGCCAAAATTGTCTTTCTCTCACCAAGAATTACAAAGATGATCCTAAGTGTTCTAAGCCTATCTAATCCATATCTCCTTGCTTCCTTGATACTCTCTCCTGATGGTCATGAGAAGGGAAGACCATCCTCCTCCAGGCTTGGCTGCATTGGCCTCCTAAGAAGCCATCCTTGCGTGGCGGACCCTTGCATCAAAGTCACAAAAAGAATGTATTAGAATAGCTCAATCAATCAATCATAGAGCACATAAAGATTATCACAAGAAATGAATCAATGAAGCATAGTGATTAATGGCAATAAAATAGCTGCTCACAACATATGAAAAAAAAAATGTACACAAGAATGACAAAGAATAAAGTAGGCTATGCTCATTGCTCCCCGGCAACGGCGCCATTTGATAAACACCCCTCATCGTAGGTCTAAAGAGTATGTCTCACACAAGGCGGAGACAACCGATGTCGATGCGGCGACCCGCAATGAGGTGCATTTAATCAACAATTAACCCACAATCAAAGAATAAAAAATCAAGCTCAAAGGAAGTGTGAATTAATCTTTATTTACTCTACCATAAAATGTATAGGGAACAAGCATGTAGAGGTCGAACCACAGAGAGCAATACAAAAATGCATGAGCCTAGAGGTGCATATCAGTCATCCTTGTGTGTAAGTGGGTTTTTTTTTTGTTTTTATAATTTTTATTTTGTTTTTATCTTTTATATTATCTTCTTTTTATATATATATATATATATGTATTTTTTTATATTTTATAATTATATATTTATTTATTTATTTATTTAGTAAAGATATAAATATATATATAGAGAGATATATATATAAAGAGAGAGGGGAAAGAGTAATAGAATATATACATACATACATGCTTAAAACATATATAGATGTATTTTTTTATGATTTTTAATATGTTTCTAATTTTTATGTTATTTTCCTGGGATTTTTGTAATTTTTATGTGTTTTAATTTCAAAAATGTCCTTAATATGGGACTAACTAAATAGGCCGAATGAAATTTGGGTTTTAAAAATATAAAATACTTTCAAAAATTACCCAAATTAATTTGAATATATTAATAATAATATATAGGTAATTATAAAAGAGAAATACATCTTTTTGGGGTTTTTAAATCATTTTTCTGATTTTTGTTGGAATTTTGGGGCTTTTTGATTTTTTTTCAATTTTCTTTTTCCAATTTTTAGGGATTTTGGACTGACACTAGCATAGGACGAAATACACCATAGGTAATTTTTTTGGAATTTTAGGAAGGTTTTGATATTTTTTTTGGAATTTTATAATCTAGACAGTGAATAAAAGGCATGTTTTTGATTTTTAATAAATGCAAAAATGCACCAAAATGAGAAACTAAAAATATAGCGTGCAAATACAGCCAATCAGTAGCTTAAGTCTATTTTTCCAAGATTTATTTTTGATTTAATATGAAGCACAAAATAAATAGACAAAGCCTTCAAAAATTAAATGGCCTGGCAGGGTATTTTTGCAAATAAAATAGTTCACAGGGGCATCCATGCAAAAATCACAACAAAAATGCTCTTTAACTTTTATTTTCAGAGCCATTTAACCATTACAGGGACCCGGAGGGGCTTAGCTGCAAAACTTCACGCGCCTCACGTGGTTGTCGCACGTGAGGTGCGGAGGGACTAAAGTGCAAATATTAAAACATTGGGGGTCCGTATGCAAAATACACATTTTATTTACAACGGTAACCTTTATTCTTGGCATTAAATAATAAATACAAAAAGCGAAGGGGTTGGATGTGAAATTTACCCCTAAACCAAGCGCTTCATCCTGCGGCGCTGGAGGCGCCACTTATCCACGTGGCATCCATCGGACGGCGGGTATCGGTTCGGCGATGAAGGGCCAGGATTAGACCCTCCTGGCTGATCTGACGGTGGTGGTGCATCTTCATCGGACGGTTGGCGTTCAATCTGGGCCGCCCCTCTCGATCCAACGGTGCGGAAGGCACCTGGAAGAACTGGGAAGAAGCTCGCCCCCGGCGAGCTTCGATCGGGGAGCTCGGGCTCCTCCGGGCACCTCCCGCGCATCTGAAGCTCTCTGATCGCAGCTGGGAGGCTTCCGCATAGTCTGACGGTGGTCTCATGGCTCCTGGGGGTCCGAGTCGATGGAGCGAGGTCGGAGAAGAAAGGAGCCCCCAGGAACCTCTTCCTGGTTGAATGCGAGTCCAGTTGGGCTCGGTTCTTCGAAGTTCCTGCACAGGAAGAACCGCGGGCGAGAGAGCTTGCTCCTCGACCCGGGGTTTTGAAGCTGCAAAGCAGAAATGAGGTGGGCGGAGGGGTTCCGGCGAACGGCGGAGGAGGAACCCCGATTCGCCAGGACCTAGGGTCCTGGGTTGGACAACTATGCGGAATGGATGAGGAAGGCGTCGAGGAACGAGATGAGATGCTTGGAACGGTCGGATACGGTCGAAACAAGAGTGGAGAAGTCGCCGGAGCGGAGCTCCGGCGAACTTCGAATTTTGATTTTTAAACTACAGATATGAATTAAAACCTAATCTAATGACTGGAATGAAAAGCTGACATCTAAGTCTAACTAAAAATGCATAGAAAAGGCAGCTCTTATACCTGGGGGCCTCCAGGGAGCAGGGCGGACGCCGGAGCTCCGCCGCGACAAAATCCTCCTCTCTCCGGCCGATTCGAGGCACCAGCTCACTCCCCCTGTCACGAGGAATGTCCTAGGGCTAGAGTCAAGGCTTGAGATTGGATAAAAAGTGGCCAAATTCGAGGAGGAAGGCGGAGCTTTTTATTTTATAGACATTGACGAGTGGCCTTATTGACCGGCGATTATTGATTAAACCAATGAGTATCAGATTGATCTGATTAATCGGCGGGCCTCAGTGATGATTAGGGCATGTTTCTTGTGAAGGAAGCGTCTTCGATTGACGGATGGATGGCCCGGGAAAAAAGGGAAAAGACGGGCGAGGAGACGGGATGCGTCAGGTCGGGCGGCAGGAGGCTGAGTTGACTGAGGTCAACGAAGGCCGGAGCCTTATTGGGCCACGTCAGCCGCTACGAGACAAAATAGCAAATCTGAAGGAAGATTGATTTATTTAACCCACTAAATGATTTTATTAATTTTTTCGTATAAAATAAAAAATGTGTATTATTTCGTCTAGTATTTATTTATGATTTTTATTGAATTTTTCGAGGTGTTTCGTTGTAGTTTTATTTGGATAATATGTATATGTATGTATTTACATGTATTTTCATGTAATTTATTTTTAATTTGTTTATTTTCTTTTATTATTTTATTAGCTTATTTTATAAATTTATAATTTATTTTTGTGAATAAATAGGTATTTTTGTTTCATTTTTAAGAGTTTATTTTCATTTTTAAATAAATTTGTATATGTATATGTGAGTATACTTATAGGTATTTTACCTATATATTATATTCATTTATTTTATTTAGTGAATTTTATGTGTTTTATTTCGGATTTGTATTTTTAATACTAGTATATAATATGTACATTATTATAAAAATATGGATGAATAAAAGAATAAAAGAATTAAATTTCCTTTTATTTATATACATTCTTCTCATAGGTATTTTGCCTATGTAATACATAGACTTATTTTATTTCTCAATTTCTTTTTGGTTTTCTTTGAGTTTTGATATGTACCAGTATTATATACATTATTTACAATATTCTAAAAATATGAATTTATAAAAATAATGAATATTGAATAAAATGAATATTTTGATCAGGTATTATGTACAAGAAGGGCCAAAAACCTAACTTTCACAGATGGGCTCTAAAAATTATGACACTAATTTTATAAAATAGTTTGGGAAATGCTATATACAATTAAAGGTGAGTTTGGTTGATTTGGAGTTTTTAATTGCAAGATATGGGTCTGTGAAGTTGAGATTTTTGCTTTTATTTTGTGTATAAAATGTACAGTGAGTATTATTTTTACACAAACTCAATTTTGTATTTTTATTTACATTATTATCTGCAACTTTTATGTACAAAGTTTTCTTTATTTGATGAATAAATAATATGTACAAAATAGGTGTCAAAAATGCATAAATGAATGAATGACTAAATGAGATGTTTATTGTAGAATTGGCCCTTATCTCCCCCTACTTTATTCCTTGTCGACCAAGTCCATGCTGGCCTTGGTCTCGGGGTTAGGGTCATAAAATATTTGCAATATTTTATTCCTTTTTCTTTTCTTCCCTTTATTCTATAATTTTGGCATTAAAAACCTTATTTTATGTATAATTAGTACAATAAATAATAGATGCTAATATGAACAAATTAATGCTATTTACATGCATTTGCTGGGGTTTTTAAGGCCAAAATGATAGAATAAAGGTGATGAAATGGAGATTCATCAGGTACTTCACATAAATGTGCTTCTTCCTTAAATGAAAGACACAATTCTCACATGATGAATTGCACTTTGATTATTGTTGCATAAATGACAAAATCTACTTTCTTTATTCATTTATTTTATCAAACCCTTTGACCTATCATTTCCTTACATGTTTCAGTTGTTGCTACATATTCTGCCTTTGTATTCAAGATGATCACTATCTTATGTAGTTTGGAAATCCAATGGATGGCTCTACTCCCCACGGTACAAAAATATTGTTCTTCTCCTATCATCAATATCTTTGGCAAAATCCGAATACACGAAAATGCTAAACACAAATATAGTGTTTTCATAACAGAATGCCACGATATAGATACTTCTTAGATTATAGAATCCACTTCACAACTTCCCAATGTTTTTCTCTAGTATTTTCATAAATCTACTCATAACTCTAGCCTACTACAAGAGAGTGTCCTTGTATGTGCCGAACATTACAAACATCAAACTACCAAATTATATGGTATTGGATATGGATATGTACTCATGATCCTATTTTATAATATCTTCTTTCTCTTTCTAAAGTCCAAAGTGACTTCCTAAAGGTATCTGATATGCTTTGTATTCTACACAAGAAACCTTTGTAGGAGCTTCTTGATATACTTCAACAAAGACAATCTCAGCTTCTTATTCCTATATTTTCTAACTTACATTTCATTGATTTTCTTTGCAAGACCAATATTCTTCATCTCAAACTTTTGAAAATCATTACCTTGAGATTTTCTCTTCGTTGCTATAATCTACAATAAGATTTTCATTTAGACATATTATAGAATGATATAATGTAGACCGACCTTCTTGAAGTAGCAATAATTATGTGCGTGGAACTTGTGAAATCTTGTGTTTATCATGAATCATCAAACATTTACCTTGGCACCTACGATAAGCCATAAAAATTCTTTATGATCTTTCATAGCATGCCTTCTTTTGTAGTGATCGCATAGCCCTATGGAGGTTGCATGTAGATGTAAGCAATATCTCCATGGAGAAATGCTATCTGGCATCCAACTACTTCAGATGTAGGTCCTTAGTGCAACAATTCTCATACTTCTATGATGGCCGAGACCTTTCAACATGTGCAAAGATCTCTGTGAAATCGACTCATATTTTTTTGTTAAAAATCCTTAAAACTAGTCAAGCCTTGTATCTAACGGTAACATCAACATCCTCCTTCACCTTGTACATCTACTTTTTGTGCTTGGTATTCTTCCCTTTACTAGTGGGACTAAATCCCACATCTTGTTGTTTATAGGAAAGTCCATCTCGTCCAGTGGCTAGATCCCACGACTTCGTTGTCTTACCCTTTGATGCTTCACCAAAGCATTCAAGACACCATTGGCAGCTAATAATAAGCAATTCGAGGAAGGTGAATACCTTGCGATGGATTCGATAATTCCAGTTCCTTAGTTTAGAGTTTATGAATTGTTCTATGGGATGGTTTACACATTGTTATTGTTTGGTTTTAATGTGTTTTATTTAGGAATTTTATCAGACGTTACACGGTCTAATTCTTTAATTTTCTTTTCTTCTACCAGTCTATCCTTATAAGGGAAGACTAATTGAATGTAATATTAATGCTTTTGATTGTCTTCTTATTTTCTAAATCAGATATTATATGTCCTTGGATGTTTTTAGTATAGCAATCGAAGATACAATTCCTCACTGTTTGTTCAATATTTCGCTTATCTTCTCGTTTAATGTGAACATATCACGTGCATTCAAAAACATGTAAATGAGAAAGTGTTACCTCCTTTCTTATCCATAAATTCATGGCAACCCATTTTGAAATGATTCTAGGTTCGTATTGTAGATAAAAGTATATATAAATATACAAAAAAAATAATCCAAAAATAATACCCTCAATAACCGAGAAGAATTCTCAAACCCTAATATACTTATTCATAGCTTCACGAGCCTTAATCTATTTTTCCCTGATTCCAAATCATCCAAACTCATCATTAAGCTTTGATGCACATAATATTTTATTCTAAAAATGTTCTAAAAATAGAAAACTTAAAGGGTTGAGTTCTGGATCTTGGACCCCATTGTAATCATCATGATTTTATATATACCTCAAATCAACTACAAATAACATAATTCTTTTTGTAACACTATATAAAATCACATAAAATTCTTAATAAAAATTCCCCAAAAACCCATTTGAAAGTAAAAATATAATTTTTTATATATTTTTCTCACCATTATAAAAATAAAAAACTATACAAATTAGTAGTATAAAATATCCATTCAAAAAGTTTCAAAAGTATAAAAAAACTAAACATTAAAAATAATATTAAAAAAATAAAATAGAATAAAATATCTGAATTAGAAGAATTCAAAAATTCATGCATAAATAAATATGTAAAACCCTTACAAAATTCAAAAACATAAAAATACAACTTATATTCACACATACACACATACACAAACAAACACAAATAGACACACACATATGCACGCACTGACACATGCACACACATATACGCACACAAACATACCCACCCACACATGCACGCACACACACACATAGAGAGAGGTGCCCACTTGTGTTCACAAATGCATACATACACAAAACACATAGACAAACACCAAATCCACCCATGCATGACACACCATACATACAGAAACACACACATGAACACACACATGTGCATGCACACATATGCATGCATGCACATGCAGACATAGGCTCCTTAGTCACTAGCTGATCATCCACTTTTTAGCTTTATATAAGAAGTTGCCTCCTTGAATTTGACCTTATGGTTTTCATTAGTATATCTTTAATCATGTTTACTACTCTCACATATATATGCACATCACAATTTTGTTTTTACTATATATATTCAACATGTACTATGCCGACTATGAAATCACTCAATTACTCCTATATAAGAAAAGCATGTTCAATAAAATTAAAGGAGCAAGTGTTGTTTCTATAAGATCCAATGATGCTAACTGAGCTTAGATCTTCTAGCTCTTACAAACCATCCCTATTGGGAAGAGGGCCTCAAACTCCTCACATTCCACCTGAAATCCTTTCCATTTCGTTAAGAATGAGATGCTACTAATGTTCTTTTTCTTTATAGAGCCTCATGAGGTGAATAGAGAACATTCTAGCATGTGTTTTGATTGGTCGAGTCTTTGAACAACAACACTTCAATGACCTCTCTCATATAATAGAAGCCCCCTTCAACCCCTTGATCCTTCATAGAATCTCGAGAAAGACAATCCTATCAACCTCGGGGAACCTTCTATGTCTTGATCCGAGGGCCTTGATCCGAGGCCTGAAGCGCAACTAAACCACCAGCAAAGCAAGGATGTGATTAGAGGGAGCTCGTCCCCCTCCTTTTATGGTTAGGTTCCATCAGAGAAGACGATCTCTGCAACTGTCACTGTTAGATCCAACAAATTAAATCACATCTTGACGTTTAAATCAAGGTTGGCTGATAGAGAAATTGCAAGAAGCCTTTTATAATGCTCCAAGTAAATATAAAATCTCGCTAAGAGGGTAGTTCAAAGAGCGACTAGGTCCCATAATGGCAAATGCGTCCTTGTTTTCCTTTAGTTGTGGTTCCAAGTTAGTCCTTAAGCACTCATGTTTCAAGTTAGACCCTTATCATGCATCGTGTTTCTTTTATTTTTTGTTGGTATTTGTTTTCCAAAAGTTTGGATATTTTGCAATGGATGAATTGCCTTTAGTAATTTTTGCGAAGTTTCTTGCTTGACTTCATTAGAAAAATTGCTTGAAAAATCATATGGAATAATTTAATATTGAAATTTGTTAGACTTCTAGTTTTTAGGTGATTGATCGTCTATCAAACTTTCGCACTAAAAATCAATGATTTGATGTCAACTTGATTTATTTTGTAAATTCACCCATGGATTTTATTAGTCAGAAATTGCAATGTCTTGCTTTGGTAAAATTACTTACCATTCACCTCACCTTCACACACGTCCCATAAGTTTGGGTACCTTTTTATTAATGTTTGCTATTTATTTAATATGCAATTACTTCTCCATATGAAATCCAATTTCACCAAACTCACTTTCAAAGTTTAGTTATAGAATTATCTATCCAATGAAATCCTTTCATTAAATTCGGAGTGTATTTGCAAAATATCAAATTTGAGACATAATTGTACTTTATAAATATTAATTAACTTTACATAATTCATGTATATAATTAACTCTTTTTAATTGATTTATTTTTTATTTATTTTCTTTGTTTTGTATTTTAATAAAATACATTAAGATCAAAATCCAAAAAATCAAAACTAAAGAATTTTATGTGTTCTGATTATGTATATACTAGACATATTTTTCCTTTCTTGATTTTTCTTTATTATTAAAATAAAAAATATATTTTGTTTACTTTTATTTATAGTATTTTATTAGATTTTCTCTTCTACGTAGTATTTTATCAAAAATCAAAGAAAAAAATATAAAACCTTCAATTTTGGTATTCTAATACTTTAAAATACTTTCTAAAAATCATTTCTTGTACTTTTTATTTATTTTGCTTTTGAAGTATTCATGAAACTTTAGATCTCATTGAGATTTACAAATCTCATGAAGATCACTTTTTCATTACGAGCTTCCAGTTATTTCTTTTTAATTTTATTGTGTTTTCTTGATCCATTTAACCAGTCAATGCCACTTGGTATCTATCCATTCGACATCACCTCTCCATTAATCCACATCAACACCTCTTCTCTTCGTCTTTCTCTTCCAGCCAATCAAATCAACTTGAGAGTTGATATGTGAGTCAACTTTCGACCCTCTCCACATGTTCTTTCTTTCTCAACTGTAGAGAAACCAACCCCCCCCCCCCCCCATTCCATCAAAAGCCCATCAACATACACCCCCACATCGTTAAACCTCCATCGACGACCACATGAGCCCATTCCCAACCAATCTTAAAGCCATCCCATGTCGTTCCATCTCTTCTCTATATTCTCCGAGCAAGACAACTGACCACAACTCATCCTTCAAACCAAACCCATTGACAACTGCCATGGGTATTCGCCATTCTAGTGAGCCAAGGACAGAGCCCCTGCAAAGTCTAGGTGGCTACAAGACCTTTAGTGGTTTAGCGACAACCTCGTTGAACTCTTTCAAGGATCATTGGCCTTTTTATTCTGCCAACGATGGAGGGGTGCCCTCCTTTTCTGTCTGTGCTGAACCGAAGAAGAAATGACCACCTCCAACAGGCTTCATCAGATCCTAGTCGCATGTATATCCGCAATACATCTAAACAAAAGAGGAGGGACTCTATCAACCTTTGATCACCCATCCTCCAGTATTAGGAGCATTGCCCATCTCTGGGATCCCATCGGTATCGAGCTTTGATAATGATACCATAACTTCTCTGAATTCTCCTCC
This sequence comes from Ottelia alismoides, assembly GCA_037367405.1. Lineage (NCBI taxonomy): Eukaryota > Viridiplantae > Streptophyta > Magnoliopsida > Alismatales > Hydrocharitaceae > Ottelia > Ottelia alismoides. Next base: position 289,876 of record JAZKJV010001317.1, read on the forward strand.
ATGGGCATGAAAGGGTTTCGGTCCTGCTGGTCGTGAAACGAGGTGGGAATGGCACCAAGCAAAAATAAGAAACTATCAACTTTTTATTGATAATTAGAGTTCTTGAGTACTACAACTGACTGATCATAGCTGAACAAGGTTTCGACTCATTAATTGTCTCTCCTTTCTTGTATATCCCTTCCTGATGGAGCCCTAGCAAAAGGAGCCCTCATGTTTTTAGGGGTGCATATTTCTTCTCCTTAGGAGGCATGCACCCTTATATAGTGGAATATGTTGACTCACATGACTATAGGTCTTCATTCACTATTAGCATCATGCACCTTCCTCACTTCCTTGCACCCCTTCTTCTATTGTGAGGCTTCAGGTTTTATGGAGAATCGCCCATATATTGTAGGGGTGGCAACTTTTGCTCCCTCTAGCTAGGTGTTGCTTTTCAATTAGGTTTGTTATTTTTCCTTTGTTGTTTTCTACTGGTGCTCCTTGGTGCCAAGTCATTTCTCAGATTCGAGACTTATGGCTAGGGTTATCGTTCCTTTTGGGGTAGTAGCTCGATCGTGATACTTGGTAGGACATGACTCTAGCTTGATTAGCACTAGTGGAAAAAGGGACTTTTGCAACGTATACAACAATGGTTAAAAACAAATGTCGCTGATATCGTTTTGACTGCAACGTTAGTTCTTACGCATTGCAATATATTATAATTGCAACGTTTTGTGTAAGCACGTTGCATTTATTCAACAAATTTGCAATGCTTAATACAAAGTGTTGGGATTAAAAGAATTATGCAACTTGGGGTGTGAAACATAATGGATATTTCTGTATATCATCGTCACCATATCCGTTTTAAATATATTTTGACATTTGTATTTAACAATTTCAAAGAGGAATATGGGATATGGATATCACTTTAATATTCGTAAATATCTGTATTTGTGTATTTGTTTTCCAATTTTATTTATTTGTAAGGATATGACAACATGATTTCATGATCAAGGAATCATGTTTCCGATCCGCATGCAACCTTAAATAAGTACAACACTGCTTAAAGAAACATTGCTTTAATTTACAATGCATAAAGTAAATATATGTGCCCAAATCTCCCTCTGAAATTTCCCTTCGATACTTTTTAAGTACAACACGTTTTAACAATGCATAAAAAACATTGCATTTTATGCACGAAAACATCCCAAAAAAGTATGCGCCCAAATTCCCTCCGAAATTTCCAATCTCGCGCCCCCTTACGAAATCCCCCAACCGCAACATTAAAGCAACTTCCTTCTCGGGTCGTCCCTTCCCTCACCAAAAGAAAACCCTAGTTATCTCCTCCCCTTTTGCACGCACTACTAGCCATGCGTTTGTCTCCTCCGGTCGGTTCCTCCCCTGCAACTTCGACACCTCCATCATCGACGATGCCATCTCAGGTATGTTCTAACTCTCCTTGACTCCCTAATGCATGAATCATTGGTTCTGTGATTACACAATAAACATTTTAATAACTCCACTCCACCTTAACCCCAGAACCCTCCGCCCCTCCCCCCCCCCCCCCCCCCCCCCCCCGCCCCACCCGCCGCTGTCGTTCATCTCTCGTGCCGTCACCAACCACCGTCTCCAGCTCCATCCCCTACGGCCTCTGCAGTGCAACCCACTGTCGTTGTTGGCTCCTTAGTTATGACCGACACCTATTATCCCGCCTCCTCTGCATCCACCCACCTTGACATTGCACTTCCACACCGTATTGGTCCGACAACCCTACTTCGCACCTTGCAGGCTGCATCTGCCATTCTCTTCCTTGCCCTCGGGATTTTGCTTCTGGTTTCATTTCTTGTATGCTTTTTGTTTTATGTAGTTGTTCTTTTAAACTCTAATAGTTTTCCAAATCGTATTGGATCCGATTGCATTGACCCAATATACCAACAGATTTTGAAAATAAATCACATTTAAATATGAATATATGTAGAGATTTTTTAACAAGAAATTTTTTTAATGAAAGATATGTGATTCCCAACCCGAAGTGTCAATATTTTAGGTTTGAAAACAACATCCATAATTGTTCTTTATTTGCCAATCATATAAATATATATAGGTGGAAAAAGTGCTGGTATTAAGTGCCTCTTGCTTCAAATGTATGCCTCTTGAAGGCATATGGTATCTAATATATCATTTTTTGAAATTTATGTATTTTTGACATCTATTGCTATGTCTTCTTTTGTTATGATCATTGGCTGGGAAAGAGACGTTGATCTCAACTATTTCCATTTTGAATCAATATCTTTAGAAACTAATGGGTAGGGATGAAATTAGATATGATATGGTTCAGATCTGGCCTTGAGTTTTGGATATTTTTAGTAAATAGTTAAAGTTTGTCCTAGATTTTTATTATTCTTTTGTGTTTTTGCCTTGATTTATCAATAACAAATCCTCTTTTACGCACATCATTATAGGCTATGCCAATGGATAAATCGTGGATGAACATGAGACTTAGAAATATTGAAGAATACAATAAAGGAGTCAAGAAATTTCTTGAATGGGCATTTCACGAGGATAGATTTGCATATAGATTGGGAACTGCCGGAGATAGTATTTTTTGTCCATGTACTAAGTGTAAAAATGTGGACTTCTATACACGAGAGATTGTCTATGAACATCTGATATTGGAAGGTATTTGGAAGCACTATCATGTGTGGAAATGCATGGAGAGGAAGTTAAAGATTCATTACGTCAAAAAATCCAACATGAGCAAATTGTGGATATGTTATGGGAGTCTCAAGATTCTCCAATATTTCCATCTTTAAAAGACTCATTTGAACTTGATGACAATCAATTTTATAAGAACTTAAGAGAAGCGGAGGAGCCTATTTTTCAAGGATCTAAAGTGTCACGACTTGAGTTTCTGTTGACAATCTTTGAGATAAAAGTGATGCACCGATGTACTAAAAAATGATTCAAGGTGGTATGTTATAAAGTTCTTGATCCAATCATATTAGCAAGATGGGAAGAAGATATCATTATTACATTATGTAAGATGGAACAAATATTTCCTCCATCTTATTTTGATGTAATGGTACATTTGATTGCACACATAGCAAGTGAAGCAAAGATTGCTGGACCAGTTCAGTATAGGTGGAAGTATCCCGTGAAGCGTTATCTTAAAAAGCTTAAGGATTATGTTATCAACAAGGCAAATCCAGAAGGGTCAATAGTGAAGGGTTACTTATTTGAGGAATGCATGAATTTTTGTGCAATGTATATGAATAGTCCAAACAACTGATTTAATCATGCAGAAAGAAATTATGATGGTGGTCCTATTGAGGCAAGGGAAGACTACTTGTCAGTCTTTTCATTGAATGGTAGATCGTTTTCGGGTACTATACGATGAGAATGGTCTGCAAAAGAAAGGGATCTAGCACATTATTATGTTTTGATGCAGATAGATGAGATTGATCCTTTTTTTAGAGAATTTGAAAGTTCATCAAATGGCATGGAGAATATATGTAAGTTCCTTCATTGGTTTAAGGGACGACTCGATGAATTAAAACAAAATTTTGATAAAAGATGGACACCTGCGTTGGGGATCTTGGCTCTAACTCCATACTCTCACATTCACTCACATTCTGGATATATTGTGAATGGATTTCGATTTAGGAAAAAATCTATTGATGTCAACAAAACAAATCAAATGTGCGGAGTCATTGTAAAGTCAACAATTAGCTTAGGATTGGATGGCTGCTATAGTGAAATTATTGATATTGTTGAAGTAAGCTTCACACATGACCATCGAGTGGTCCTATTTCAATGTGAATGGTTCGATGTGTTTAACAAGGACGTTGGTTACCGTAAGGATAAACATGGTTTTGTTAGTTTGAAAAAAAGTAGGAGATTACAAACTGAGGAACCTTTTGCATTGGCAAGCCAAATGGAGCAAGTCTTCTATGTAGATGATATTAATGCAAAAGGATGGGTAATATCGGTACGGACAGTGCCGAGACTTTTATGATGTGCCTGATGAATGTGACACTCCGGATTGTAATGCATATCAAGAAAATATACATGATGATGGCGCAATAAATTTACAACATGATGCTGATGTACATACCATTGTAGGCGGAAGTAACATTATTGTAGATGAATAAGTCAATTCACCGGTAAGTCAAGACAATATTATTTATATATGTTTTAAGCAATGATTTACACATGTGATTTTTTAATTCTCCTTAAAAATTCTATACAGATGGCTCTGTCACATGAACGTCTTGGTCATTCTTCACAAAATGCACAAGCTACTAGTCAATTACAGGTATGGATAATTTCTTCTAGTATATTCTTGAATGACTTTTACATGAAATTATTTATATCATAAAAAATTCTATGCAGATGGGTCTGACACGTGAACGGCGTACTCGTTCCTCAAAAAATGGACCAACAATTGATCATGTAAATGTATAAAAAATTCTTTTACTAGTTAATTGAATGAGTTTTATATGACATTGTTTACAATCTCCAAAAACTTTCACAGATGGCTCCGTCACGTGAATGTTGTATCCATTCCTCACAAAATACACCGCTAACTGATCAAGTACATGCATAGCAATTTTTTTAAATATTTTATTTAATAACTTTTGTATGAGATTGTTTACATTCTTTAAAAAAATTATATAGATGGCTCAATCTCAGGAGCATCATGACCATTCCGCACAAAATATATTAGCTCCTGATCACGCGCATGTGGAGAACTTGGACTTATCTGATATGCATATGGCTCCACGACGTGAGTGTCGCACTCGTTTGTTTTAGATTGCACAAACAATTGGTAATGTAGCATCAGAGGAAGTTGTTCAATCTCAAGAATCTATAGAAATGGGGTCTTCATCCCTTAAGAAGCGTAGAGGACCATCGAGGTGTAAATATCTAGATCACCTACTACCTGGAGAAACTCTACATGTTCAAATTGTAGGTGGAGATGCAGTGGGAGTCAACTCTGCGTTGTTTCATAGTTTCTTAGGGAAGGTGCCTCGTACGCATATCCCACTCACAACTCAAGATTTTAGAAGAGATGTTTCACATAACACAAGAGCAACTATTTTAAGGGTCTTAGAGGTATATCTATAACTTGAAGGAAATAGTTAGAATATCATAATGATTTTATAGAATTAATAATTATTCTCATTTTCAGGGATCATTCTCATGGGAGCGCACTACAGAAAATGATAGACGAATCTTGTGTCATGCAGCCGATCTACATCGTCAATATAGATGTCTATTGAAGAAGAAGGTAAAATATTTTTTTGAAATGTAGATAAATAATACTCTATGTTTTGATTTGTGATCCATTTTTAAATTTCCTATAGTACTTTGACGAAAATGTACCTGTGGAAGAGATGAAACGAAGAGTGCCTAAAGGGATCAATGCAACTATACGGGGAAAACTCATTGATCATTGGTCATCCGAGGAATATAAGGTATAACATTGTATTTTTCATGGTTACTATTTCACTTATATAATACAAAGTTTCCAAATTTATAATCTCAATTATTTAGTTTTTTTATTTAACTTAGTTCTTGTTATTCTGAAAATTACGATTTATGTTAGAAAAAAGCATGCAAAAATAAAAAAAATCGAGTAAAGGGTATCCATCCGACCCATAAAATGGGTAGAAAAAATATCAATCAAAAGACAGAAGAGTTTGTAAGTGTTGGTTCAAAGATATTAAATTATTTGAGTCTATATTTTACATCTTCATATTAAACATATTTATCTTGTGTAAAAAAAAAAAGTATTCCCGTGTGCCCACACGGGTAGAGATGTTCCTTTTAACGAAGACACGGGAAGTCAATGGTGAAAGAATATGGGGTTCAGAGGAACTACACAAGGAGCAAGTAAGTTAGCACATTTATTTTTTGATATTCTCAGTGCTTTTGCTCTTCACACAATTTTTGATGTTCTCACTTTGTATATATCAATTAAGTTCCCTTGTTGGTTTTATAAACAAGTTGTAATTTAAGTTCATGAAAAGTAGGTTGCAATATATACTAAATTGAATGTTTTGCCGCTAGGATGTGAGAAAACCAATAAACTTACATACATATCTAAAGTATGCACATTAGTTTTCTTAACATTTGGATCCTAATAATTTTTATATCTTTTAATGATTGTTTATAGGATGAAATGGTACGACTTATGACGCCGTCAACTAATGAGGGTATTGATGGTGAATCAACATTAGCACTCTCGGCAGAAGAGGCATTTACTATGGTGAAAGGATCTGAGTGTTCTGGACGTGTACGTTGTGCAGGTCGTGGTGCCATCCTTTCCCGTGGTGTGGTGGTATGAGGGATACCTCGATTCAGGAGGTCGTTAAGCTTCGCAGCACGGTGGAAATTTTGAAAGAAAAACTTTGCACAGTTGAAGAAAAGATGACGAGTATGATGGAAATGCATCGTTTGGACATGGAGCGTCTTATTTCAATGGTAGGGAAGGGATCAAAAGAGTCATCTTCACGTGAGAGCGGTGACATTGTCGGCATCCATGGTCGTTATAGCAATTCTAAGGATGATGATTATGACGATGATGATGATGAGTACTACTCCGATGATAATTTAATGTTCAATACCAAAGACATGTAATGATTATTAGAATGTTTTTATTTTTTTGTTACTAAGCTTTTCCTTTGCTTCAAATGTCCTCTACTTTTGTCAAACACTTATAAATATATGAAAGTTATTACGGTACTGGACGTCTTTGTAAACATGTGAATTTTTGGTAACTATGATTTATTGACATCTTAAATAGTTGGTACCGCGTTGATATAACTGCCACCTATTGCAGATTTTTTTAAAGCAGGTTACCTTCAGCAATGATTTTTGAGCATTGCGTAAAGTTTTTTGCGATGTATCAAAAGTGTTGCATTTATATTTGCCATGATTGACATATATTGCATTAGATTGTATGTGCTAGTGAAAAGTGCTTATTCGCAACACTTCAATACGTTGAAATTTTATATGCAACATTTATGTAATCATTGCTAAATCTTATCCAACATTTATAGATCAGTTGCAAATTATATAAACCGCAACGATTATGAAATGTTGCGAATTATGCAACATTTATACAACCATTGGAAACGAAGAACAAATGCGATGGTTACAGAAAAGCGTCGCAATTGTCAATTGCAACGGCATCTTTTGCAATGAATTTTGCAACGGTCCAGAAATGTAGTAAATAAAAAAATCATTAGAAAAGTGTTTTTGCAACCGTATTGTAAGCATTGCTTATAACAACTTTTCTAGTAGTGTACAATGTTTGCGACATGCTTGAGCCTTTATGCTTTAGTGCTTTGAGTAATTAGTCTCTTGACATTAGTTCTTTCCTTTCCCCTCGATTGAGCCATGGATTTTGATTTTCCATGCCATGTGAGGTATGTTCTTTCGTGAGGGTTATTCGTACCTTCGTTACCTTCCCTCCATAAATTTGGCATGCTAAAAGCTTTCATGCCATAAATTTAGAGGTCCAAAACTCAAGTTTTCTCATTATATATTTAGTGTCTAATGTTTAAAGTTTCATGTCATAAATTTTAGAAAACCCATTTATAAGTTTTGCGCTTTTTTGAAGCTTCTTAATTGATATGTTTTTGATTAATGTGTAATTATGTTAGGATATATTGGTTTTTTAAGAACATATTATAGTGTTTTCTATAATATAAAATATGTTTGATAACGTTTATGGAGGTTCAATTTTGTCATATTTTTTGAGGAACATGCTACTTTTATTGGAGAATAGTTCCCTCTCTGTCTAGTTTTGAGGATCTTCCCTTTCTGAACAGTAAAAATCATTTTATCTTTTGCGATACGATATTAATATGTGTAAAGATGCAAATGTTGCATTACCTACCATAGATTAACTTTTTCGTAGTGCACTAGAAATCATACTTTTTATCTTGAAAAAAAATGAAAATGACAAGTTTTCTTAACTTGGAAATGACAATTTTCTGAAGAAAAATATGTCCCAAGAAGAATGAAATATTTTATGATATCTCCTTAAACAGTCATTAACTAATGAAACTAAATTTCATTCTCGAGCTGCATTTACTATCAGAAAATAAAGTAATGTTTTTAGATAACTTTGTTAATTTTAGATAACTTTTTTGGATGCATATATTATAGAAAGTAATGTTTTTCTTTCTAAATATATATACTTCGAAGTATAAATCCATATCCGCACCGTACGCAACAGGTCTTGCCATAAGAGTTATTGCTAAATGAAAATAGTATCCCATCCTCAAAATTACAATAAAATATATTGTCATAAACCATTTTTTATGGCTGTTGTTGTTACTACTAATTTCTTCCATCGTCAAATATGTAAAAATACATAGTTAATAAGATGAAATTAGGATGGTACATGGACTGTAATTTTCCTGATCATTTTTTAAAGATCGATTGTTGAAATCGATCCCATCTGGATGGAGGCCGTAAGAGTTTTTGTTTCGTACGAAACTTGAATGACATAATATAGAGATATAATTATGAAAATTCACGTAAGCATTTTTCAAAAAAAATAAAAATTGAGAAAATGATGTGGGGAGCCAAGTTTGCTCCCTTTAGGGGCAACCCCATTTTTCCCATACACATATGGGTAAAATAGGGTTGCCCCCGAGGGGAGCTAACTTGGTTCCCATGTCTCATTTTTCTTATTTTTTATTTTTTTTGAGAAATGAATCCTTGAAAATTAATCAATATATCCATATATTATGTCATTCAAATTTCGTGCGAAACCGATACTCCTACGGCCTCCATCCAGACAGTTATTTTTTTAACGGTCGTAGAATTGTTGAAATCAACCCCGTCTGGATGGAGGTCGTAAAAGTCTCTGTTTCGTACCAAACATGAATGACTTAATACATGGATATAGCTATTAAAATACACAGAAATATTTTCAAAAAAATAAAAAAAAGTGGAAAAATTAGACAATAAGTCAAGTTAGCTCCCTCTGGACAGCGTGAAGTGTGGAATATATATATATAGCCCTACTTACTGAAATCAAGTAGGATCGCAGTTGGAAGCAAAAGCAAGCGCACACAGATATGAATACGAGGCATATCTTGTAGATTATATCGTATTATATGGTGTAATGCAGTTCTTACACGTCAACGCATCCACTTGTGAATGCAGTATTTTGGGTGCAACCTCGCCATTAATTTGACGATCACTGAGCTCATGACGCACTGGAGTAACACCATAATTAATCAGATATTTGCTATCTGGAAAAGGCTCTTTTACATAGTTTAATACATTTCCCACCAAATTGAATTAACTAGTACCCATTATCTTCCTGATAATAGAGAAGAATGTGATTGAAAACTACACTCACCAGTCACCACCACCACTAGGGAAACTCCACTTAATTTGTGGGCCAACAAGTAGCAGGACCCTCAACCCCCATACTTGGAGCTCCAACTTCGACTCGAGAACCCGAAGACAAGCTCCATCATGTTTCAGAGGTGGGCTCTTTAGACTTTCTCTTTTAATTTGGAGTTTGTCTTGAGAAGATTGTTCGCTGTTCGCCGATGTGTTTTCTCCACTGTTTGGTGGATGTCAAATCCTCACTTTCGTTCAATATTTCGCCTATCTTCTTGTTTAATATCAGCATATCATGAATATGCATTTAAAAACAGGTAAATGAGAAAGTATTGCCTCATTTCTTATTCATAAATTCACGCCAACTCCTTTTATTGTAGATAAAAACATACATAAATATACAAAAATCAAAACTTCTTTCTGATGATAGTGAATTTGTGTCAAATTCAAGGGCACGATAATATATATATAATGCATGTGGTAGTGGTTCCTGGTGAGGCAAGCAATAGATGTGTCTGTGTGTGTGCAATGACGCATCCATCCATCTTAATGTTTTGTCCAATCACATGCCATGCATTGTTAAAAAAATATTATATAAGATAAAGCCTATGGCATCTGCACATGATGGGCAATACTTGTTCGGAGATGACAACGTACAGTCAAAACATACTCTTTTCGCCTTTGGCAAAAACAACAGCCTTTGAACCAATTATTCACAAATCCAACTACTTAGGACACTTGATTTGATTCTCTCCCCCCTAAAGACCTCTCTCTGATTCAACATGATCAATTGTCACTACAACAAAAACACATTACGATAACCAGATATGAAGCCTTAACGTTTTTAAAAGGGGCACAATGTTAAAAGAAATATGTCTATCGATTATAATATTATCATACTCATCACATAACAATAGTGTTGTGTAAATCACCTCTATTTTTCACGTAATAATTAGCTTATTTTTAATTCATTTTTTCATCAGTTGCATATTTTTAATTCAATCTTACAGAAACCGATATCATATAAATTCGACCTTGTGGGGGTGTTTTCTGCGAGTGACATTTACATCTTTTTAAACATTAGATATATTCGAGTATTTTTCATTTTTTTAAAAAGCTGATCTTTGGATATTGATTAAGTACAACATAAGCTACACGTGTTCCAAATTTGTATCAAATCAAAAATATAAAATATAAAATTTTATACATACTTTTTATTATTAATAATCAGACTATTGATATATATATATGAAAATAATACACCAAGAATATATGTGTGTGTATGCACGTGCACACATATAAATACATATGAAATGGTAAATTCTAATGGTCACTAACAAACATCCATAGCTAAGAAACCTTAGGTAGGAGACTAAACAAAAAGGAGGGCACTTTTAACCCTGGTGTGTAAAGTAAAGCAGAGGAGGAGTGTGGTGTTGGAATCTATTCCCGTCCCCAACCAAGAAAGAAATACTTAAAAATGGAGAAGAGGAGAAGGTCCAAAGGTTCTCTGTGTCCACGGAAGAGATGACACGCCATGAATGGGAAGAGGAGAAAGAGCGGTCATGATAATTGTGGATTATGACTTGTAAGTATGCCTTGATGATATGATTGTTTAGTTGCCAATCCCATATAAAGACATGATTAAATACCAGAAAGGGGCACACAAGTTGCCAACTTAATTTGGATGAATCATACCGGTGCAACATCTGAAGGAATATGAAGGTGGTAGCGTACGTTACCTGTTTTGCTTTAATGCAAAGCATAATGCTTTCTTTGTTCCTCTAAAAGCATCCACTGTCCTACAGATATTTTAGGGTTTCTTTCCTCTCCATGCACACCTGAAGCCCTCCTCTGCCTGTCTGTTCTAAGAAATAATAACGATAGCCAACTGATCAGTGGTTGTTTTGGAAATATAGCTACTCTTCGATTCCAAACTTGGCGATGATCTTACACGAGGTGTTGGTTTTAAATAAAAAGGATCATGCCGATTATGTAGATATATGTTTTATACAGAAAAAGGTTGGTGCTTATTTTTCCTGTCCAACTGAAAATGCCAATCTAGAGGAGGAGGAGGAGGCATTGCGAGTTAGAATCGGAATAGAAACGAGATCGAGATCTCTTCCAACAATAAGAATGGGCGACTGCAGGGACCTCTTCCTGCATCTTTAGTTCAGGTTGGATTAGAAAAACTAGGACCAGTAGGGACAGATTTATTCTCCTTCTTCACCCACCGGGAATCGGAATCTGCAGGTAAAACACGCATTTAGATTCCTTTGTCGTCAAAAGAAGGAGATAGATAATACTAGTACTAGTAGGTATGGGGAGAAGAGAGAACGACTTCAATAAATAATGAGCAGGAGCCCTTTTGTTTATTGGACCTTTCCATCAGGCGTTCCAAGTAGTCTATAAGTTGTGGGCTTTGGTGCAAATAGCGCAATAGATAAAAATGGGCCGAGAGCATCCTAATGCGCCGGTCCACTCCTAAAGCAAATGAATACAAACCCACCGATATTCTAGGGTTCAACTTTATTAACAGCGGAGAACTAGACTTATAGTACTTTTTAGGAAGCCACAAACTCAAACATGGAAGAAACTATAAACCGGGAATTTATCAAGGAGGGACCGAGTATACAATTATTATGAATGCTCAAAAATAGAAAAATCTATGTATTTTCCAACGATATTTTTAAATAAAATTAATATTTTAAAATGGACTTCTTTCAATCTTGATAAAAGTAGAATTTAAATCTACTATTAATGTTAGAATTTCAAATAAATTGGTATTTCCAGTGGTTATTTTTAAAATTAAATATAATAATTTAAACCTCTCTAAATCCATCCTAAAAAGGTTAAATTATCAAGTGAAATTTTGAAACAAAATAATTTATGGTTAGAAGAAAATAATAAAATTTATTTTATTTACAAGGAATAATAAAAATAAGAGAGATAATTAAATTCGAATACAATTTTATATCAAATTATTTTGATACTTTGAAAATGATTGAATAAACCATATAAAAGAAAGTAAAATTGATGGAGAAGATTCAAACCATGGTCTCCAAAATAATAGCCATGCCACTCTACCACTTAACCATTTAATGATTCTACAATCTTTTTCTAACGACATTAATTATAATACAATTGAAGAGGGACCGTATTACAAACTTAATACATTGTATAAGTGACGTATTAATCATGAGGAAGCCATGATCCCCCCATAATATATACTAGTTCCGTCCCTTGCCACAACGTAGAATTCATCGAGCAAGCCACAGATTTTGGAAGATTGGAATTTTTGCACTTGTGTTCTTTTGAAATTTTGCCATTTACACTTGCGCTCGTACTTGTTTCATAATATCACGATGACCTAACAAGACATCCACATTATCATTTATGCCCATACAATTTATCCTATATGGTTAAAATGCTAAAGATGATGACAGAAAAAAACTAAAATCTAACATAAAATTACAAAATAATCTAATACTATATACTGCAAGTTTTAAAATTTCAGTATGATGGATCATCTTCTTTTTCTTCAACCGAACTCTTTCCAGTAATTTCAGTACATATATTTTTCATGGCCATATTCTCGTCGTTACAGACAGCGACCTATTCGAAAGACGTGCAGTCGAAATTCAACATTTGAATTGGATTCCATTAAAGTCATACATATGTTGTCAACTTCTGGAAGGGGAATTCTATGGGATCACTTCGACTGAGTCAAATAAACAATAAGTCGTAGTTTCACATGCTTGAGCTAAATTCCTTGACAAATATATGTAACTAGAATGTAATTCACATTTAATACACAAGAATCAAAATGTAATAATCACTCAACTAAAATTTTAGAAGTAATAGAAAAAGAATAAAAGAAAAAGTTAAGAACCAAAAGACTAAGGATGCGTCGGTTCGGAAATAAGCAGGAATAAGGATGGGGAATAAGGAGAATAATGGTCTATTCTTTGTTCAGCTGGAGGATAGGAATAAAAAGAATAAGGTGAAATAAAGGTAGGTAAGGTGGGATAAAGATAGGAATAAGAGTGAAATAAGATTGAATAATGGAGAATAGTCGTACCACTGGGAACCGTGTCGGGAGGAAAATTGACCCCTTATTCCAGGGCCTATTCTCCAACTAAATAGGGCCTAAGGGTGCATTCAGATTTTTTTTTCCCCAATACCCTTGGTTTTCGGCCAGGTTCTCCATTAAAACTATCTTTTCCATTTGGTGGACCCCACATGCTTTATTCCTTATCATGATCCACTAAAAAACAACTAGTCACCTCATTTTATTTATCAAATCACTCAGCTCTCTCTCTCTCTCTCTCTCTCTCTCTCCCTATTCTATGACAACAACGAAGCTGTTTCCCACATTTAAGTAGAACTCGCTACATAACTAATCCATAGAGCATAACAGGTCTTACGACTGCATTGTGTTGCTTTTCTTTGACTTTGAAAAGGATTTTCTTATCACAAAGAACAGTAGAGGCTCTTATCCACTTTAGCCAACTACATTTATTCTATGAGTAGAATTTCCATTAATTTCCACAACATGTTACAAAATAGATTCAAATATCTAAAAGAATCTTTCTTCTTAATGTTATCGTCTCCAATTTTCACCTAGAGTCTTTCACCATTGTTTCCATCAAATGTGCATTCCATGTATTCACTCTTAGCCCTACTTATATGAAATCCTTTATTCTCTAAAGGCAAGTCTTCGAACATCTAACTTCTCATTTACTTCATCTCTTGTCTCGTCAATCAATACAATATCACCGCCAAACAACATACACTAAGGTATCTCATCCTGAATGTGACTAGTCAAAGTAAAAAGGAATGGATTCAAAGCTGAATTTAGATGCAACCAATGTTGATGCGAAAATAGTCAGTTTTTCCAGTCTGGATCCTTATACAAGATGAGCTCCATCATACATATCCTTTATAAGATTAATGTATGTGACATGTACTTGTCACTTCTCTAAAAGCTCTCCACAAAATCTCTCTGGGGATTGAATCATAAGACCTCTCCAAATCAATAAAAATAATATGAGGGTTATTTTTTTAGCACTAACACTTCTCTCTCTTCTATTTCAAATATATATATAAGATAAAATACTCAACATCTAACATTTTTTCAAACTTTTGTAGAATCACATCACAATAAAACCTCCATCCATAAACCAAAACACGAAAAAAAAAGTTATCCACCATATAATCCTTTTTTGGGAGGGTTTTCCTATGCATAGTAAGCTTCTATCCAAACGCTCCCTAAAAAAATTTTCAACAGAGAAGAAAAATATAATTTCTAAGATTATAGTTTATGATTGTAACCTAAGAATACATATTAAAATAACTTCCATAATAAAACTAAAAATAAAGGAAATTAAAATTTAAACAATAGGTTAATTTTATATAAAACGTAATTCATATATGTAAATCACAATAAAATAATTTTATCTCTTCATTTTAATATTTTTGAAATAATTATTTTCGTATTTTGTAGAGAAACATAAGTTTCATGTAAGGAAAAATAACCTAATTTCAATACAAATAACTAACAAAATAATACAACCCCAAGACACCGTAGTCTGTAAATATCCCTACTTCTCAAGTATCTACTTTGATTTAGCCAACTTACTTCTAAAATTCATCTCTAAAAATTAATTTAAACAATAAATATTTAAAAAATCCATAATCCTTAAGACTAAAAATGTGAGTTTAGACCTAATACAACAATTGAAACTTTACATACTTTTAATTATTTATAAAAAACATTAATTTTACCATACTCACCTTTAACTTCCATCAATTAACTTCAGGAAAAAATGACAAAAAATGCAAATGTTTGAATGCAAAAGTTAGAAACTCGACCCCTTCTTGTACAATCGAAATAATATGTTTCACTTTCAAAAAATATATAACTGTTTAACATTATATCGATTTTTCCTAATTTAAATTTATCAAACTCTCTTAATTCTCTTCTTGATAGGAAAAAAGTATAGAAACACTTTAACTTCGGTAAAACTTCAAAATTATTTTTTTATTTTTAATATACAGCTCATGTTTTTAACTTTATTAAATCATAACTTATTTACACTAACTTTTTAAAATTAATTTAGCTCTTTTAATTAAAAAAGAAATTTTTTAATGATAACATATGAGTACCTTAATATTGTGAAAAAATAATAATGATAATTGAAGAAAAATACCTAAGTAGTAAGACATTCCTTACAAATATTTAGATGTCCAAGCCTCTGATTTCATTTTATCTCACCAAATTTGTCCTACATTTTCAAGCTTTGAGCCAGAGGATCGTCAGGTGACAAACAATGCCAAGCACAATTCTATGTTGGCGAAGGAAGAAAGAGTATCATAGATAAGTTAACATGGAACTTAATCCGGATAAAAATAATGAATATGTGATTTAACCACTTTATTCATGTATATTGAGCTAAAAACCTTAGCAAATACCTATATACTTAAATTTCATGAAAATAAACACTATAGTAACACTTTAAAATAAATAACTATGGATTTTTATCACTTGTGTCCCTCTGAGATATTGCAATATCAGTTATGTCGTACTCTTTTTGGGAATACCAGTTGTGTCCCCGATTTCTTAATGTTCTATCACATGTGTCCTTCCATTACTTTAGCCATCAATGATTTGAACTTATCCATGATTTTTTCAAACCATGGTGTGGTTAAGAGGGACAAATTTGTCTAAGCAACCCCCACACTCTTCCGGCCCTTCTCCCCCTCCTCCACCCCCTACCTCCTCTTCTATCGTCCCCTCGAGGATTATATACTGACAAAGGTGTTCAAGAGAATATTGTTGGAATTAACTGTATTGGGATAGTTTGATGCAATTTGATGGTCAATATCAAGTTGTATTAATGTATCTCAATTCATGGAATTCAATGTTTCAACCATGTGGGTGTTGTTTAGTCTCACATCGTGACGCACGCCGCGCTGGGCCGGGCGTTGGCGCGACGCGACAGCGGTGGTAGCGGCACCGGCGGCGTGGCAAAGACCGGTCCAGTTTTGTAACCGTGCGTTTGAATTCCAAGGGATACGTCCCATTATCCTCTCACGAAGCGTAACCGCCCGGACGTCTTTAAGTATCTCTTAAAGTGCATGGGCGTAGGTTACGAACCTTCAATCCTCATTTTCTCAGTGCCTCTTCTCTCTCGAGGACGCTCGTCTCCTCTCCTCTCTCGATCTCGGGCTTCGTCTACGGAGGTGACTTTCGAGGACGCTCAAGCACGGTGTGCACCGTCGACGAGCGTGGACCATCGGACCCTGTGAGCGGCACGTCAAGGCCCTGTGCGCCAGTAAAGTGGGAGGCGCTGTCTCTTTAAGGGGAGTCTTATGAAAGGACGCTTCGGTTGTGATTTCCAACTCTCTCGATTTTTCTTTGTCACATTGTTTGTTGTGATGTTTGTTTCCGGATTTTTCCTTGCTTTAATATGCATATGTTCTTAAAACAGACATTTTTCTTATCAATGTTAACATGGGTGCATACATACGTATATATGTTCTGGAAACCTGTTGATATTCGGATTTATATATGTATGTTAATGTCGGTTTTCTCAACAAATACCACCCCTAGCCAGATTTTTCCACCTTGTTCAGTAAAAGCTTCTCTAGATTCTAAGCGTCGTGAAAGGGGGAGAGGATTTATGAAGTTGTTGCCTAGATTAATGGGTAAAAAAAATGCACATGCAGATGAACAAGGTGTTTCCTCGTCAAGAATGTCTAACTCAGGGTTTATACAATATCTAGACAAGGACAGGGTCAAGAAAGTGGATTTGTTTGAGAATGGAACCACAGCCATTGTTGAAGCTCTTTCTCCTGAGATGGGTAACCGAATGCAACAGGTATGCGTACATTTGCCTGGCCTTAGCCAGGAGCTTCTTCAGAAGTTTAGAGAAAAGAACATTGATTTTGCTGCACACAATGCTCATGAGGATACTGAATCTTTATTATTCAACTTGATCAGGAACTTGTCTTTGCCATTGATTCTCATTGGAGGTCTGTTCCTTTTGTCAAGATGGTCTGGTGGTGGTCCAGGCTTTCCTTTTGCACAATCCATAGCAAAATTTCAAATGGAGACCAACACAGGGGTAACATTTGATGATGATGATGTTGCTGGAGTGGATGAGGCAAAACAAGACTTTATGGAAGTGGTCAAATTTCTCAAGAAGCCATAGAGGTTCACTGCAGTTGGTGCTGCTGGAACTCCTAAGGTGTTCTTCTCATCGGCCCACCTGGAACAGGAAAAACTTTGCTTGTCAAAGCAATTGCTGGAAAAGCAGAGGAAAATTCGCGTGGGGGGTAAGTTGTTAATCAAATTCGCCCTATGCGGTCGGAATTATTTTTTTTATTAACTACCGTAGATAAGCCGCCTCTTGAAGAGGCGGCTTTGGTTAAGTAAGAGCCGCCTCTTGAAGAGGCGGCTTTAGACCAAAGCCGTCTCTTGAAGAGGCGGCTTTATCGGGCAATAAACCCCAGCGGGCGGCCCCTGCCTCCCCCACGCGAACAGAACCCATTCCCAGCGAGCCCTTCCTCCGCCCAAGCCCCCCTGCGATCTCCAAGCGGCCTTCGGCTCCCCCTCCCGCCGCCGTACGCTCTCCGGTCATTTTGCCAACGTCCGTTGGCCGCATTTCCGCTATTCATCTCCTTCTCCACCTCAAGGAAGGTATGATTTGTCTATGGTTTAGGGTTTTGGCACATGTTTAGGGTTTAAATAATTGTTTGAAATATTTTCTTCACTCTAATACATTGATGTCGACGTAATGGTATGTAGGATGTCTCGAGAAGTTCGTTGTTTCTGTCACTGTGGGGGTACAATATCGAAGTCTAGTAAGGACGTGACCTACGTAGGAGGTCGTATGAAAACCATCAAAATCGGTCACGAAATGTCATATTTGGGACTGATTGAGCACATTAAGTCCGTATTCAGGTTGGATTTAGCTCAAGGACTTGAGTTACAGGTCTTTCATAAAATGTCCCAAGATGGAGCAAGTTTTTATATTGGTTGTGTCGAGTATGATGATGATGTCCGAGAGATTGTTGAATATGCTGAGGAGATGGGTGCTACATATCGGCCCGTGATATTTACTGTCGCTGTCTCTATACCCGGATCTGCACCTCCAGTTTCTGTACCACAAAGTGGATCCGCACCTCCAGTTTCTGTACCACAATGTGGATTCGTACCTCCAGTTTCTGTACCACAATGTGGGTCCGTACCTCCAGTGGTAGACATGGATCCATTTCATGATCCGGAACTGGACAGGTTAATGGAACCCTCACCACAGAATACGGATGATGAGATGGAAAATGATGACAATGAGGAGGAGGATCATCATGTTGGAAACCGTATTGTTTCTGATATTCCATTTTTGAACATGAGAGGTGGTGATGGCTATATTCTGAATGGTGAAGATTGCATGAATACCGATGATGGGATCAGTCTGTCTAACGAGTTGAAAAATGGCATGCTTTTCAAATGCAAAGCCGATTTGGTGTTCGCCGTGAAAGTTTTCCACATTAAACGTCATTACAACTTCACGGTACTGGAATCTGATAAGAAGGTGTGGGATATACACTGCAGCGAACGAGCTAGAGGTTGTTCTTGGAGATTGCGTGGTCATCGTAGACCAATAGATGGACAGTTTGTTGTCTCAATGGTTGAGAAGCCGCATACTTGCTTGAACCGTGCTGTTAATCAAGACCATCCTCAGTTGGATTGCAACTTCATGGCTGTAAGATTCTTGAATCAAATTAAGATTTCTCCTTCAGTCAAGGTTTCTTATCTTCAGACATCTATTCAAGATGATTTTGGCTTCCATGTGAGTAGAAGAAGGGTCTGGGACGCACGAAGGAAAGGCATTGAGATGGTGTACGGCGATTGGAAGAAATCTTACAATGAACT
This sequence comes from Ottelia alismoides, assembly GCA_037367405.1. Lineage (NCBI taxonomy): Eukaryota > Viridiplantae > Streptophyta > Magnoliopsida > Alismatales > Hydrocharitaceae > Ottelia > Ottelia alismoides. Next base: position 309,167 of record JAZKJV010001317.1, read on the forward strand.
TCCCTATCTTTTTAGGGCCTTTGAGCAGGCTATTCCTGGTTCGGTTACAGATATTGACACAACAACAGTTGACCAAGGAGAGCTATTTGAGAGGGCCTTCTGGGCATTTGGTCCTTGTATTGAGGCTTTCAGGCACTGCAGGCCTATTGTTAGTGTTGATGGTACACACATGTATGGAAGGTATAAACAAAAGATCCTTATTGCTTGCTCAAGCGATGCAGCTAACCACATTTTACCATTGGCTTTTGCTTTTGTCAACGAGGAGGATGGTCCTAGTTGGGCGTGGTTTCTGGAGAGGCTACGTTTGACCTACAGCTAGATGAGCAGGTATTCAGTTATCACGTTATTACATTTTATTTTCAATTATAACGGGTTTTATAATATTTCTAATTTAATGCAGGTGATATGGAGGCCATATACAGAGGACGTGTTGTCCCAGTTGCCATTGTATTGCCGTGGCAATGAGTATTTACATGTGGCTCGTGTCCCCCTCATTCATTTTTGTATTGTTGAGCTACACACACCGGACAGAGTCCTTCGACAGTTTGGGGGCATTCAGGGGGTTCCAAGGGCTTGCGACACTTCATCTCAATTGCATGCAATCGATCTCTGAGGAAAGAGCAATGTGGATTGGACGGAGTTCCATGCAGTCTATATTAGACTATGGAACATCCGTAGAGACTACGTGGTGTCGATGACTCCCATTTCATTGGGAGGACCAGATACGACCGCCGAGTACATGCCATGGTATCGTCGAATAACAAGACGTTTCATTGGACGACATGGATGCACACTCGATTACGCGGTAAGATAGCATTTACTTGATTTACATTTTCTAGTATGATTTTACATGTTTTAACAAGATTTGATCATATTGCAGGTGTCTCAATTCGAGGAGATTGTTCGACTTTGCGATGATGGTTCACCACGTATTAGAGAACTTGCTGCTGAAGCAAGTTCTAGGATACGTGACTCTATACAACGACAGTTCCGAGATGGACCTACAGATGAGCATTCACAGGAAGACGCCGATGCAGAAGGTACATCTCATCCCCGTTCACGTGTTCGAGGACGTGGACGGGGACGTGGTAAACAACAAAGGGGAGAGAGGCCTTCTGGTGAGGGAGATGTCCCAGTGGATACACAACCCCCTCAGTCTGGCGTAGAATTTGAGACCCCAATTCCTGAGTGTGGGACATCTACACAGCCTACAACGCCGCCTGCACCCCGGAGGGATCGAGCGGAGCACAATGCAGGACCTTCACATCATTCACCCCTCCCGTTGTCCTTTGGAGTTGAAGGACCCGAGATGACCAACATCGACGACATAGATCGCAACAGTCAACTGCATGGATTTGACCCAAGACCACCGGAGACCATCATGGCGGATGAAAGACCTGTCAAATTACAATACAAAAGGAGGAGGGAACGTAGACCATAGAATGCGATGTTGCCATTTTTTTGTAATGTAAACCAAGCATGTAAATGTGTTTGCAACTATGATCAAGTTACTTTCTATGAATCTCACTATTGTCTTCACTTCACTATTGTCTATGAATCTTATCTTTAAAAGTTGTTCTAATATCATATTTGCTATTACATACTGTGCAAGACGTTCACTTCGCCAACGTATAAATTCCATAAAAAAAAGAGGGGAAGCAGCAGCTCTGCGAGCAGCAGAGCTGCTGCTTCCCCCTTTTTTTTAAGGTTCTGCCTCAAAGCCGCCTCTTCAAGAGGCGGCTTTTGCTAAGAGCCGCTTCTTTAAGAGGCGGCTTTGGTCTAAAGCCGCCTCTTGAAGAGGCGGCTCTTACTTAACCAAAGCCGCCTCTTGAAGAGGCGGCTTATCTACGGTACTTAATAAAAAAAAATAATACATACCGCATAGGGTGAATTTGATTACAAACTTACCCCCTACACGAATTTTCCTCTGGAAAAGCAGGTGTCCTTTTTTCTCAATTTGTGGAGATGTTTTTCGGTGTTGGTGCCTCCCGTGTGCGTGATCTTTTCAAGAAAGCTAAAGAGAATGTGGAGGAGGAAGACGTGGTAGGCATCGTCCTTGTCGAGCGTGGATTCGTTGGTTATGGTGGGAGGTGGAGCTTGGAGGAGAAACCAGGGAAGGCATTTGAGCATCATCTAAATCTCTTTACTTCAATGTAATCCAAACACGGCCTCAATATCTTTGGAAGCAACAAATAGAAAAGCCCGCCATTGTTGTGGTAGATGGGAAGAAATCGGTATCTACGAGTTTTGCTTAGAAGGTGAAGGTGGATTTCTCTATGGTTTAATTGTGGCTTAGTTTTCTTTATCTAAGACAGAATTAGAGTTCTCCAAAAGGTAGTAACATACTTTGATTTTTTTCATGTTGCTTAGATTCCAAGGATAAGTGCGCTGATACGATGATGTCATCTTTGGACTCTGCAAAGTCAAGCAATAATGACAGACTCATAGTTGAATGAAAGAGATAAATCGAGTTCTTCCACACCGACAACTTTTGTCATTATTCATGTACACGCGACGAACTCGTAGACGTGTCCTACCCTCTAGAGCTAGCCAACTGCTTCCATCAACCCTAGAGTGAACCCATCGTCTCGCATCTATCTGCCCCACCAGGTTAGCTTTTGAAGGCTGAGGGCAACGTAAGTCTTATCGGACTCTCGTGGAGTTCAGCCACATCTATCAATCTGTCAACATGTGTGGTCCTGTTGAAGTTTCAAGAGCAAGAGGGTTTACTACGGCTTTTCTGTTCGTCTTCCATAAATCATGCAATTATACACGATGACATGCTTGCAGTGACCATTGGATTAACATGGGTCTCAATCCAAAGTCCCTCTGAGTCGTTCAACCTCCACCGTTGGTCGACTCCAGGACTCTTCATCAGAACCGCACATCCAGGGCACGCAATTGCCTATGGATCTTCTCCAACCAGCAGATCTTCATCGCATGATCCAGCCTAGGTCCTCATCAACACCATCCGTCTCTGCCTTGATCTTGATCATTGGATTATCTCCAATCCAACGGGTGTGACCACGCTCATGCCTCCATGCCTGGGACTTTTTTTAAAATAATTACTAAAAAATTCTTAATTAATTAAATAATCATCAAGTCATAATATTTAAAAATATAGCCATCAATCGGCACGGGAGGTACCAATTTGGGAAGTAATGTCCAAATCGGCACCTGAGGTGCCGATTTGGAAACACGAGGGATGGACTTGCAAATTGCCCAATGAGTTTGCCCAAATCGGTGGGCTATTTATATTCCCATCCCCTCGTTTGTTATTAGTAGTTTTTTTCTACTAACCTCTTTTGTTATCAAAAGTAGAGCATTACCCCACAAGGATATAATTACATTCGAATGGTAAATGCATATCTTTTCTGTTATTTAAATAATTCTTTTCAAAATTTTAATTTTTTTGTTATACTTCTTTTTCTTTGTTATATTATATAGTAAATCATTTATTCTAATTAATTATATGTGTACTTATAATATAATATATAATTAAATCCCTTATAATATAATATTGATCACATGATATTTAGAGAATAATGATACAATATATGTACCATTACAAAGTCTTCAGCCCGGGAAACCAATGTAGGTGAAGTTTTCAACATACATCTACCTTAGTTTTTCGGGATCAAGACTTCATATTCCAATTATATGATTCCTAAATGACATTGATTTTTATTTGATCATACTCGTATCCGATCTTTAGTCGATCAATATTGTTATTCACTTTTTATTCGATTCAGATTTAATTCAATGAATATTCTTTATGAATTCGTATCCAATTATATGATTCCCTAAATCTTCATCCTGACTCATATCCGTACGCAGATTGTTATTCCTATTCGATATAGACGGTGTGAATATGGATACGAAAATTGACCTATCTGATATGTATCTAATCCTTTTTCATAGTTAGTTAGCGTTGATGTGACCACTCTAGAATTAAATTGAATAAGTGACAATTATTACATATAAATATAATTAATTAGAATAAAGGATTTAATATATAATATAACGAAGGAAAAGAATTACAACTAAAAAATTAAAATTTTGAAAAGAATTATTTAAATAACAGAAAAGATACGCATTTACCATTCGAATGTAATTATATCCTTGTGGGGTAATGCTCTACTTTTGATAACAAAAAGATGTTAGTTGAAAAAAACTATTAATAACAAATGAGGGGATGGGAATATAAATAGCCCAAATGATGAAATTGCAAATTTCCCAATGAGATGCCCAAATCGGCACTTGAGGTGCCGATTTGGGCAAACTCATTGGGCAATTTGCGAGTCCATCCCTCATGTTTCCAAATCGGCACCTCAGATGCCGATTTGGACATTACTCCCCAAATCGGCACCTCAGGTGCCGATTGATGGCTATATTTTTAAATATTATGACTTGATGATTATTTAATTAATTAAGAATTTTTTAGTAATTATTTTTAAAAAAGTCCCTCCATGCCTAGCCATCAATCCCAGGTGACCCAGCCAGGGTCGAGCCTCACCTCGCCAGCCACATGTAACCGAACCTTCAGCCGAGCCTCTAGCAAATCACGTGACTCAGGTCATACGAGTGGCAGTTCTACAAAGGACCCTCTCAAAGTCCTTGTATTTGTAGGGAGACCCTTCATTAGCTAAATTGCTCCCAGACCCCTCTGCCTTTTCCTATTTGTTGAAAGGATTTGTCGTTGGATAAAGTGCACAAGAACCCCTTCTGGTTCTCATATTTACATATAAACCCCTATTGTTTATTTTTGGTTGTTTGTATTTAGTTTAAAATGTGCATTTATTAACCTCGACTCTTTCGTGTGTATTTTGAATTATAAAAGTCTGATTTTGAAGAAATTTATCTCATTTTGAAGCTAATTTAGTTATTTGTTTCATTTTGAGTTATATAATAGAGCATCTGTCGACTTGATTAGAGTTATTTATTATCAAAGTGAACCTTAAATTGAGGACTTGTTTTTACATATCTAATTGACCTTGAATCAGAAAAGTGCAAATAAGTCATTTGTAGATATATTCACATAGAAACTTTTGGCATTTGTTTTATAAAGGAGCATTACCCTGAATCCCAAAATTGATCACTAAGTGAAATCTATGTGGTGAGCTTCATGTGATATAGATGAAGTAAACTCCTTAGATGATTTTATCTTAAATGCGTTAACGTAATTTTCTTTGATCTAGTTGGCTAAATTATGCTCGCCTAAAAATGATACAAAGGATCCGGTTGCTTGTTGTGTATGCTTGCACTTGTTTCTTGCACTAAAAATACCCCAAAAATAGTATTCCAATCACGAACACAGTAGTCAGTTCACTTGATTAATTGGATTAGTTGGTCAATTAATCGATTAACTAGATAGTTCTATGTTTCCTCAAGACGGCCTTGGAACTTGCTCAAGTAAAACAAACCTACACCAGAAGCTTAATTTCTCTACATAACGTAGTTCTGCAAAGCATGTTTTAGGTCTCTCTATCACTACAAAATACCATCTTAGGATAGATTCAAAGTGGGTTTATCAGACAACTCTCTAAGACTTGGAGAATGAGCATATGGACTTGAAGACTGGCTTCCTCTATGGTGATATTAAGGAGAAGATCTACATGACATGACCATATGGATTCATGGTCAAAGGAAAAGAAGATTATTTGTGCATATGAGAAAAAGCGTCTATGGACAAGCAAGATCCTAGATATTGGTATAAGAGATTTCTGTCTTTTTTTAAAGAGCATGACTACATAAAGACTATTTTAAATCATTGTGTCTTCCTCAAGGAATTGTCCTATGATGGTTTATGTTGATGACATGTTTTTCGTTGATAGTAATACCTCAAGAATTTCAGGTTTGAATGAGGAATTCAGCAAGTTTTTTGCTATGAAACTTCGGGATCTGCAATTTCCATGTGACTTTGGTTGTCTTAACATAAGTACATTGAGAAAGTACTTCAGAGATTCTACATGGTTAAGGCCAAGCCTATTAGTACTCATCTTGGAGCATATATACTTCAATTTAAGCACCAAGCACAGTTCATGCACAAAGGATGAAAAGGACGTAGAGATGATTTTCTATGTGTCGCCCATATATAATCTTGTGTATGTTATGGTATAAACTAGATTTGATATTGCTCAACATGTTCAAGTTATCAACTTTCTTATCTCGAATCCAGGAAAAGCACATTGGAATGCAATTAGATAACTATTGAGATGTCTCCATGATACTAGCAATAAATGTCTTTATTATAGCTAAGAAGACATTTCTTCTAGGCTATAAAGACTTTTATATTGGAGCTGATGTTGGTGGTGGATGATCTATATCTGGGTAACCTATATAGGAAGAATTCATTACTGTTGTAGAAGGCAACACAGAACTATTGTGGATGAAGAAGTTAATACATGAACTTAATTTTTTTCAAGACAGATATGTCCTTTATTGTGATATTTAGAACATGATTTACCTTGATAAGAAGTCTACTTTTCATGGAAAATCAAAATGCATCGATGTCAGATATAATTGGATACATGATGTGTTGTAAACGAATAGATTCACAAAGATGATAATGGTATTGATATGATGATAAAAACTTTGCCGGTTGAAAGCTTGAAAGATGTTCCAACGAGTGTTTGGGGTAGTACATTTTGTCAGTGAAAGGGAGAGATTGTCATGTGGATTCTCTTCCTTGTGGAAACTGAACCTTAAATAGGACAATGAGTAGTCCTATTTGCATTGGGTCCTAATTTGATACAGAGAGGAACTCTATTTGGAATCAGAAATCTCTACTCACAATCCTATGGAATTTTAAACTTGATGGCTTTGTATTTTTCTCATTTTACTCGTAATCATATGGAATTTTGAACTTGATGACTTAATATTTTATCATGAGTCTCATCCACATCCATATATAAAGAATCAATGCTCCCTCTTCGAAAGCATCCAGCTCAAGACAGTAAAAAAGAGAGAAGAAGTTTATCATTGGCCCGTCTTTGCACATGATCAGAAAATGAACCACATAAAGTTTTTAGATTTGTGAACTTTTACGATTCTAATGCATTAGACCGTTGGTGATCATGGTGACAGGTTCACCTTAAACTATTTTGTTATTTTTTTGGTAGACAGTAGGCTTTGTGTAAGTGGTTTGGGTTGCGATCAACCCTTTGAATTTTTACCCTTACATTGGAGGTTTTCAATGTAAAAAAGCTTTTGTACATCTCATTACAATAAAATTGACCTAAGACAAGAATAATTTGAACATGTGTTCACATATCTTTCGATGTTAAAGTATAACAAAGAGTATTATGTGTTGTCAAATTATCTTTTATTCTTGTAATTAGCAATGGATCTTATATTTAATATTAAAAGTTCATACAATTATACTTTTTATGTTAACTTACTTGTTGAAATTTTTATCAATCGTTGTTAAATTTAATGATAATTAGAAGAAAAAAAGTCAATAAATAATTATTGTTATATGATTCGTTGCGAGGAATATAACAACGAATGTGATATTTGTTGCGAATTTAAGGAATGAAGCAACTGACATTTTTCATTGTTATATTTTTAAACTACAGTAGGTATGTAGATGAATATTAAATTATTCGTTGCCGCAAAACAATTTTGTTGTAATATATGCGACTGATCTTCTATGATTGGATTTTTTTGGGGGCATATTTTGATATATCATGCATCATCCACTTATCAACTTTACGTCTTTTTATGCAATTCGATGTGTAAATGAAATGCATTCCCATAATGCTTAAACGACGAACTTGCTCCCATAGTAGAATGCTAGTAAATGTCACAACTTTAATCTATTTAACCAAAACAGTTTGGCAATAATTTAATTCAAAGGTCACCCAACATTAAGGATATCCTCGTGCTCACAACCAATGTTTTTAAAATCGAACTGGACATCGAACCAGAAATCTTATCGAAATGGTTGGATCAGATTGAGCCATGTAATCAAACCGGTTCAACCGGATTATGATGTCATCATTATTTAAAATCAGATTAAATCGGACCAGTGAAAAAAAGTGGTTGAATCGGATAATCAAACTAAAATGAAATAATACATATGATATATGTTTAAATATCTTGAAATATAAATAAAATATAATGCATATATTTCACACAATATATAACATATTTTTTTGTATGTACAATCAAATATCATACATATCATATGTATACATATTATTTGGACTAGTTGCTTTATATCATATTAGTAGCTTGATTATATTTGAAACCCATTATAAGAAATAAGTTATGTTAGAGTAGTTAGTTAGGAGTTTGAAATTGATAACCAAAAGTCATTAGTTCAATTCTCACTATCAACACTGTTTCTTAATAAATTAAAAATTAAATGTGGTTCAACTTTAATAATAGGTTGAACTGGACAAATTCTTTAAAATTTGAAATTCAAACTGAATCAGTAAGAATTTGAAATTTGAAATTCATCTGTTGGAACATTGGTCACAACACAATGACGATGGCGTGGAACGAAAGGGGGACGGATCAACAATGATACGGACTTAAGTAGAGCCAAGGGGGGCACGTGCCCTTCTAAGATGATGGAATTCCTTCAACTATCCTCCACGGTGGCCCCCGTATGCAGAAACCTCCGACGATTAAACATCATCTTCCTCTTCGCATGCCTCTCTCACTCCTCACGTTCCCTCTCCTACCTTGCGTGTCTCCTCGTTGTGGATGTTCTCCAACCAAAGAACGATGCCCTCGTCACAAATTCTTGGCACGCCTTAGAAGCAAAATCTTGCTCACCATCGCACTTGACCGAACAAGGTCGAAGTTTGCACGCCTCCTCTCATGTGAACCCATCATCGTCTCCAACTATGGTTGTAAGTCCACCACTACCACAGTGCTCCCAATCCTGTCGTCGCTCAGGTGCATTGTCGCGCTAGGCCACTGTGCCTCCACCTCCTTTGCAGATCCGATGTTCATATCCTCACACTATGGCTCCCTATTGCACGTCAGATCCCAACAGTAAGTGTTCACCACGAGAGGCACGAGCACATTGTGCACCTGTCTACTCCGTAGACATGTCATCGTCTTCCTCGAGGCTTGTGCATCGGCTCCCTCATGTTCCATGCCTTCGTCTTCTCATGCTCCATGCGCATGTATATATTTTTTCCTTGAAAATTTATCTATTCTAGATCTCAGCGATTTGGAAGACGAATAGATGAAATTAGAATTATCTTTCAAAGAGATGGTTTGAGGTTTTTCAATGTGTAATGCTATAATACTATAATTATGCAAATGCTATAATATCAATAAAAGAACAATAGTAAGTTTTAGAGAACATATATGCAAGTATAGAATTCCATTTTTATGCAAAATTATTTATTTAAAATCTTCCAAATAATCATCTATAATGGAGTATACATAGAATGGGATACATATTACATGATATATATGGGTTATATGGGGTTGTCCTGTTGGTTGTCCCCGCCTCATTTTCGGATTTTTTTTAAAACTACCATGTAATTCCATCACTATATCCCTATAATATGTCATTCTAATTTTGTCAGAAACAAAGACTCATGTACCCTTCAGTTAGAACATGTCGATTACATCAACTCTAAGACTGTTAAAATTGAATGTTCTAGATGGAAGACATATGAGTCTTTGTTTCTTACGAAATTAGAATGACATATTACAGTGGTATAGTGATAAAAATACATGGTAGTATTTTAAAAAATAAAAAACCTGGAAAATAGCTCCATTTTGTCATATATAAATGCAAGTCTCATAAATACTATTAATTCATAAAAATATCTGTAGAAATGTACCTCTATATATAATAAACAATATATATCGGGCATATGCGAAAAAAAATAATATTTACTACGTGGAGGAACATATGTGTAATATTTTTCTATATAAATGATCCATAAGGAGGGTTGTTAACAAGTATATGGAGTGGCACTAAAACCTTATACATGGACATATATAAAACGAATAAATATATGAAAGAAAAAGAACATAGAGATGCATCCTTCGTACAGGTTCTTTTTATTTATGTGCCCCTACCTACCATATAATGGTGGGTCCTCCGGTGGTTCCCACGCACGTGAAAAATAATAGCATAACTATATGATTGTTTCTTTGTTGTTGTCCTAGGCACGCATTTAAGTAACTGCACCAACTGTACGAATGTAAGAAGATGATAGCATCACGATTAACATGGTGGATAGATCTAGATAAGATCATAGCATCACGATTAACACGGTGGATAGATCTGGATATTCTTGGGGTTTTTTTCACCTTTCCCCCACGTGATTCTCGCGCTTCAATATTAAAATAATCTTAGGGTGCTCTGCTTTCCTTCCTATAACATGTCCTCGCACTGCGCATCTACAAATCACAGAGAAGAGATCCCCATCCCCTTGGGCTTAGATCAGAAGACTCTCTTGCCATGGCTCAGTCCGATTCATCTCACCACAAGATAATCACCATCCTCGCCATCGACGGTGGCGGTGTCCGTGGCCTTATTCCCGCTGCCATCCTCGAGTTCCTCGAGTCCGAGCTTCAGGTTTCTTTTGGGTTCTCTGTTTCTTTTCATAGACTAGTGGTAAGAGTTACTCATCTATCAATGGTTCGGTATGTTCTAGAAACTGGACGGGGAGGAGGTCAGGCTTGCAGACTACTTCGATGTGATCGCCGGCACAAGCACTGGCGGGCTGGTGACCACCATGTTGTCCGCCCCTGGGAAGGATGGCCGCCCACTTTACGCCGCCAAGGACATTAAGACCTTTTACCTCACGCATTGCCCACATATCTTCCCCCGACCAAGGTGAGGAGGATGCATAGAAGATTGAACTCATACTCTTGCTACTCATTATAAGAGAGCTGGATCTTTCTCTCACCGACCGCACTGAACGATGCGTGTTCTCGATAAAAGCTTTCTCCGTTTGGGAGAACGAAAATTACACGAATGCCCTTCATCTTCCTATTTTAAAATAGGTAAAATGGGGATGTCTCTTTCCCGGAGATAATGTGGTTTCCCCATAATTTTTATAAAATATATAGATGAGCTGGTCCGACCAGCTCATGAGCTCAAAATAGTAGAAGTATAGCCTATCCCAATCATGCTCAACCCTGCAATCAAACGGAGAGATTAAATGCGGATGGATTCGATCCAAACCCGAGCCCGTGTTATATGGGTCGGATCGGATAGTGAGTCGGCTAAGGCAATAATTAACCCGACTAAGAACACTTGCTCCAAGAATCTATTGGGCAATAATTTTAATTTCTTTAACAAAAGAAAGGAAAATCACTTTTTTTTTCTATCAAAAAGACTGATGAATAGAAAAATGGTTGGTACTGGACAGTTCGATCCTGAGCACGGCTGGAAGTTTAGCAGCGGGTCCTAAATACGATGGGAAGTATCTGCACCAGCTGGTGAGGGATCTCCTGGGCGAAACCCGAATCATCGACACCCTCACCAACGTGGTCATCCCGGCTTATGACATCAAGCTCCTCCGCCCCAATATTTTCTCCACATTTGAGGTATATATGCTCCTTTATTTTTTTATTGGTTTTTTTAACTATGATTGATTGGAGACAGGCCGAATATTCGGTCAGATGATATCAATACGTTGTCCACTTTAACAACTTTAATAATTCAAGTATTCATCGTCATATTTTCTGATATTGAATTTATAGTTGATTTTATCTTTGATTATTAAAATAAGCATCGGATGTTGTACTCGTTGTTAGCCTGTTCGAATCTGTAGCAACAAATGCTATTCTTAGACCTTCTGTTCTAAAGGATGTTCAATTAGTCATTATTACTACAAATTTGAAATTTGAACACTTGTGTCTTTCCGAGTCCTTTTATATTACTTGACATCTCTTTCCCTACCAAATAAACATTAACCTATGGGCACAAGCGCAATTAAAAAGAAAAGAGGAGGATACAAGTGTACTTGTCTATTTTTCTTCCTCCTTGTTGCTCATCATTTTCCTCCTTCATACCCCCTACCCCCGTGTGCCCAGCCCTTTTGCTATGAGGATGAGTGACAGAGGAGGTTATGACCGAGGGTGCCTAACCCTGACCTTGCGACGATATTACAAGGGGCAAAGAAGCAACTGTTGGGGAATATGGTGGCCGATCATGAAGAGAGGAGATCAAGTAGATGTTTGGAGCAGGAGGGTGATGATACACAAGGCTATGACGTGGGGGATTCATCTTGTCCGGTTTAATCCGGTTTTAAATAATGATGATGTCATCATCCGGTTGAACCGGTTTGATTACATGGTTCGACCCGATCCGACCATTTCAACCAGGTTTTCGGTTCGATGTCCGGTTCGGTTTCAAAAACCTTGGTTTAAACTACAGCATCAGAGGATCTGCTCCGGGATTTCACCACCTGTGAATCACAGAGCTTGTCGTCCCCAATGAATGCATTCGTCCATGGAGTTACCTAGCAGATTTCCAGTGGACTTTGCCTTGCTCTTCCGAATGGTTACAGCCACCCCTCACATTGGATCGGATTGTTGTAGGTGTCAGGATATGGTTGCTAACGTCCTCTTCAACTTCTTTGAGGACTGTAATTTATGAATTGGATCTAATCCGTTGGAATGACTGTTGAAGTTACACACTACTTGGAGTCTGATCAATCAATACTAACCTTTGGCTGTTTTCAATTTAGCCTGATAATATCACATAAAACACTGCATTGTTGAAATTCTGCATGAACGGTCTTTTTGGCTTCGTATCCACGCTCTGAAAATGGTGATTTTAGAAATTACGTCTTGATGCAATCGTTGCATGCATGCACCTGTCGTGTTATATGTATGACTAACGATTTACACCGATTGTGCACTACTGATTCAATCAAAAGCGGATTATATGTATGATTAACGATTTACACCGAACATGTAAACTTGAAAAAAAATCAGGCGAGGATCAACCCGACAAAGAATGCACTGCTCTCCGATGTCTGCATCAGCACATCCGCGGCACCAACATACCTCCCAGCACATTACTTTGAGACCAGACATGAAGAAGCAGTCAGGGCCTTCCACATGATCGACGGAGGTTTGGCTGCAAATAATCCGGTAAGCATAAATGAAATCATGTGCATAATCCTTCAAGTTGATAAGAATTCTCAGTCCCTGCAACTCGGCACCAGACGATGGCTGCGATGAGCATCGTAACGAAAGAGATCATGCTGGAGAGCGAGCAATTCATGCCGGTGAAGCCCGCGGATTATGGGAAGTTCCTGATCATCTCCATCGGCACGGGCACGGCTAGGAACCGGGAGATGTTCAGCGCGCAGGAGGCGGCGAAATGGGGCACCCTGCAGTGGGTTGTCAACGGCAATTGGAACCCTATCATCGACACGTTCTCACAGGCCAGCGCCGACATGGTGGACTTCCATGCATGCATCCTCTTCCAGGCGCTTGGATGCGAGCAGAACTACTTTCGAGTGCAGGTCAGTTAAAGATGGAAATCTTCTTAATTGGTACATTCTTACAAAGATGATGATAACCATACACTAATCGATGTTCAGACCGATGACTTGGTGGGGGACGAGGCGTCAGTGGACGTGGCGACCAAGGAGAACCTGAACCACCTGGTGCAGGTGGGGAGGGACCTCTTGAGGAAGCCTCTGTCCCGGGTGGATCTGCTCTCGGCTCAGTACAATCCGGTGCCCGGAGGCCCCACCAACGCCGAGGAGCTCAGCCGCTTCGCGAAGCTGTTGTCGGATGAGAGGAAGCGTAGGATCGCCGAAGGCACCGTCAGCAAGGATCATCTGCTTTAATTAAGAGGTTCGCCTGAGTTGTCTTAGCAAGGATCGTCTGCTTTAAGAGGTTCACCTGAGCAGTGTTGGTGAGACCCTAAATAAGATGTGTGCCTTTGTTTCTGTGCTTAGATGTCATTGCAACCTTAAAGAACTCGACCTCCTTATTTTGTGTTCGTTTTCTATCCCTATTCTACTTATTCTGTGTTCGTTTTCTATCCCAATGACATCTTGATATTTATGAAGTACGACGAAAAGACCATTCGATGTTCAAATTCATTCTTCTTTGAAGCCCCGATCACAAGGTGAAATTCTAAAATACTCCACCAATTACCAAAAGAGCATATGTGACGCTCCGGGACCATGGATATTCAACAATAGTCACATTCATATCATGATTATCATTTGGAATGTGAAGAAGGAGATGAATTAGTTGATTTTAAAATGCTCCAACATACATTGTATTCGTGATTTCCAATAATTTATACATAACAATTATAAACAAAGTCCTCAACTTAAAGAAATACATGGCTGAAAATTTTCGAAATGCAGTGTGCAATTCTACCAGGAAGAACATATTCGCCCCCCTTTGAAAGCCCCCTACCCTTCATTCTACTATATTAATATTAACAGTCCCTCATCAATTTCTTCCACGTCCCACTTTTCCCACAGCTCCGACGTCGCGAATTATTTGATTGGGGGTTCAGGGGCCCCAGCTCCTCCGAAGCCTTCGCTAGAATGAAGTCCGCGCCATGATAGTGAGTGTCAGCCTCATTCGAGGGCTGGATACTATCGGTGATTCGCCCGGTATATATTCCGAACACAGGTGACGGGAACATTGCAACAACCATGAGCCAAGTCTAGTCCCAAAGCCACCCACTGCCACAAGAGCATCGACAACACCTGTTGGATCCAACACAAATTTACTATGACAAAATTTACCCAATATAGTGCAAATCCACTAAATAAAGTCATGTAAAGACTGTAATGTGTGTCAAAAAGTGACAAGGGTAAACTCCCCACGATGGCCAAACACTCTCATCGGGTGTAACCCACCTCACACTAAAGCATAACATTGATAGATGGAAATTATGTATCTTATTCTAGAGTGTAGAGAGCTACTCCCCGATAAAAACCCAAGCTCAATGACCCTTGGTCAGGGTTCACACTGGCACAAGATCCTAAAAGATTTGACTATCGATTTTATTCCACAGTCATCTTTCCTTAAGTCACATCCAATGCACAATAGGAGAAATGATTACACTCATTTATTATCATCAGTTGATATTATTTGCAAAGGCATCATTACTTTTACTAGAGCCAACCACTTACATGGGTTAATAGTGCAATATTCTATAACACATCCCCACTTGTATTCTCCACGTGTTTTCCTTAATAATTAGTCATATCGTTAACTCCTTTTATGATTATTTGAGTATTTCAAGGAGATTATCATTATACATGTATATATGCATAAGAGTACCTTAGAGGATAATAGTCATTAAGAATCTATGACTTTCAAAACCATATATTCAATCTCCACAGTCACATATTGTGAAAAGGAGAAACCAACTCTTTCGAACCAGAGTTCAACACCTCAAACATTTACCCCAGCTTACTTGCCTCAAGGAGAATACCTGGGAACGAGTAAACCGCATTCAACCAGGGCCACACCAGATACACCTTTATGATAACATACAAGTCTTCGAGGAGTGTAGTACTAGGGACGCAACACACTGACAATACCCATAGCACTACGTTCTCTGATAAGTTCTTGAAACACCGACAGACCCGTGGCTAGAGATAACACTCCATCTAGAACTCATCAGGATCACAAGAGATATGCTACACTCTCGGGTATGCTCACTCATCTAAGAATAACACATACCAGCAACGCTCACACTATCATTTGTTTATTATACTCATCTCACCGGGACAACCCCGATAGATGGGACATTTCCCTTAACCCTACATTGTATGCAATATACTCATCCTCTCACCTGACTAAGTCTGACATGTGAGGCAAAAACCACTCATACGAACATTGTTGTGGAACCACCCAAGTTCATTACCCATCTTGAAGGTCCGCGATGGCACAGAACATGGATCAAGGAATAATAGCCTACAAGCTAATCATTTGAATCCCAATCCCTATTAGTGTGGGAAAGTGTGATTTCCTCTGTTCTTCTAGATACTAGAACCCGTTGTCAATTCTCATAATCATCCTACTCAAACGTAGGTCACCATACATTTCATATTATTTCATCACACACCCGAACAATTGCAGTAGGAGAATCCATATGGTCAAATTTAGCCTTTTAACTTAACTCACCATTTACCATGGTACTTTACAAAACCATCAGTTGGTCCATCTAGATACTGACATCTGACCTCTCTTGGTGTATCCATTCAATTTTCTAACCATATCAACATGGATAGTTTGTGGTCTTGAGTCTTGACCCATATAAAGCCTCCCACTATGACTACAAAGGTACTATGTACCTTAGGGTTGGGGTGCCTCTGTAGGCATGAATTGGGATATGTGCATCCTAACTAAGTTCCCAACACTCCATGTGATCCATTTATCCATTTTACTATTGTGATCGGTCTGCAGTCTTGACCCACGCTGGGTCTCCCAATATGACTTTAAAAGTATTTATCAATTTAGGATTGGGATGCTTCCGTAGGCATGCATTTGAAGTATGCGCATCCTTATTAACTTCCCAACACTCACACACTTATACATACTTATTTATAATTATCTTATGACTTATACTTCTAGGCTCCTTCAGCCTTAAATGGACTTACTTACATATTAACTCAGTGCCCCTAAGTCACATTTAGGTCCTTATACTCCTTGAAAATTAATCTAGTGCCCAAAATCATTTTAATCTCAAATATCTTTATACATATATTAATTGGGTCAATCCATTCACTACGAGCTATGCTTAATAGGCTAACTCATAGAGGGATTATGACACACCATTAGATATCTAAATGCAGTAAAAATGGGTTTTCCAATTTTTCATATGTCACTTTCATAGTAATTCATTGTTTCCTGATAATATGAATAACAAAAATAGTCGTCCGTTGATCTAAGTAATGGTATTAATAGAGATTGGATGTCTACTATCACTGTCCACGTACAAAAGGGCCACAAACCTTGCACAAAATAAAGACCTATGGGACAAGTCATCCACGAATCTCAGAGTAATTAGATCTCAACAAACACAATACATACAGATTCGAGATCCCCCACGACTGTTCGAATGATGCTCAAGATGCACTCACTCAATAAGGCTCACCACAACAAGTTTTTATTCGATTAAACTCACAAAGGACCTATTTCAGTCATTTATCAACCCATATTAGTTAATCCATATATTTAATATCATAATATCCTACTTTGGTATACACCTTTTTAGAGTCAATTTCCATAATTTTTAAGGTCTATGTAATCTACAGTTTCCAGATAATCGATCATCTAGCTTTGATGATTGATTGGTATTGATCGATCAATATAGAAACATGATCTATCATTTTGATGCCAAATGATCGATCATCCAAATGGCATGATCGATCAAGCATGATCGATCATATAATTGGAATGATCGATCATACCTAGACAATGGTCGGATTTTTCTTTGGGGACCTGCACGAAGTTTCTTCGATCATGAAACTAATTACACCCCATTGATATTGTTGTTACACACATCATGAATATGTAATCATATTTTCCATGCACCCATACATCAACAAGAAATTACGAAAAGGTGATGCGATACGGAACGAGTTTCGTCACAAAACTCGTTCAAACGAGAAACTGACATTGTATACGTGTTTTAAACACCATACACGATTCATGTTGCGAAAATCGTGTGAGTCCGACATAAGAGGGGTCTAAAATCGTACCTTTGGGAATGGTCTCCCGTGACTTTCCTTTGTCCGGACCGAGAGCTCTGTGACGTTTCGTACAACACCGACATGTCCACGACGATCCTTGCGTCAAGATCTTCGAGTTGATGTACTTGGATCCTCGATCGGTGGTCGAAAATCGTCTCCGACGACAGAGCACTGATGAAGGGAAGGAACTTTGACAGAAGGTGGAATGGTCTGATTGACCATACCCAATGGCTCCCCTTTGTGTTCCAAGTGGAGAAAACTGTGCCCATTGTGTAGCGAGAGGAAGAAGGGGGAGGGTAGTCGGTTCGCCTTTGGGAGAATGGACCTTTGAAGGGATTGGGGTGATGATCGAACGCGTATGTGGATCCGGGTGGTCTGGAGGATCCATGTCCAAGTGCGTATCAGATGAGGGGAAAGATCTGGATCTAAATAGGCTTTGCGAAGAAGTGGTGGCCTCGCGGATCCGTTTGGACGGAGGCCTGGGTGAATAGGTGTATCTGGATTCCGTTGGCAGATCCAACAAAAAGGTGCGACCTAAGTAGGAAAAAAACGGTCCAAAGTGATATTGGGCCCACATGGGTTATGCAGCCCACTTAATCCATAAGCACAAAAATAGTGTTAACAACTAGTTTAAACTTTATTATTTGCATTTCTTGCTTCCTTCAACAGTAAAGTTATGGTAGCATATAGCTACAAAACTTTTATTTGAAGATAAAGATTTCTAATTGCAAAGACGTGTCTTGCAAATAATTTGTATAAAAGAAGTTTAAGATATTATTTTAGGACCATCAGTTAGATTAAATCACAAGATTAATTAGGTTCTGCTTATATTACGATGATGAGATGGAGTCTCATCAGAGATTCAAATTGCTGGCATTCTATTAAAGCCTGTTTCATTGGCATTAGGGTTCCTCCAATAAGGTATCATCTGGCTTCGTTTCATGTACCCCACTTTACATAGACTGCATCAACGGGGGGAACCCTGAAAGTTAGAATTCCCTCACTCTGTCTCATGGCAAACAACAAGAATGCTACCCTGGGTCATGCATCTAATACTATCTCCTCTTGTCAAAATTGGTTCAAAGCACCAGGGGGACGTTTGACGGTAAGTATCGATACAATAGTTTCTTCAATCTCTCAACCTTTTGTTCGTAATCCTCTTTTCTGTTGGCAAATGAAGTCAATGCGAGCATCTGCCTGGTGGTACCTGGAAAGAGCTATATATGAGAATTTTTGAAGGTAGTGCTTATCCTCTGTTGAAAAATCTCTCATTCTGAAGCCATAATTTTCCATCCTTGAAGCCACTTCAATAGCTATATACTTGTAAATTTTGAGACTAAGGTATCATAATTTTCAATCCTTGAAGCCACTTCAACAGCTATGATAACTTTGCTTAGGGCTAGCAAAATCATGCAATTGCTTCGGTTATAATTTTCCGAGAAACCATTGGTGCCTTAGTCTTCGTTACAAAAACCCCAACACCAGGAGCAACTTTATTTCATTTTCTTTGAAAAAAATGTCTCAACTCCGCTGGTTGTGTGGAAGATTTTTTGCTCAGTTTGTTATATAATCATGTCATCGGAGATTATAGCGATGAGAGGCCACTTAATTCTACCGGATCACATCCTCTTTCCTCATAGACTGAGACCTATGAGGAATGTCTTCCCTGACAATGGATATACCCTCACTGATGGCCTTTCCATATTCGTTGCTCCTTGATGGTCCCCCGTTCGCAACTTTCTCGATTCTAGAGATCATTTTTTTTTGCATATTGGCAAAGTTTGGAACTGATTAATCTAGAGAATTTTCTGATTTGAATCCTTCATCTTTTCAGAAGCTATACTTATGATTTCCATTGACGGTGTTATGAGAAATAGTTGATGTGTGGGAGAAGGGAACATGAGACTCGGAAGGAGGGGTGGAGGTGGAGGCGACAACGCAAGTGAGGGGGATACAAGAGAGGGGAGGAGGAGGCTGGAACAGAGAAGGATGATGTAGTGGCTTTGGTGGGTGGGGACAGTGGTTTTTGCCATTGATCTGCAAATTAGATATATATGTCATATTTTTTACGGATATCACGTATATGTTAATGACTAAATAGATAGGAGTGAACTATATGTATCATTGTGTAAGAGTTAGTAAGTTTACAAAGATTTTAAGATAATTACGTATAATTAACGCAGAATTTCTGATGTAAAAATAATAAAAAAGGAATAATATATTAGCATTAGAATGGTCCAACTAAATGGACATTTGGACTATCTCAATTAAACGGATGCGCGATCCACCCGATCAAAAGCCAAGCCCAGTCGACCAAAGCGGGAAGATTGAAGGGAACCCCACTCCCCTCTCCACCGGTGACCATCAGCGTCACTTGGCCACAGCTCCGCTCGCCCTTCACGGTCGGATTCGCCACCCCACGGGTCCCATCCCTCCGCGATGCTCCGAAGGTTCCAGCGTCCGCCTCTCACCCTCCATTCCTCGATCGCCATCTCGTTTCTAGGGTTATAACCAACCATTGTTCTTCCCCTTCAGGTTCCTCTTGGAGCTCTCGTCCTCCGGTCGCACTTCGTTGAAGCTCCGACGGCCGCTTTCCTCCAAGGTACGACGCACCACGCAACCTCTGAAGCATTCAAATATCCTACTCTTGTCACTTACCGAAAAAAATTGAAATTGTGCAGACGCATTTGATTCACAGAAATGCGTTTTCCAGTGCGCCCAAGGTGTCCTCGGCAAAGCTCTCCAAGCCGCCCCCCGGGGAGTCCCGCTCGGGGGCAGGTGTGTCTGCGAAGCTCTTGCTGAGTGGCGTCGTGGTCGGCGTGGCTTTCATGGCTGCACGGGAAGCTGGATATATCGACATCGGCATGCCTAGCAGCGGCAGGGACAATTTGGTTATAAATGATAATTCTGTTCTGAACTTGAATTCTGCCGAGAGCGTTGGAGATAGTGTAAATCATACCGTGGAAGAAGCAACAGAGGAACCACCGGTGAGCGTGGACGGCTCATCGGAAGAGTTAACAAATAAGCCGGAGGATCTGCCTGGTACTCATGATGATGAGCTCTCGGGTGTTCCTGAAGGCAATGATTTGCGGGAAGTAGATGAGCTTGACTCGAATTCTGACAGGTTATTGGAAGAGAGTGTAGATACGGAGAGTAGTGCGCTACAGATAGAGCCTTTGTCAGAAGAGAATAAGCCGGGAGCGCCGGCAGAGAGTGAAGTCGAGGTGAGGCCTCATGTTGAGTCTCCAGCTCCTGAAGAAACCATTGAGGAAAAAGCTGCCCCTAAACCAGATATTGCTCATGAGGAACCGAAGGTATTACTATGTATATTAAATGCCATGTCGATCGACCGTTTTGTATGTTTACCATGGTTGCTACCTTGTAAGATAACTATGCTTATATCAGTCTCTGCACGCTGTCAGGCCACAAAATAATTTTAATGCGGAAATAATTTTTGGATGATATGCTCTCTATGAGGGGCCTAGAATCCAGTTATGTGTAATCAAAATTTCATGAGTTCTGTCAATTTGCTCTAGATATTGTTGTTTGTGCAAAAAAAATCACTATTAGCTGAAACTATCATTATGAGGGCAATTTTAATCAAGATTCAATGTATTTTCCAGAATAGATAATTTGAAAATAAGAAATTTGCATCAATCTTGTTATTTATGCGGCATATGCTTCTGATTCCCAACTAACATTACGAGGTTCCAAACTAGACTACCGATTACATCAAAGTTCCTGGCGTCAATTTGCGTTAGAGAGCAATAATATGCTAAAAATCATGACTGCACACCTTTTGTAACTTTATGGAACGTAGTTTCAGTAAAAATGTTACCGATCAGTTCAAGTGATAGGACCGATCGGTTCAAGTGATAGGACCGATCGGTTCAAGTGAGAGTTTAGTCATGCGACACTGTCTATTTGTTTGGATGTGTATACAAGGAAGTCACCTAACAAATAAACAATGAATGCATATGGCGAAAGCCGGGACTATTAAGACAAGAGTTGGGGGGCACACTAAGGTGACTGCCCCAAATTAATATGGGATGAATGAATTGCAAAAGCCAGGATTGAGGAGGTCTTGGCAAGATGAGTAACATTCTCTACATAAACAACACTCCGCATGAAAAATGACCTCATTATGAGTTTGGACAAATCGCCCACACTACCACAATCAGCACTAAAAGTTCACAATTGGGATGAAAACACGTGTTTAAGAGGGAATTCCTGAACCTGGTTTTATTGGAAGAGTCCAATCACTCAGGAGTACACCCTATCTACACTTCCTTTGCCTTGTCACATGAGGTGCTCCTCAATCTCTGTGTCCGTCCCCAAAGGTGCATATTCTATCATTGCCCATGAATAATCTCGACCGTCTCTTCTTTGTCAGGATTCTTACACGCAGAAACATCCATAGGAATACCTTGGTTCGCAACGTGATGTGCAAATCCCGTATTAATCTATACTCATGAGCAAACTCCTCTGAAATGTGGTCTCATGGTCTAGCCAATGCCATATATACATGCTTGACCATGAAAGTCCCGTCGCTCCAAGTCAGGTGATTTGACCTCTAGACATCCCCTTAATTGAGCTAATGAGCTCAACAAGCTCTAAGTCCTCATGAGGTCGTTGCTCGGGAAAATCCGAGTGAAAAGTTGGTGTCCATGTACCATCCACCCAGGCTTTTGGAACCAAGATATCATGATCGACTGTTAGTGCAACTAGGCACATGAGAAGTTCTGCTAGTGTCATTTCACCAGGCTAGCTATCAGTCCAGAACTCAAACATACCTCCATCTCCAAAAGTTGGACAGAAAAGAGATCGAAACTGCAGCCTCATAGAGTACTCTCCTTTCTAGGATGTGGAGCAATAGTTTTGTGAACATAGAACTTTATTTATTTAAGTGTTAATACTGTAGATACAATGAGTCAGTCTACAATGCAAGTCCGTCATCTCCTTGAAGCCCATCCACTTCAGCAATAGGTCCCTATTTATTGTCTCCAAATTTGGAATCCCGAGAACTCCCTCCTCCTTAGGGGGTGATGCAAACTGCTTTTCGCGGCGTCGATAAAATAATATTTTTTGTATGGTGGATTTTTGGTAGAAGAACGAGAGGGGTTGAGAAGAGAAACACGCCGGAATGCGCGGGGTTGAAGGAGGAAGAACCGCGGAGATCGCGTGGAGGGAGAGAGAGAAGGAGAGGGGATAAAATGAGATCAACTCAAATTTCAATTCATAATGGACTGATTAAAACTGATGGACTACCCTCTCTTTATATAGGAGAGAGGGTTTACAAAAATAGTAAACAAATCACATCAACAACTAATTTGATCCTAATTGACCTCTAATTATCCTAATTAGACTCTAATTAATTTAATTGACTCGAATTACAATTAAACTCTACGAAATAAACGTTGAGATCACATGCGATCTCAATTATTTAATTAGACCAATACGACCACTAAAAACGTAAATAAAATTGATAATTATCTAATTAAATAAATGTGGCCCCATGATTTGGGGTCACGCTGCATCAACTCTCCACCGCTTTAAAAAATTCGGCTCCTGACGAATTGCGTGATGTAGATGCGTGATAGAGAAGTTATCCTTGAACCGTAGCTTCAAATGCCCTCAATTAGGTCTTTTTCAATGTTACGTTTGTAGTTCTTTATAATAGAAGGGCGTCCCTGCAATTTCTGCACCTCTTCATTTTTCTTTTCTTTCATATTGCTTTGGACCCTTTTGTAAATATAAAACTTCGGGATTTTGGGTTTGCAATTTTCCCAATTGATTGCCCAACCCCTTAATCTCAGGGATCCGATTGAGCCCTTCGTTAGGGCTTGTTTTTTCTTCAAAGGTTGGAGACGGCGCCGCCTCGGGAGGAAGCTGCAGGAGGCGCACGCGTTGAGCTCGCCCCGAGGCTCTAGCTCATGGCCTGGGCTGGTTCTCCGGTGGCGACGATAGAGGCGGCCGCCTGGATTGAGCGGCCATCCGCAGCAGCGGGGAGGGCTGGCGCTAGCCTGGGGAAGGCGCCTGCACGATGCGGCGAAGGTTGGGAGGACGCGCGGTTGAGGGCGGCGTCGTTTGGGGATTAGGGCGCGGGGCCGAGCTGGAGGGGAACGGTTGATGGCGGGGCGGCGTGCAAGGGGCAGGAGGGAAGGGGTCGCCTGCGAGGTGGTGCGCCTGGAAGAGGGGGGGCGGCGCTGGGCGAGGCAGCGGGGAAAGGTTTGGGTTGGATGCGGGTAGAGGGGAAGATGGGAACGGGAGAGGGCGATTGGACTCGGGGGGCGCGCCGGGGGAGGGGAAGGGGGATCCGCGCGATTGGAATCGAGAACAGGAGAGGGCGATTGGGATCGGGGCAGGGGCTCCGCGCGATTGTCGGCGGGGGGCGATTGCAATCGGGGGTGGGGAAGGGGGATCCGCGTGTCGGTGCTGGCGCAGTTGGGGGAAGAGGGCCGGGAGGGGGGGTTTCGCGAGGTGAGAAGGGAAGGGGGAGTTACCTGGGGTGGTGGAAATGGTGCCGGGGTGGTCGACGGGACCAACGAGACTGATTCCGGTGGCGAAATCGCGTCTGGAAGGTGCTGGACAGCGGACGAATCGTCTTCCTCGGCGAGTTTTTCTTCGTCAAACTTCGCGGCAGCGGCTTCAACGGATGGCGGCTTTGCTTGGGCGTCGCGGTAGGCCTCAAGGTAGGCCATTAGGTTCCGAGACATGGATTGGAGGTTGGCCTGCAAATCACGTATCATGTCCCCTGTTTCATTGAAGGTGGCGTCGATGGCGGAGATGGCTCGTCGGGTTTGTTCGGACGAACGATGATGTCGGTGCGAGCGCCGGGACGGATCGTTAGATCGTGGGGACGATCTAAATGCCATGCTCTGATACCAATTGATGCAAACTGCTTTTCGCGGCGTCGATAAAATAATATTTTTTGTATGGTGGATTTTTGGTAGAAGAACGAGAGGGGTTGAGAAGAGAAACACGCCAGAATGCGCGGGGTTGAAGGAGGAAGAACCGCGGAGATCGCGTGGAGGGAGAGAGAGAAGGAGAGGGGATAAAATGAGATCAACTCAAATTTCAATTCATAATGGACTGATTAAAACTGATGGACTACCCTCTCTTTATATAGGAGAGAGGGTTTACAAAAATAGTAAACAAATCACATCAACAACTAATTTGATCCTAATTGACCTCTAATTATCCTAATTAGACTCTAATTAATTTAATTGACTCGAATTACAATTAAACTCTACGAAATAAACGTTGAGATCACATGCGATCTCAATTATTTAATTAGACCAATACGACCACTAAAAACGTAAATAAAATTGATAATTATCTAATTAAATAAATGTGGCCCCATGATTTGGGGTCACGCTGCATCAGGGGGTGTTATCGATTCCTGTTGACGCATATAGAATAATTGTACCTCTTCGTTATTTTATTTTTCTGTTGTCCTCTTTATGTAATTTACCCATATGCTACTCTCCTATATAAGAGAGCCTAGGGCTTATGGAATAGACTAAGCCATTCATTTTTCCCAACATGGTATCAGAGCGATGGTCCTAGACCGGAGTTCTTGAAACCCTAACCCTAACCCCACCACACCCGCCGGCCTCTTCTTCTTCTTCTTCTTCTTCTTCTCGCCCCATCGGCGCCGCCCGAGCTCCATCGGCGCCGCCCCTCTCTGTGCGCACCTGCGCACACGCGTGCTGTGCACCTTCACCGTGCGCACCCGTGCTGTGCGCCTCCACCGTGCGCATCGTGCACACGTGGGCTGTGCGCTTCGCTCGCCTGTGCGCAGTCTTGCGCACCCCCTGTGATCTGCGCAGCCGTGCGCATCTCCTGTGCGCCTCCTGCGCATTCTAGCGCACCACCAGTGCGTCGCCTGTGCATTGCCGGTGCGCCTCTTGCACATCCCCTGCGCGTGTGCGCGGTGTAGCGTGCATCCAGTGTGCCTCTTGCGTGCATCCAGTGCACTAGTGCATCTTGCGTGCACGCATCTCCTGTGCATCCACCTGTGCATCCTGCGTGCGTGTAGGGCTTAACACGAAGGTCTTCATGGGGATAGTTGCTTGAAGTCTACACATGCAACTACCCCCATCTATGGTATTGTAGACAAGAAACATTGTTTGTCAATCGTTCCAGTCTTCAATTTTCAATATGTCGGAGAGCAAGGCAGATATCCCATCTATTGGCGCATTCCGTGGTCCAGCGCCTATTGTCAAGATGGACGGTACCAACTATGAACTGTGGGCAATGCAGTTCATGAGCATGATGAAGTCTACGGGTAAGAAGCACATTCTTACCGAACCAGAGCCTGCTGAGAAGACTGGAACTTATGCCTCCTGGGAGGCTGATGACGCATACGCCAAAGTCTGGCTATCTGGCACGTTGGCAATTGAGATTGCCAATGATATCCTCCATCAACCCACAACGAAGGATATGTGGGACATTCTGGCGGCCACATATTCCCAGGCGAAGAACGAAACAAAGATTCTGCAACTCCAGCATGATATCTTCACCATCAAGCAGAATGGTCGCCCCCTACATTCTCTCTATACATCACTGAGAAGGATGTTTGAGAAGCTATATAGCTTCATGCCCTTGACAGCCACGCCAGAGCAGCAGAAGACATACAAGAACGCTACTATGGTGGGCGTGTTCCTAGCTGCACTTGATCCTGAATACGAGGCATCACGATCGCAGATTTTGGCCGACTCTACAATTCCGCCAATGGAGGAAGCCTTCCATAGACTGAGTCGGATTACAGTTCTCTCAACTGCTGCAAGTCAGAATTCTTCAGCCATGGCAGCAACCGGAGGTCGCGGTTTTCATCACCAGGGCCGTGGACGTGGACCTCGTGGAAGGGGTGGTCGCACTAGGCCAACATGCACATATTGTCACCGAGTCGGACATAATGAAGACACATGCTATTCCAAGCACGGATTCCCTGCATCTGCACGAGCCGCTGAGCAGATAGAGGCCCCATCTGCTGCTACCTTGGATCAACGATTTGATGATCTAGTTGCCCGCCTCAGGGGCATCATCCCACCATCTGGTCCAGCACCGACTACAGAGAGTCATACTGATGCTGCTGCTGCTTCTGCCTCTGCATCTACTAGTACTTCAGGTAGTACACTTGCGCTCCACAGTAGTAGATCTGATACACTGCCATGAATCATGGACTCGGGCGCTACACATCATCTATGTGGCGACCAGAGTCTACTTACAGGATACACTCAGATCCCTCCAGGACGGACAGTAGTGATTGCTAATGGCACGCATTCCCCTATCACTGGTCAGGGGGAGATTAGATTGACATCTTCTATGCAGCTTAAGAATGTCCTACATGCACCGCATTTTTCTATGAATCTGTTGTCAATTAGTCAGATTACGAAGGATCTCCATTGTCGAGCTATTTTTGATCCATCTTCTTTGATTTTTCAGGACATCCGTACGGGCAACGTGATTGGTCATGGCTATGAGCAAGGAGGCCTTTACCGTCTGAACCAGACCCCATTTGCCGGAACCACATCCTCTCCTGCTGGACAAGTATCTCCTCTCCTGTGGCATCTGCGTTTTGGTCATTTACTGCTTCAGAAGTTGCGTCGAGTTCTACCCTATGGTCTCTCTCACACACCTATCCAGTGTGAGGCATGTCAGTTGGGAAAGCATCACAGATCGTCCTTTCCCAATCGTCCAGGTCGGAGTAGTAACTCCAAATTTGAGTTGTTTCATATAGATGTCTGGGGTCCGAGTCGTGTTCCCGATCATCAGGGACACATGTTTTATATTGTATTTGTGGATGATTTCTCGAGAGTGTCATGGGTGTTTCTTATGAAAAATAAATCTGAAGCAGGAAATATTATTATCCATTTTCTAAATGAAATTCAGAATGTTTTCTCCACATCTGTCAAACTTGTGAGAAGTGATAATGCTTTAGAGTTATGCACCCACACTTTGGCCAATTACTACTCCTCAAAAGGGATTATTCACCAAACCTCTTGTGCTCATACATCTCAACAGAATGGGATTGCTGAAAGAAAACACCGTCACCTTCTTGATGTCACTAGATCTCTTCTTATACAGAGTCATGCTCCCTACTCCTACTGGGGTGATGCAGTTCTTACTGCATGTTACCTAATCAACCGTATGCCCTCGTCTGTCTTGAATGAACAGATTCCTTTTTCACTCATGTATCCAGACAAGGATTTGTTCGCTCTTACTCCTCGTGTGTTTGGGTCAGTCGCATTCGTCTATCAGTTGTCGCCTGGCACTGACAAGCTCTCTCCTAGGGCTGTCAAGTGTGTCTTTGTGGGGTACTCCAGAACTCAAAAGGGGTACAAGTGTTTTGATCCAGTGCGTCGGCGGTATATGATCAGTGCAGATGCTACATTTTTTGAATATGTTATGTATTTTTCAGCATCTGGAGACATGCAGCTACCACCTATACCTCCTGATGCCATATTAATGGCACCACCACCACCATCGCCACAAACACCACCACCGCCACCACCACCGCCACCGCCACCACCACCGCCACCGCTAGTATCTCCACTACCATTCCATTACACCCGCAGGCCTCCTCCAGCTCATGGTCCTGATCCGTCAACTAGCTCGCCTATGGTATGTAATGAAAATATTAATGTTGATGGATCTGACCACATTTCTCAGCAGGATGTATTGCAGGAGCATGGTGAGAATACAGATGATTTGGATGTTCCAATTGCTCTACGGAAGCCGAAGAGAAGCTGTGCCAAATATCCATTATCAGCAGCCGTGTCTTTTGAGAGGCTATCTGGAGACTTCAGGACGTTTGCATTGGCACTTTCAGCTACAGACATTCCACGGAATCATCATGATGCTTTGCAGGATGCTAGATGGCGGCTAGCAATGCAAGAAGAAATGGCGGCACTTCAATCCCGAGGAACCTGGAGCTTGGTTCCTATACCTCCAGATGTCAGCCCGGTGAATTGCAAATGGGTGTTTACAGTGAAACACAATGCAGATGGTTCCATTGACAGGTACAAGGCACGCCTTGTTGCACGTGGCTTCACACAGACATACGGGGTAGATTAATTTGACACATTCTCCCCTGTGGCGAGTCATTCCACTCTGCGGATCCTGTTATCAGTTGCAGTTGCTAGAAACTGGCCGCTTTATCAACTGGACGTGAAGAATGCATTTCTGTATGGCGACTTGCAGGAGGAAGTCTATATGCAACAACCACCTGGTTTTGCTGTTGAGGGGGAGTGTTCCAAGGTATGCAGATTACATAAGGCCATCTATGGCCTTAAGCAGAGCCCCAGAGCATGGTTTCAGAAGCTTTCAGATCTTTTTGAGAAACAAGGATATAAACGCTCCAATGCTGATCATTCCTTGTTTGTACAGAAGACGGCTAGAGGTATCATTGTAATCATGGTTTATGTTGATGATATCTTGATTACAGGTGATGATGAGCAGGGCATTAAGCAGGCAAAGGAAAGGCTGGGGACCGAGTTTGTCACCAAGGACTTGGGAGTCCTTAGATATTTTCTGGGGCTGGAGTTTGCTAGAAATCCATATGGATTAGTAATGTCGCAGAGGAAGTATGTTACAGATCTATTGAGTGAGACAGGTATGCTAGGGTGTCGACCTGCTACGACACCAATGGATCCTAGCATGAAGCTCTATGATGATGACACAGAAGAGGTGGACAAGAGAAGGTACAGAGAACTGGTAGGCAAACTACTGTATGTCACGATCACTAGACCTGATATATCATTTGCAGTGAGTCGTGTGAGCGAGTTTATGGAGCAACCACGTCAGGCCCATATGGATGCAATACACATGATTCTGAGATATTTAAAATCATCTCCAGGTGCATGCTTGCTATTTAAGAAAGGAAAGGAGATCTCTATCACGGCATGTGCTGATGCAGACTATGCAGGATGCCCCAAGGACAGGAAGTCCACATCAGGATTTGCAGTCTATGTTGGAGATGCTTTAGTTTCGTGGAGAAGCAAGAAACAGACAGTGGTAGCTAGATCCAGTGCTGAATCCGAATACAGGGCTATGGCCCAGGCTAGCACAGAAATGATGTGGGTGAAATCTTTACTTGGACATCTATGTCTTGATATACCTCTTCCTATGATGTTGGAATGTGACAATCAGGCCGCCTTGTTCATTGCAAACAACCCAGCCTTTCATGAGAGGACCAAGCACATTGAGGTTGACTGTCACTACATACGTGACATGGTTCAGAAGGGGTTCATTGCTACATCTCACGTCACATCAGAGAATCAGA
The DNA here is from genome assembly GCA_037367405.1 of Ottelia alismoides. NCBI lineage: Eukaryota > Viridiplantae > Streptophyta > Magnoliopsida > Alismatales > Hydrocharitaceae > Ottelia > Ottelia alismoides. The sequence goes on from JAZKJV010001317.1 coordinate 339,131, forward strand.
CTGCTGATATTTTCACCAAGGCATTACTTCGAGGCTCATTCCAGAAGTGTGCGTCCAAGCTGAGCATGATTGATATCTATGCTCCATCTTGAGGGGGAGTGTTGACGCATATAGAATAACTGTACCTCTTCGTTATTTTATTTTTCTGTTGTCCTCTTTATGTAATTTACCCATAGGCTACTCTCCTATATAAGAGAGCCTAGGGCTTATGGAATAGATTAAGCCATTCATTTTTCCCAACAATTCCCGATGCGTTGGAAGCCAACCATGAAATTTCGGTGGTAGAAGCATGGTGTGAGGGTCATGGGCCGTAAAGTTACTGCATTGTTTTCTAAGCAAAGGCTGCAAGAGTTTCTTTGTGTGAATGGACTCTCTTGGTGAAGTTGAGGGACCTTTGGGGTTGAGACTATTAGACTTGGGAAGACGGCTCCTTCACCATGAATAAAGCATTAAGCATACATGGCGCTCTTCATGTAATCCCTGACTATGGAGCTCCGAATAGTGAGTGCAGGGTTATTTACAACTTTATGTCTCTACTTTGCCGCTACGAGTGAAGATCTTCCTTTGGCTTCTCAAGAAGGGTTAGGTGCATAAGAAGGTCCACCATTTCATAATTTTACGCTTCACTGATGTCACCTGCCTTGTTGTTTAGAAGCACCAGAAGATATTGAACACCTTATGCTCTCTTTCCCATGTGGTAGGGAGATCTAAGAGGAGTGGAGCTGGGTTGGGTGGATTATACAAGTGTTACGGGGTTTTGGGCTTGTGTTGAGTTGACTTGCTCTATTTCCAGGGCATGTTGTTTGGGGCCCGTTGCAGTTCTTTGGGCAATCCGGGTGGTGTGTAATGAGCTGATTTTCTTGCATGACTTATACTATGTGGAAAATGTAATAACACATGTCAAGACTTTTTTTAGGATTGGTTTGTTTTTAATTTAGCAAACTGCATATGCTCCACCTTGGCCCACAACCTTTTCCTTTCAAAAAAATACCGTTGAAGATAAAAGCTAAATATCATATAGCTAAGCTTACAATGATTTCATGTCTTTGGGTATTGGACAGTTGATTATAGAGATGTAAAGAGAATGTAGATATGATGAAGATGCTTTGATGTATGCGTGGTCATACATAGAAAGAAGGATTGTATTCATTGTGAAACTATTGGACCAAAAGTTAGCATGACATCGACAGAAAAAAATGAGGGAATTTCTTTTAAGGTGGTATTGATATGTGCCAAGAAGACCTTACAACACTCTAGTACATAGGTGCATGAAATTAGAAGAAGTGCCATGCAAGAGAGGTGGGGAAGTCCAATGAAATGTTGTATAGAAATGATTATGAAGGATATATTGCAGATATTTTAGATGACCGTTGGCTTCAAAAAGCCAAGAACCAGGTGATGCCAGATGGATAAGTAGATTTTTCAGTCATCGTCCATGTTATGAGCCTTATGAAAATCAGCAGTGCTTCAAAACTTTTCTGTAAGTGTAAAATTCAGCTATGCACATAGCGACATTCTTAATTATTACCTTTGAGGTAAAAACATGGGTGCATAAATGCTTTTGTTCTTGGAATAGGAAGAGGAAGTAATAGTTATAAGAAAAGTAATGTTAGAACACCTCATCATGTTTGTTATGGCATCGTTGTAGTATTAGTTTGTACCTTTATGCCGGCTTAGCTCTATGGTTGCAACATGGATTAGAAATGTGATTTCTCATAGAGGTGTCAATTGAGCCTACTCTAGCTCAATAGTGATTTTTGGGCTTGATCTTGAGTCGGACTAGCTCGCAAGTTGGCTAATAAACCGATGCAAGTATTCTCAAATTGACAGGTCAAGTCGGATTGAAGTGTCATGAATTTGAGGATTTTCATAATTAGGGACTGGGAGCAGGAAATCCCTGCGGCGTGCGGGGGAAGCCTGGATCAACGGCGTGCGTGGGCTGGGGCTGGGGGCAGGAGACCCTTGCGGCGCTGGAGGCCCCTCGCGTGAAGGGTCGGTGCTCGGCGATCGAGAGGGGGGGGGTGACAGGTGTAGGGTTAGGGTTTTGGGGCGGGATACGGGAAACCCGGTCTAGGACCGTTGCTCCTATACCATGTTGGGAGAAAAATGAATCGTCTATTTAGAATATACCGAGGGCTCTCTTATATAGGAGAAAAGCCTTTGGGTTAATTACATGATAAGTACCCAGAGAAAACATAACATATAAAATAGACAAAGAGATATATTTATCTCAACAGAGTTTTTCATCCCTAATTAGTTATTTTAATTTGTTTCTTATTTTATTTAAATAAATTTAGATTGTAATATCAACTTTTCTCGTAGATAATTTTAGATAGAGTTAAATTAGGAAGTCAGTTAGAGTCCTTAGAATCGGTTAGGATTTTATTTATTTTGAATTTGACCCCCTTTCTAATTTTGAATCCTATCTCTCTTATATAAAGGGCATGGTAGGTACTTGTTTAAGATAGTACAATTCAAATTATATAAAAAATTGAGATTTATCTCCCCATCTCTCTCAACACGATCTTCGCTATTCGTCTCCAAAATCCCACACAACAGGCGTGCTCTTCTCTTTCTTCCTCTCCTCACTAAATTTCTTCCACCAATCAAAATTTCCACCGACAAAATTATTTTCCACCATTGGATTATTTCATTTGCATCATTTCGTGTCAGAGCATGGAAACCGGATCGTTTTTATGATTTAGCGATCCTGTCACATATTAGCGCTTGAAGTTTGATCTAAGCTGCCTCTCTCATGGTGCGCGTTCGCGCCAACGAAAGTTCAAGCATCACCTTTCATCAAACGTGAAAGTACAAGAGTGGATGGACACACTAATCGAGGAAGAATCATTCATCAACAATGAAAATCAGATCACTGCAATTGCTGTGCAACCCGCTTTTGATCAAGAAAGTGAAGGTATTTTCAATCCGTAAGAGGAATCACGACTACTGTACAACAAAATAATGAAGATATGGGACCAATTGTCGACAAAGATCCTGGGTATGAAGAATATGAAATCATCATTTTTTTAGTGGTTGAGGCTGCTGTCCACGAGGCTCATGCGACACCGACACTACCACTATCACCTCTCATCTCTCTCCATCTTAGCCCCTACATCGTCATCCCTTCCCCAAGCGGCACTCACATATTCCCCGTGATTGGGGACACCGTTACCGCTGCAAGCTCACGTGGAGTGGCACCCCAAGACACCGTCACCCTACTCCGGTCGCCTACGTATGGGGATATCGTGTGATTGCGTGGGCGCGATGCATCTCCAGGTTGCATCCATATCGATACCACCAGCGTCGAGATTGGCACTGCTACCTATGTTCGCATCACCATTGCTGGAGATTTTGGTCAGGCCTTCGCCATTGTTTGGTGCACCCCTACTGCTTATCGTGTCGAAGCTCACGTTGCCCTAACCACAAGAACTATTGCCTCCGAAGCAGCCGTCGGAACACTCGATTCCGACACCGATCGCCCCCCCTTGGTGCCCGCTGCCGGCACTGCTTTATTGTTGGAAAAAAACCCTAGGCATTGAAGGTGTCTCTCTTGTGAGAATCGTATCCCATCAAATTAGGGATTGGAGGTTGATTGGGAACATTTTCAAGGAGGTCCTTCCTCCAAAACTACTTTACCAAAAGGGAAGAACTGAAGCTAACATATGGGTGGGAGTTATTTTAATTGAAGGGGTATAACATTTGCAGCCATACCCTCAGTGGAAAGAAATTATAAACACAACATTGAAAATAAATCAAATTGGAGATATTTGATCAACCAATCCAGATGGAAGTCTCCACCGACGAATTGAAGATCGAGCAATTCATCAGGAGAGGAATTTTTCAAGCGGGGGAGAATTGATGCAAGTATTCTCAAATTGACAAGTCGGGTCGGATTGAAGCATCACAAATTCGGGGATTTTCACAATTAGTATTTTTCGTCCCTAATTAATTATTTTAATTAGTTCCTTATTTTATTTAAATAAATTGAGTTTGTAATATCAACTTTTCTAGTAGATAGTTTTAGTTAGAGTCAAATTAGGAATAAGTTAGAATCATTAGAATCGGTTAGGTTTTATTTATTTTAAATTTGATTCACTTTCTAATTTTGTAATCCCACCCCTCCTATATAAAGAGGATGGTAGACACTTGTTTAAGACAATACAATTCATATTATATAAAAATTGAGATTTATCTCGCTCTCTCGTTCCCTCTCTCTCAGCGTGATCTTCGCTATTTGTCTCCAAAATCTCGCGCAACTAGCGCATTCTTCTCTTTCTTCATGTCCTTACAAAATTTCTTCCACCAACCAAATTTTCCACCAACAAAATTATTTTCCACCGTTGGATTATTCTTTTTGCATCATGAACCAACTCAAGTTTGATTTGTTTGTGTATACAATATTGCAGGATATGTTAAGAAGTAAATAAACTGACTAATTTATATTAATCCGTCCATGTCAAGGAAATTGTTTTGAATATGTACTATAAAAATTATTTAATTGATTTGACTTAGTTTCATCTTTACATTGGGGGGGGGGGTGGAGTTTTAATGGAGTGTTTTTTTTGGAGAAAACGGTGAGTTGGATCTCCTTTAGAGGTCCATCCAAATAATGGAGTGTTGAGATGATTTTGAGGCGATATCACCTATCCGAACTCACTCAAAATATGGATCCTGAAGTGATGTTACCTTGAAGATGATGAATGATGATATCATGCATTTATTATTATAATTTCATAGAAAAAGATGGTTATTGAACAGGAATACTTCTTAGGGATGGATTGTGTCCATCCTTGTCTAGTCTCATTCTCAATTGGTCCTACATATAAATACGAGGTTCGGTGTTATCTGGTGTGGTATATTGGACACAAATTATTGGAACGCTAATGGCAACTTATCAGAGATAACACAAGGGTAGAGACTGGATATATCGCATGTTTTTTCTTTCATGATGGTCAAGGTGTGCATCACTCTTCAACGAAATACGACAAGTTTGAGCCATATGGCATCTATTGATCCATGCAGCTACACGTGGAAGTCCACTTCCTACCAAACCTATTCCTAAGGGCATTTTTAACCTTGGTTTTGAATCACTTAGCCTCTCAGATTCAACGTAGTTTTAGTGAGAGGCTCATTTATTCTGAAGTTATTCAAATTCAACTCCCGAGGTACAATGAATTTTCACCAAGTTCAATGGTGTTTTACCAAATTAATTAGCTGATGGGCTCCTCCTATACAGGAAATTCCACACTATATTGACTTGAGTAAACATGAGGAGATGCATTAACTTTCTTATAGAGATACTAAACAATGGACATCTGTGAGAAAGTACAACGTTTTAGCCGTTCTTGCAATTTTGACACCTAAAAATGATGAAGCTCAGAGAGCATGCAGCAATTATTTTCCATTATCAATACGACAATCAAGTATCATTTTCCAATTTCTTGACTTGATGATGGTAGATATGTTGTCAGATGTTGTCATATTTGTTAAGATGGATCTACAATGTGGACTTACTGTATTTCTATCAGATCGGAGATGAATCGAAGACCATCATTATCAAAGAGTTCAAATGAGCAGACGGTTAAATGGCCGTCAAGCGATATGATTTTCCTAGTACTTTATGCATTACTATGAATAATGTTGTTTGACCTTTTGTAGGAGTCATTGTTTATTTTGGTGACATTTTGATTTACATGCTTTTACAGATGACCATTGATTGCATTTGCATTTAAGAAAGCACGAGGAAGTATGCCAAATTGAAGAAGTATCTTTCTTGACTAATTTTATCGTTGTTTTGGGTTATATTATATATCTTGATCTTTTTCCCTTAAAATTTTTTATCTCTTGGTCTCAAAGATGTTCTAACTAAGGTTGAAGTAACATACAACTTAGCATTGTGAGCTCATCAACGTCTTCCCTTCTTTCTCTCTCAAGAAAAAAACTTAGCAGCACAGAAATTATTTCGAGAATTTGAAAGTCATCACCATCCTCCAGTCTTCTCTGTAGGAGCAACACCACAGTCAATTTTAAGTGCATCAAACTCTCCAGAATATCGAGAGCCTCCTCTCCATCTTAGCTTTGTCTCCCAGCTTAAGATACATGTCGTTACTAGCCTCTAGGAGTCTACCGCACAACTCATCCTCTCCACTCAACATGTTCAAAACTCACTTGGTCAGTCAACAATACATTTTTATTAAACTGCCTCTACCTCGTGATGTCCGACCCTCCCTCCTCGGGCATACATACCTCATCCCCCCAAGCAAACACCTGTTCCATCCCCTTCCTCGTCGGCCTTTGACATGAACTTCCTTCTGACCCTATCAAATCCGATTTTCCACCCTCCTTTGGCGACATGAACAAAGACATGGATGAATTAATAAAGAGCACACATGGGGAGATGCCTTGATAGATGTTGCTTATACATGGAAGTGTTTTAGTGGATGGAACAAGAGATGGATTCAACCAGCTGCTTTAAGATTTGGAGGGAGGATCTAGAGTGTATGGCTTTCTGCCTAAGCAGATCCACGAAAGAGTATATGGAATGTAAATTCAATGATAAGGGAACTAGAGATCAGTGTTTCAAAATTTGGTTTCGACACTCCACCGAAACCGAAATCGAAATCTCTATATGGACCCTTCCTTCACAAATCTAGGCTGAAATTGGTGAAATTTCGATGAAATTTCGAAATTGTTTCGTTTTTTCGCCATCTCGAAACAAAATCAAAATTGAGATTTAAAACCTTGCTAGAGATATGACAAAGGTAAAGCTCTGAAACATTTTAGTCAGAAGAAGGATGCTTTTAAATATTTATATTCTATTTTTCGAAGGAATGGAATAAATGATGGAGATGTACTTATAGAGTTAATGCATGATGGATGATGTGAATGCAATCTTTGAATTATCTTGTAAATCTGTAGTAAGAAGATATCATATTTAAAGGAAAATATCATAAATCTACATAAACCAGCGATGCTTTATGGCAGCAAGTATTGGACAATTAAATATAGACATCTATGGAGTTGTTCTGGTAGATGGTATGGCCATAAAATAAGTATTGGATTGACAATGATCGTACTGGAAATAAGGTTCATGTGGCACATTAGGGAGATAAAAATCAAAATGAGAGAAACTTGACTGAGGTGGTGTGAACACGCACAAAGAGGGCCATCTAGTGCGCTCGTTTAATGGAGTAAGAAGTTAAGTGAAGAGCCGTGTAAGAGGGATTGGGGAAGACTTAGTGTTGGAGGAAGACATAAAAAGGATATGATGTTTAGTTTGAGCTATGATATGACCCCAAATTCGACCTATTCAGAAGCAAGGTATTAATGTAGCTGATCCCAATTGATGTGGGAAAATGCTTGGTGGATGTTGTTGTAACTAAACTCGAACCTGTAACCAATTTCTTGTCACCTTTTCGCCTGTTCTCACTTTGTCTGATGTCTTCTCATAATCTTGTTTATTTTGATTTGTTTCTGGTTATACATGCTCCTCTATTAAAAATATAAGGTGCTTGGTTGGGAAATAAGAAAAGATAACATGGGTGCTCTCTTATCTCAGATTTTTTATACTTGTGATAGCTATTCCATTTCCTTATTTCCTAACTAATTATGGAACATCTATTCCTCTTCCTTTAGTAGTGGTGACTATTTATCCCACGTTCACAATACCTATTACAGAAACTACCACTTATTCTACAATTATCACCACTTATTCCACACTTTCAAGGACAACAAGCAAAAAAGGAATATGAATAAACCTATTCCACATTTATCTGAGAAATAAAAAAGAACTTGAATACAATGACAAATAAAAAAGAACTTGAATAAAAAAGAACTTGAATAAAAAAGAACTCTCAAGGCCAACGGTTTTACTTTGAAAATGTACTTGCTCACTGTAATGCTTTGTACAATTTCTGGGTATCCAACTGATGTACCATCTCGCTTATTAATGAATACTTTGGTGTGGTGACTCCCGCCTTGGGAGGGCTCCCCCGTTTTCTTATTCACAAAAAAAGAACTTGAATTGGGAATAACCCCCCTTATTCCTTATTTCACCTCCTTACCCCACTTTCTTTATTCAGAGTGATTTCTTCTCATTACCAAACCTGTTTAAGGCCTTATATATCTTTGGAAGATGCTTAATAGTTGGACATGGGAAGTTCTCTTTTGCTGTAAAAGAGCTTGGTCGTGTAGGCTTACAAGTTGAATTAGGTGTAAGGTTCTAACTTGTCATTTTTATGAGGATGTGTATACTGTAGTGGGAGACCTTGGTTAAATTGATCGTCGCCTGCTTCTTATATACGTCTTGACAGAATTTCATGGAATAGAGGTTTTTGATGAGTGTTATTGTGTCGAAATTGAAGATGGAGCTTGTTCATAACATGACTTATCTGTGTGCTCTTCTGTGTGCTCTTGTAGTTTCAGAGGAACTCAGTTTTTAAAGCATCAATTTTTATGTGTAGGATGTTATTCAGGGCAATTTATCTTTTTCAGGGCTTGTATGGATATGCTTCAAGGATGAGTTTGTGCTTGGAGCATTTTTTTGTTATTCTTATCATTTAACGAGGGGGGATGACTATTTGATGTCAAGTTTCATTCTTTTACCTCTATAAGTAGTGGGAGTTTTAATCTTTAGCGGCCCTCGTTGTACCTCTAACTCAAACCATAAGTTTTTTTAAATGCTTACCATTCGAAATATGAAATTTAATTTATGCATTTTTACAGGATTTGACTGGTTTTGAAAATGAAGCACCGGAGTCTCTTGCCAAATCTTATTTGTTGCAGGGCGAAGATGGCACAGAAATTTCAACTGAAGAGATCTCCTCTACTTTGACTCCATTTTTGGAGGAAGAGGTTATACTTGTTCATTGTTCTTCTGTATTTAGCCCTTGAGGACATCGAGTATTCGATGAAGTCTCTGGGTGGAGCTTGATACCACTTGATGACATTCTGCGAAAAGCTCTCCTCTAATAAAATAATTTTCAAAATGCTTCTTCACAGGATTCGGTTGTTGTTAATGATGTTTCTAAGTCCAGAGACGAGCCTGCAGATGAAAAAATAGTGCTTGATCTCATCCAGGCCATTCATATTGCTGAAAAAAGACAGGCAGATTCAGATTTTCATATATTTGAAGAAGAGAAGAAGCTACTCAAGGTTGTCTTTTTTATGTAATGCAAGTAATAATAATCATATTATTCTTGCCTAAGGATGCCAATTATATACATTTTCTTCTCAAGAAATTATATTTTTTTTGAAAAAAACAGAAATTTGCAATTTTGTTTTCTATTCCCCCCAAAACTTGTAGGATAAGTACGAGAAAGAGCTTAGAGATGCAAGGGCAAGGGAACTCATGTATGCTGAGGAAGCTGCATTAATGGAGAAGGTGTTCCTCTTATTTGGTGTTGATCTCAGTTTCATGTATGATTTTATGCTTCAAATTTCTTTTTAAATATCATCCAGTTTCACCATTTAAAGGTTGAGTAGTATTAAAAGTGAATTTCCACAATCGTTGTTTTAGTAGTTGATCCCTATTCTATAAAAATGAAGTTATATATAGAAAAAGAGAAGAAGCCTAGCTCATGCGTAGATCAAAACATCGATATCGTATCGGTCCACTTGGAAAAAGATATATGGGAGATATATCTCGATAGATAGAAATCTCATAAATAACTCAAAAGCCATTTTTTGTCGTTTTTCACAAATTAAGGTTATCAAAATTCTTAGAACAATAGATAACTTACAAATACACACTTATATCTCACATATCCCTCATCCATACACCCCACATCGCACATATCGATCATATCACATGCATGCTTGTTGTTAATGTTAATTGTTGTGTATTGATAGATATTGAAATAGAAATAGCTAAGTTAGCAACTCCTAGAACATATCTTTTGTTCATAAAAGTAGATGAAATTTGTTGATTGATAATGATTGAACAAATGACATGATGTTTCGTACATAGAAATAAATGTCATGACCTCCAGAACCACTCCCGTTGCCACGGGCCCCATAGAAGCTGCATCGTACACCATGACCTCACATTTCGGAGAAATTCAGCTGAATTTCGGTCGAATTTCGGTTTCGACAGGTTACCGAAATTCGACCGAAATAGCCAAAATGATCGAAATATGGGGGACCCTAGTACAAAAATGACCGAAATGATCAGAATTTGTGTCGAATTTCGATCGAAATTTCGTTTCGGTCTATCTTATCTTCGGAGTCTGATGAGGCCAATGTGTCACATGTAGGAGAGAAATATATGATAGATTCAAAAATGTAACATCAATACTGACAAAGTATTTCCTCTGAAGCAGATCAAAGCAACGATACCCCTTTTGAGTACAAGAGTAGTCGATAAAAACATACGTGACAACTCTGGGGGAGTGCTTGTCACAACCGAGAGAAAAATCATGAACAAAGGCTATAGATCCAAACGCACGAGGTGTGAGGGAGAATAGATCCTTCTTGGGAAACACAATCGAGAAAGGGATCGTTTCCTCCAGAAGAGAGGAAGGCATGCGGTTCACTAAGTAGTAAGTAGTGAGAACCACAACATCCTCTTAAGTGTGAGGAGCACAACTCCGAATCAACATGGTTCTGGTTACATCGAGTAAGTGGCACTTGTGGCAGTGTCTGTGCTCGGCAACACCGTTTTGTTGAGATGTATGGGCACACGAGGTTTGGTGTAAAATGCTAAGAGACATGAGAAACTCATAAAGTTGTAAGGTGTAAAGCTTTAAGGCATTATCAGAAAGCAAATATTTGACATTGGTATAAAAATATTCTTTATCTCATTAATGGATGACTTTATAACAGTCTCAGCCTCAGTCTTATTCTTCAAAAGAAAAATCCAAGAAAGTCTAGAAAAATCATCCACATCGACCAAATAAAAATGATGTCTTGGTGATCAGGAACATGACTCAGACCCCATATATCTAAATGAAGGAGCTTAAACAACTGAGAACTGCTCCGACTTTGACGAGATGGAAAGGAGGAATGGTAGTGCTTCCCAAGCTGGCAAACCTCGCACTGAAAGGAAGATTGCGTGGAGATCTATGTGAGGACATGACATAGCTTCTGCAGAGGAAGGTGGACAAAATTGATGTGCCACATGTACGGTGAGATTGGTCCAATTGGAATAGTAGAGGCACCAACATGAGAAGGCCGGCCCAGTCTATAGAGCCCTCACTGCTCACAACCACATCCAATCACCCTGCCTGTGAGTTTGTCCTGAAACACAAGAGAAAAAGGGTAAAAACTGACACGACAATGCAGATCCTTAGTAATATGACTAATAAAAAGTAAGTTCATCTGAAAATCAGGGGCATATATAGCATTATGAAGGCACATGGATGGCGTCAGATAAACATCCCCTATCCTGTGATGGGTAAGTGGACCTCATTAGCAATAACAACCCATCTGTCAAGAGGTATAGTCTTGTAGGACCTGAACTGGGCTCTATCTCCACACAGATAGTGGGATGCACCAGAGTTCATGATCCACTCTATCATATCTGCACCGCTACTACTAATAAAAGTGTTAACGATATCTGAGGAGCTCGAAGAAGCTCTGGTTGCGGCTGTAGTATCTGTGGATCTTGTAGTGGTGGTGTCAACCACCAGAGTCACGATCTCTTGTATACGAGAGACAATGTCATCCAGGCGTGGATCTGCTTGGGAAGCTGAAGTCTCTGAAGGCTCGATCTGTTCTGCCGCACAAGCAGATGCAGGGTGTCCATGCTTCATATAACATGTGTCCTTTTAGTAACCCGGACGACAACAGTAGATGCAAAAGGACCATGTCCTTAAATTTCAGTGAAATTCGGTCGAATTTCTGTGGAATATCTATATCCTATCGAAATCGAAAATCGACCGAAATGACCGAAATTTCGTTCAAATTTCGACTGAAATTCCTCTTCGGTCGGTCACCGAAATGGTGACCGAAATCGATATTTAGGGCCTTGGCAAGGACCACGTTGGCGTCCATCGCCTCTGCCATAGGGTACTACGTCCTCTGAACTGGGTAGGCCATCCTTTGTCTCTAGAAGTTGCCATTGCTGAAGAGGGTTGTGGGGTGTCTGTACGAGGAATAAGAAGCCTGTTGTGACGATGGTAGGCCTCCTCCATAGGAGGTATGATCGCCCCAGTTAGGAGATGTGCTCGTGCTGCATCATAGTCCGGATCGGGCACAACCAAAAAGACTCCAACCATAATGGAGTTCCTGCATGCCATCAGTTGCTTTGTAGATGTCGTAATAGGCATGCGGCTGTGAAGCTTCTCGAACTTACCATGAAGTGAGGAGTAGAACGTATGCAGAGGACGACCATTTTGTTTGGTCCTGTCAATGTCAAACTGAAGATGAAGAATCTTGGCCTCATTCTTCGCTTGGGCATAAGTGGATGCCAAAATATCCTACACCACCCTGGCAGTGGACTGATTCACAATGTTATTGGCTATCTTCGTGGTGAGGGTTCCGGAGAGCCAAACACGTGCATACACATTGTCTTGCTTCCACGAAGCATTGTCCCCAGTCTTATTATCAGTTCTGGCTTCGTTAGAATGTGATCCTTTTTAGTGCACTACATAAGGGTAAGAAACTACATGGACCACAACTCATAGTTGGTTCCATCCATCTTTACTATGGGAGTCGGGCTCTTGAAGGCACTGAACGAAGAAAAATATCACCCTTGTTCTCCGATATGATGGAAGAATGGTTGGAAACGGACCTCGGCTGGGGACATAGATCGATCTGAGCGAGTCTACACGATCATACATAAGATTGGTTATACGTACAGACTCATACATCCACCTTATCATTCCTCGTTGCATGTTAGGACCGGAAAACATGATTTATAGATTTGAAATCATGTTTTCTGATCAAATTTAGATAGTTTTCAGATCAAATTGGACTACAGGCCGGTACACAACAGAGATATGGCTGCAACGACAACAAGGAAGGCCATTACATCGATGCGGTAGTGCCGCATAGGCGTAGTAGGGGGTTGCAACAGTGCAGCGGGGCGACGATGTCACTGCTGTAGTGCGGCAATGCTGCGGAGGCGCAATGGGGGGCCATGATGGCACGGTGCCGTGGTGGGAGAGAGAGTCGAAGCTGGTGGCGGCGGTAGTCGGAGGGCTGGCGGTGGGGTGAGGGGTCTAGGTCAAGGCTCCGATCTAGGACCAGAACCCTTATACCATGTGGAAATGAAAGAATGAATTGCATTATTGATGAGGCCTGGGGTTCTTTTTTATAGGAGAGAAACATGTTGGGCAAATTACATGAAGAAGACAAAGAAAATAGAAATTAGATAAACAATATAAAAGATAACTAGTATCTCAACAGGGTCATTGTAGGACTTAGATCCAAATAGCTAAGATCCCTTATAATGGTCTCCTTCCAACATAACTAGTATCTCAACAGGGTCATTGTAGGACTTTGATCCAAATAGCTAAGATCCCTTCTAATGGTCTCCTTCCAACACTTCTTGGGCCATCCTTGCCATCTTTTGGCTGGGTCAACGTCCTAAATCTCGCATCTTCTAACTAATGCATTAGCTGACCTCCTTTACATATGGGCAAACCACCTTAAGCGGTTCTCTTCTTATTTTATATTGGAGCCAGTGTTCAGAATTGCGGTCCATGCGGCTGCATAAGCCATATGCGGCAATATGCGGTCAAACCGCATATGCGGTCCGGCTATGCGGCATATGCGGCCGCATATGTGGCCGCATATCTGAACAAGAGACTTATATATGATTCATGTGTATTTTTTGTTTAATTCATAACATATTGATGACATATTAACTCGATTTTTTTCGAGCAACTCTTATATTATCATTTACATTGATGCATCTTTTCATTATTCTCGTGTATGCCGCATTTGTGAATATAATCTAAGGTATTTTTCTAATATCCACATCTTTCCATTGTTCCTAATACTTACTAATGAACTATTTACTGCCTTTTGAATTTTTTTATCTAATGGAATTCATTCCATTTCTTTGAATAAAAAATGAAATAGTTGACTAACAGTCTGACACTTTACATTTTTGTACCTCTAATAAATTTTATATGCTGATACAATTTTCCATATATTTTGTGTCAAGAAGTTTTGTCCCTTGGAGATCCATATATGTATATTTTGGATGTATGATTTGTATACCTATGATTATTCTTTAGCTTTTGTTATCTATAGCATTTATATATGCATTAAAGGTTTTCTTATAGAAGTCGTGCATTCCCTATTGAATCAAATTTGTATATGTATATATATGCATTAAATTCAAAATGCACTAAAAACAATCAATTTATGCTTATATACTTATTTATTATCTTATCTTATTTGAAATTTTTTATTTTGGATTTTGTTAGATCATCAAATTTTTTATATAATCAGATTTTATTATTGTATTTTTTAATATTTTAAATTAAAATATTATAAACCGCATAAACTGCATATACTTCCGTCTACTCCGCATATCCGCTTACTCGCTTTAGTCCGCATGACCAAACGAATACCGCATACCGTATTCTGAACCTTGATTGGAGCTACACCAACTTTCCTTCTGATTACATCGTCCACATCCATTTAAATAAATTTTGAAAATAATGTTTTGATATCCACGCGACCAAGATCCACGAACCCAAATGGTAGAATCCATTAAAGGAGTGCCTCTGTTGTTGGGTACTATTGGTCCGGCTCGTCAGACTGAGATGTATCTCCGTTTACCTGAAGTAGTAATGGCATCAGCTTTGTTCTCCCTCACGGTGTTGAAGTCGCATTGTGATGGATTTTTTTATGGAAGGAGAGAGGAGGTGGAAGATTCATCATCTGATTTTCTAATGATTAGATTAACTCGAGATTAATCCAAACTATTAACTCAAATAAAGTTAAAATTGACATTAGTGGTTGTCTCATAAGACAAAGCTAGTTTACATAGATTAGGTGAAAATTATGAAGTATATATAATATGGCTGAGAAGGTAATTTACAAAGTTTATAGGGTTCTTGGGGTAAAAATTTACATAATTACGTTCAAGAAAACTGAAACAAGATGTATCGGTAACTTTCATGTGTTTTTTGGTTTAAGTAAAACAACAGCAATAAAGCCTATCCCATATTAAGTAGCGTCAGCACATATATTCTTTACCTCCATTCAAATATATTTTGGGTCATTTTTGGACTTAGATTCAAATAGTTAAGATCCTTTATGATGGTCTCCTTCCAACACTTCTTGATCCTTCCTTGCCATCTTTTAACTAGTGCATTAGCCGCCCTCCTTTGCATATGGGCAAACCATCTTAAGCAGTTCTCTCTTATCTTATCTTATATTGGAGTTACACCAACTTTCCTTCTGATTAAATTATTCCGCACCCGTTTAAGTAAGTTTTGAAAATAATTGTTATAAAATATGAAGCGGAAGCAAAAACATGGAAAAAGAATAAGAACAAGAAAGAACAGCGGGATTTAACGTGGAACCCTACTCCGTGAGGAGCGGGATGAAACCACGGGAGAAGCCCTCAAAGGGGCATATGCTTCATTGCTTGTTCTCAATGAGTACAGGAGGTCTGGGGCTCCTTATATAGCCTTCCCAGAGCCTCCAAGTCCCACCATTGGGCGGTATGGGACTAAACACAGGATGGGGGTAAATGGATCTTCTCCAGGATCCATTTACCCTCTCTACAACTCATGGGCGCATAACCAAATACTCTAACAATAATGTTTTGATATTCAGGAGTTGAGCAAGGAGAAGACTAGAGCTGCGGCGGCGATAAAAACACTTCAAGAGAAAGCTGAACAGAACCTTAGAAGTGAACTCCAGCAAAAGGTGATGGAAATTTCTTGTACCTATACAACTTATCATGCTTTTGCGTAATTCTTTGTTGATTGTTTTGTAGGAGGAAGAGGCTGAGATTCTGCTTAAGAAAGCCAAAGAATTAGCCAAGGCTGAATTGAATGCAGCTGTTGCAAGTGAGAAATCTTCCCAGATGGAAAAGATAGCTGAGGCCGATCTTCATGTATGCTACATTTCTAGTTAAAAATCTGCTTTGCTATAATTTGCTTCTACTTGGTAAATATTTGAATAGATAACAGGCAGAACTAGGACTCCAATAATTTATACAATGCAATGTCCTGTTCTTTTTCTGAAATGGTTCTTGAGAGTTAATACCCATTTTGTCTCGCAGATAAATGCTTTATGTATGGCATTTTATGCTAGGTCTGAAGAGGCTCGCCAAAATCACTCTGTCCACAAGCTTGCTCTGGTAAAATTTTGAGCTCCTGTTTTATAATGTTCTCCGTTCCCTTTGTCCTCGCCATCATTTAAAAAGATAGTTATATAGCTCTATCACTGAATTGCTATCATTAGAATTAATTAGATTTTACTTCTGAATGAGCTTCGAGTTTCGCATCACAAACTCTGATATTAATGTTATCTAAAAGATCCTTTTTATCTTTTAGGGTGCTCTTGCATTAGAGGAAGCAATGTCCAAAGGACTGCCAATCCGAGGAGAGATAGAAATTCTACTTGAATCTCTTGTAGACATTAGAAGTGACTCGCTCATAGATTTGGTGCTTGCTTCACTTCCAGCCGAAACTCTGAATTATGGTACAGATACAAAGTTGCAGTTAAATCAAAAGGTTACTATCTCATATTTTGTACCGTCGTTCTGGTCACTTATCTGCCGCACGAATATTTTGTTTGCACAGTTTTAACTTTAAAGTCATAGTACGTTAATCCTTATTTTTGGGCACTTTATATGACGTGAACGGTCAGTTTAGTTTATGCTCTAAACATAGAAACCCCATGATTGGGCTCACTCGACTAATAAATCTCTTTTTTTGTCCAACTTCTGCTCAAGAAGTTCCGTTCATCTCGTGCTATTTTTCCTCTTATGAGTTATATTTAATCTAATTCTAAGCAGGTAAAGGTTTTAAATCATTTTTTCTTTCTACCTTTCTCTTTTGGATAAGCGAGTGGATGACCTCGTAGTGAATATATCTCAAATTATTTTCTCTAGATCGTGCAATATGTCCATGAAGTGAAAGTACAGGGAAAAGATGAAAAACCTTTTTGAGATTTGTTTTCATTGCTTTTGAACACAGAGTTTGCTTATATAGAATTTGAAACCACTTGCCATTCCGGGGGCTCCCTGTTATACCTAATATGTCATAGGGTGCAATTGGTGCCTTGAAAAGTTCATTTTCAGTTCAATGTATAGATATATTTTTTATACGGACGCCAACATTATATCCAACTTCTAGTTAGGCTGTCAATATGCTTTGACAATGTTATCATACTAAATCTAGATTTTCTCTTGCAGTTTGATGCCCTAAAAGGAACCGTGCGACACTTCAGCCTTATCCCACCTGGCAGGGGGGGCATCCTAACTCATGCATTTGCTCGCCTCGCATCCTTCATCAAGGTAAGATTTGTGAATTCCATGTTAGACTTTTCCATCCTTTCTCTTTATGGTTCCACCATATGCTCTCTAGCAAAGTTTCTCGTAGACATATATGAAGGAAACATATGGTTGGCGTGATTAAAACTTTCTTGTTCATTCACGCATAGGTAAGGGAGTATAATACATCAGGAGCTGGAATTGAATCCGTCATCAGTAGGGTAGAGGAGCTTTTGGCCGAAGGGAAGCTTTCTGAAGCTGCAGATGCCTTGGAACAGGGTGTCTCTGGGACAGAGGCAGAGGGGGCTATCGGAGAGTGGGTGAGGCAGACGAAGAACCGGGCCATTGTGGAACAGGCCGTCACACTGATCAGATCATATACCACCACCATTAGCCTGAGCTGAATTCAAATTTATTCTATACCTAATTTTTATTCCAGTTTATACCTGTCTGATCGAGAGAAAACCATTGAAATATCTTTCTCCCTTTTCCTCCCCCAAAGTCATGCGCGTGGGCTGTGATATTGTCAGAAATTCTCTCCCTTGATGTGCTCATTTTAAAATAAATTTTGTTGTACAAGTTCAGTTTCAGATAAATAGATCCAAAAGCTTGGAGCTAGTTGTATGTATATTCGTCTAGGTTATTATCAATAGTGGTCAATATGAACCATGCACGATTGATTACCTTGAGGAAAAGAACACGAGAATCAATCGTTGTATGGTGTGCGCTTTACTGTAAGGTAATATCTGTTATTCTTTGGCAGGCCGATTGTGTGGCAGCTTTCAATTTCATCATTTTTTTATGAGATCGTGTTGCTAAATTTCAGCTTGTCCATAATGGCTCACGAGCGATCGATGTGTAGGCCGATCGATCTGTTTGGTTTGAATGCTGGATATGGATTATGTCTGGACTACCACCCTAATTCAATACAAATCTGGCAGGTTATGTTGGACCAGGTTATGTTGGAGGGCATCGTTCTCCGGCAGTCGTACAAAATCTACCGGCATAACTCTAGGACCTTGATAGGTTTTATTTTACTTTTTGGAGCCCATTTCGGGTGGACCTTAGTTTTGAGGACCTATTTGTAATTTACTCAGTAATGCATGTCATACACAAATATTAGATGTACTTATTTTATATTAGTTATATTAATTATGGTTAGGGAAAGCATAGATTTTTCTTACATAAAGTTATAATAAATTTAGAATTATTTTATTACATTAAAATCAATCTACAAACAAACATCTATCGGCATCAAAAGTGATATCAATAGCCATATCCGTTTTAACATCTGAAGATGGAACGACTAATTGATTTTGAGGTGCTACGTAAACTTATGCGATCCTTGAAAAGCAGAGTTCAACTACTGGGGGAACAGATATGGAAAAGGGCTTTGGCGAACTGAACTCAGCTTACTAGGAACTCAAGCGGTGCGGATACATTTAGAGATATCTTTCGACGTCGAAAAAGTAAACCTTGCACTCTGTACTGCAAAATACACTAGTTAAGCTATCTGGCACAAATACTCTCCCATTGTTCTAGTATATTTGTTCAAAATACAACATAACTTTAGGTATACAATTTATCAGTAGCATTCCTCTCTGTCCTGGATCAGTTTCTTGGTTATGTTTGCGGCTTCGAATGAATCGTTTGTCGTCCAACACCCTGTTCTTCCTGAGCTCTTTGAGCACTCAGTCACTTGGACATGACTCTGAAGCCAGCACTTTTTGTGTGCACCGTCTTTGCTTACACATCCTCCCCCCGATCTTCGCTGGAAGATCAGGAAGATGCGTTCTTAACCTGTGAGTTTCGTCAGTTCCGCAGAATGCATTTTGTCCATGATATTCTGCCCGGGATTGGCTATGGCAAACTGCCAAGAAGTCGGATAACAGAATATAGTGTACGGCCGTTTATTATAGAACCCATATTCCCAGCGGTTTTCGGTAGTAGCACAGAAACTAGTATTGGACATGTATGCTCACGGCGAGCCATTATGCAATAAATGTTATTGCAAATATCATTCTATGTTCTAAAATAAAAATTAATTAATTTGCATAATAGATCTCTTAGTACAATTAGGATTATGTGCCATGACCATCTTAATGATCATACAACTATAGATTCAATTGTTGGATCATAGAGGCTGATGCTTGGATGAATATCTAAAGAGTTAGATTGATGACTCATCAAGAACCGTCAAATGATTATTAAAAGATGATCTCCAGCTTGAGTAGGGGATGCCAATTCTTTTTCTCATGGAATGATATCTAACCGACCTCTTAATGTAGGTACTCTATATAGGAATAGAGATTCGGAGATGTTAGATAAGTTATATCAAAGAAGGCGGATTAACAAGATTGAGATAACCAAAGATCTACGTCGTATGCTATCATGATATAGGCATGCATCATTTGACTGGAGACAGATGTGTTACTATGTGTCTGAGTATGTACATTTGACAGACCGATATGTTGATGGCCTAATCAAGATCTATACGACGTGCTAGTGTCAGTACAAGGGCATATGAGAAATATGATCTCTCAAAGGGACCATACATGTTCGTTACTGAATCGGAAGATATAAGCTCAATCATGAGATATTGGGAAGGATCAAATTCCGTGCACGATCGTCTCACTTTGGAAGCTTGATCGAATTTATAAGGTTTGATATATGTTTTTTGGAAAGTGTATGATCAACACTTATGTATGATATATGCTTTTGGAAAGTATATGATCGATACCAACTCCTAATGATAAAATGAGAAACTCAATGATAAAATCCCGAAGAAGGCAGTCTAAATTGATCTAAAACTTCGGATTTATTCTAAGTCTTCCACTGTGTAGGATGTACAGGTATTAGGAATATGTGAGGGTGATGTAATCATAAACGACTGACGCTTCATTCCGAGGGAATGTATTACACACATGCACGCACACCCACGCATGCATACACTAAGAAAAAACCCCACACTTAACTGCATGCATAAAATCTATGTATATACTTTACCTCTATTATGATAGGTGCTTTTGATCTATATTTTAGTTGATCGATTGTACTTATACTTTTGTTTTTTTCCTAAAAGAAAATATATTTTTGACTGTTTAACAATCATAGTACTAACATTATGACCCACTTATATTCTGTACTCTTGGATGGAAATTATTATGTGCATTTTAAGATCAATACTTACAATTAGATTTTAAGAGCGGAAGAATTTGTAAATTATTGATGCTGGTAGTTAAGTTGAAATAAATTGATA
This sequence comes from Ottelia alismoides, assembly GCA_037367405.1. Taxonomy (NCBI): domain Eukaryota; kingdom Viridiplantae; phylum Streptophyta; class Magnoliopsida; order Alismatales; family Hydrocharitaceae; genus Ottelia; species Ottelia alismoides. The sequence continues at coordinate 359,797 of JAZKJV010001317.1, forward strand.
TATAATAATAAGTTTCAAAGTCTAAATGTAGAAATAAGGAGACGGGAGAGAGGGGGGAGGGAGATCATGTCACCTACGAAGAGAGGGGTTGAGGGGGATCTAATGAGAGAGAGAGAGAGAGAGAGAGAGAGAGAGAGAGAGAGAGAGAGAGAGAGAGAGAGAGAGATTTTAGGGCTGGGGGGATTCGAGAGAGTAAAAGTGAGTGTGGCGGGGAGAGAGTACTAGAGAGAGAGAGAGGGAGTGCGTGTGGGGAGGCCTCTGTCTCCCTCCGAATGCAGCTCACTCTGATCTATCCTCAAGTATTCTGCACATTAAATTTTTAACAACACTTCCATACATCCTTACTTATATGGGTGTAACATTATTAAGAGTTGATGTGTATTCTGTCTGGTATGGCCTTGGACCAGGAGAACCCTCCCAATCGATTGCCTATTCTCCTCGTCCTTGCAATCACAAGCCCTGATGCATTAGACACATATTCATCAGTATGATTAATAACCCTCACAATTACTGTATCAATCTATCGCCAAGATCCCCTACAATTAACTGGTAAGAATGATATTCATACGTAATTTTGATTTCAATTGATTCACAGAAACAGGCACCCATAGCTCTATATATGTGCTTTTGGTTGTTCTCCTAATCACATGATTATATGATAATCAAATTTAATAAATATATACCGCCAACAAAGACAGTGCCATAGATAGAATCTCTTAGAATCCACGGCCGCATTTCCAGCAACTTGACAGTCGAGTCGTATGTCTCTACGAATTAAGATATTGGAAGCTATGTGGGTGGAGAGAAGAATAAAAGCATTATCTAATTGGGTCGCAAAAGTATGCGGGAACATTTGATTGTCTTGCCAAATTAGGATGTGCATCAGCAAAAATACAAGGATGGGCAGTTGATCATGATTTGAAAATAGTAAATCATGTGTTTAGTATGAAGTAACTGTCCGACCTTAGCTCAGTTGTTAGAGCGGAGGACTGTAGTGATTGCAGCGTAATCCTTAGGTCGCTGGTTCGAATCTGGCAGGTCGGACTTTAACCTGTTATTTTTCTAATTTCCGTATCCTAAAATTTATCAAGAAGGGGGAGAAAAATCTTGGACAGATAGTCTGCTTCAGATTCCTATCAACTTCTCTTGTTGTCGTAGTGCTTCACCAGTATAACCAAAACAAATAGGTTGATCGTAATTAGGCTTTGCCAGTGGAGATTATATTTTTTTAAGGGATATTTACACCCATAACCCTGAGTAATATGCTAATTACCCCAGGAACTCTGCGTAATAGCGAATTACATCAAGAACCCCGAATAATCGCTCCGTTTTACACCCACAACCTTCCGTTAGTTTAGTCTGTTAACTCAATCAGATAGTTGAGTTAATCTAACCAATCATTAATCCAACGGCTGAGATTAACTAAAAAAGAAAAAGAAAAGATGTCGGCGGAGCAAGGGTGGTCGAGGGAGGGGGGCACGAGCCGTGTCGGCGGAGCAAGGGTGGTCGTGTGTTAATCTAACCAATCATTAATCTCCTGCGAACTGGAGCCGGGCACGGGGGGTCGCCCAGGGGTGGGCGGGGTCGGCGGAGCAGAGGTTTGCGGAGGGGGGAGGGCTTCCACAGGGTATGGGTCGCCCAGGGGAGGGTGGGGAGTAGCGGAGCAGGAGTGTGCGGGGGGCAGCGGAGCAGTGGTGTGCCGGGGGGGTCTTCCGCCGGGGGATGGGTCGCCCAGGGGAGGGCGTGGAGCGGCAGAGCAAGGGTGTGTCGAGGGAGGGGGCCTTCCACGGGGGGATTCGTCGCCCAGGGGTGGGCGGGAGCGGGGGGGGGGGGGGGGGGGAGCAGGGGTGTGCGGGGCGCGGGAGATGGGTCGCCCAGGGGTGGACGGGGGGCGGCAGAGCAGGGGTGTGCAGGGAGGGGGGGCTTCGGGATGGGTCGCCCAGGGGGAGGGGGCTTCGAGCAGGAGTGGGCGAGGGGCGACGGAGCTTCCGGGGGGGATGGATCGCCCAGAGGCAGGGGCTTCGAGCAGGAGGAACCCGGGGAGGGGGCTGGAGCTTGGGGGACAGCCCGGGGGTGAGGGAGGGGGCTGCTCGGCCAGAGCTTCCAGGAGGAACCGGGGGATGAGGGCTGGAGCTCGAGGGGACAACCGGAGGAAGGTTGGAGCTCGATGCTGGTGGCGGACGTGCGGGGCGGAGGGAGCCGCTTGCCGGGGACGCGCATGATGGAGGCCTTCGACTTGCCGGGGAGAGGGGGCATCAACTTTTTTAATATACAAATGGCATCATGTTATAAATATGATGTATTTCAAAGGGCAAAATGGTCAAAACATGTCTTTTTCCGCCGTTGTTAACGAAGAATTCGGACGGAACTTCACACAGGGTTATGTCATGTAAAGATTAGGCATTATTCGGGGTTCTGGATGTAATTCGCTATTACGCAGGGTTCCTGGGGTAATCACCATATTACTCAGGGTTATGGTGTAAATATCCCTTTTTTTAAAGGCCCATCGTACGTAACGGCTCCGGCTTATCCATTGCACTCACCGCCAACACGGCAGTACTTAAGAAGACCATTCTTCAGAATTATCCTTCTGTGTTGCACCTCATCGCCAACACTGCAGTACTTACGACCATTCTTCCTAGTGCGTGCGCGGCTAAAGGGAAAAATGTGTATGCCCCTTGTGGAAAGTTAGCTCCATCCCCTCTATTTTTCATATATTTTTATTTTTTTTTTGAAAATAAAAATCGTGTAAATTCATTATTATATCTTTATATTTTGTCATTCAAATTTAATGCAAAACAGAGACTCCTACAAAAAATGACTGTCTGAATGAAGGCCGTAGGATTCTCTGTTTTACATGAAATTTGAATAACATAATATAGGGATATAGTGATGAATATTCACGAAAGAAATTTTCAAAATAATAAATAGAGAAAATGAGGTGGGAGAGCTAAGTTAGCTCCCCGAAGGGGGCTGTCCCATACATATACATATATATATACATATACATATATATATACATATACATATATACATATACATATACATATACATATACATACATACATATACATACATACATATATATATATATATATATATATATATATGAGGAAGGGGATCCTACTCCATGGAGTAGGTAACTTACTGATGAGACCCAATTTCCTCTGGCTAATATAAGTCAAATCAACTGAAATCCGTACATAAGATTCTATAAAATGTCTTAGATGTGTGCTTGTTTGATATTCTTAAGGCATTAACAGTCAAAAAAAAGAAAACTCATAATTATCAAACCTGTGTCATGATGAGATCCTTTATATAGTTTTCTTTTAAGTATATAAATAAAGTTGTTTAGATCCAAGTGATATGGACGCTACCCTCATTCCTTTCCTTTGATTTATTTTAATATTTGGTAGAGTCATGTGTAGCTCCTTTCTTCCACGTGAACTCATACCCACGTGACTTTCTTATCCCATTTTATTTATTCATCTCAATGGAACCCATTTGATCCTATACCTTTGTTCCCTGCACTACACGTTCTCCTAAAATCCAACGGCACTCATCTTCTTCCCTATTGCACAACACCAATCCAGTACCGACCATCCTTCTTTCCCTGTATTCTCTAGCACGTCAATCCTATGTGCTGTAGCAACAACCGCTCACCCCATTCTCGTGTACAGTAACCGTCATTCATCCAGCATCAACAGTGCACATCATGTTTCCATTTTTTCGCTTGCGTGCGCGATGTGCGCACCTCCGCAGCAGTTGCACTCCCCTTTCTCCCGTATTCACACAACGGCGGTTTTTTTTTTTGCATTGCGTTCAACCTTAACCTCCTTATTTTATAAATATGATGGTTAGTGCTCTATCTTCAAGGTTGGATCCCTGATTCTCTTCTCCTTCTCCCTTCACAGGTACAACAGTGGAGTGATCTCCCGTTAGAGAAGGATTGACAGCAGCATGGGTAGAGCTGACCGAGCCGCGAGGGGCTCTCGCGAGAGATAGATCTGAGGATCCGTAATCCTCTCTTTCACCGCGACATCCTCACCATTTCACGTCCATTCATCCACTCCAGCCATCGAGAGTTTTCGAGCACAAGCACGCGTGGGTGACAGCCACGCGACATCCTTCGCTCGTATACGCCACCGATTTCAGCAAGAGGTTTGCACCTTCTTCGCATGTGGAGTGACAGTCCACGTTGCAGTGGCTATCCTTGATTCGGTGACGATATCCAACTCATCTCAGTTTTCATTTGTTGCTTAATTTTAGTAGTTGTTCGTGTACGTTGTTTTTGTTGTTAAAGTTGTTCTTTTGTTCAAGAAGGCTATGGCCACCGTTGTCTTTGCTCATATTTTTTTCCTTAGTTGCTGAAAATTAAAAAAAGTTATTGTGTTTGTTTGTCAAAAAAAATCCACTATGTTTTTTTTACAAGTTGTGAATCATCTGAAGTAACCATCTTCCCTTATTGAACTAAGTGATGGTCTTTGTGGGATGAAATAGTTGATTCTTTTTATGGTGGTTAACTAGGTGATTAAGTGTGTTGTCTTAAAAAATATAGATTTGCATAGTGTTAAAAAATCAGAAATTAGAAAACATAAAAAATGCGTGACTTCTAAAAAAATTTTTGCAATAAGTGATTATTTGAAGTTGTGCATTGTCGCTCGTGTTAAGTTTGGATCATTGAAATTTCACCGTGTCCTTGTGGTTCGACCTTGTGCTCATCATTACACAAGTAAAACTTTGAAATTAGTTGATGTTTTAATTGGTTGAATTGCGGTTACGACGATACTAAAATCACTTAATTTCACTCTTTAAAACCGCTAAGAAATCCGTTAATCACTTACCTAGTCCACTCTCTTTTTTTTCAATTTTTTTATTTTTTTTGAAAAATGCTTCCATGGATTTTCATAATTATATCCCTCTAATATGTCATTCAAATTTCGTCAGAAACAGAGACTCCTACGGCCTCCATCCAGAACGCGAAAAATACAGCAAATCTAAGACCGTTAAAAAATGACTGTCTGGATGGAGGCCGTAGGAGTCTCTGTTTCTGACGAAATTTGAATGACGTATTAGAGGGATATAGTTATGAAAATTCATGGAAGCATTTTTAAAAAAATAAAAAAATTTTGAAAAATAAGAAAATGGAGTAGGTAAGTTACCTACTCCATGGAGTAGGATCCCATCTCTCTCTCTCTCTCTCTCTCTCTCTCTCTCTATATATATATATATATATATATATATATGAGGTAAATGGGGCTGCCCCCAGGGAGTAGCCAACTTGGCTACTCCCACCCCTATTTTTCCCTCATTTTTTATTTTTTTGGAAAATAAAAATTTGTATATTCATCATTATATCCCTCTCACATTCTATTAAAATTTCGTCAGAAACAGAGACTCCTACGACCTCCATCCAAACATGGTCGATTTAAAAAATCCTGCGACCGTTAAAAAAATGACGTCTGGATGGAGGGCTTAAGACTCTCTGTTTCTGACGAAATTTTAATAGAATGTGGGAGGGATATAATGATGAATATACAAATTTTTATTTTCCAAAAAAATAAAAAATGAGGGAAAATAGGGGTGAGAGTAGCCTAGTTGGCTACTCCCTGGGGGCATCCCCATTTTACCCTATATATATACACATACATATATATACATAGGGACCCCTTCAAATGAGGTGGGGTCTCATAGTGATTATAGAGAGCCATCAATAACTACGGTTGGATTAAGATCGGAAGGTCCGGATCAATACCACTATCGTTAAATGAAATGGTTTTGACGAAATAACATTTCTATATATAGAGAACACAAACGTGCGATTTTAATGGGACAGTAGAGAAAAAGCCGGAAGTACAAATTAGGCAAAACTACTTTCTTAATAATAGACGCCAGGACTGCTAATGTATATAACAACTTTCAAAATAGTTCAAAAATATTACTTTTTTGATGTAGTTTATTGAATAATACTTTAACAAGTTGCTATTGTATGAGCTTTTTTTGAAATAAAACCATTATAATTACAAACTTTTGTTAACATTTTGTTTTTTAAAAAGGCGTCAGTGAGGGAAAAGGGCGTATCTACAAAATAGGTATAACTAATTTATTAAAAATAGACGCAAGAAGCTCTAATTTATATATTGATTGTCAACAACATTAAAAAAAATATTTTTTAGAGATTGTTATTTGAATAACACTTTAACAAATTGATATTTTACGATACTTTTTTGAAATGAAGCAACTAAATTTAAAAGAAGTTGAGCATATTTTGTTGGATTTAAAAGCAAGCATGAGGATTAGTTAAACAAAAATTCCAATCCTAATGAAAACGATGTTTTAATACGACCAATTTGCTTTTCTTAATAATGAAAATATGTTTTAGATGATAAAATTTATTAACAGAATATTAAAAGGTTGGTTGATAATTTAAAAAACGTGACAATAATTTGAAATTGTTACGTATAATAATACAAAAACTATGATATGAAACGAAATAACATATACTACTTAAATTTAAAATTTAATAGTATTTATTAAAAAGATGATGGCCTCAACAAAGTATGCTATGCTTTTTCAAAATAATAATAAAAATATAAAATTTTGAATTTAATTTCTTATTAATTATTAAATTCTCATTATTTTTTAATAAATGTCGTTCGAATTTTACGAATATGTGAAGATGTTTTGAAATATCTTATAGATAATTACAAAAATTTCTTACATTGTAAATTACAATTCCTATTACATGTTCCGACTTTACATATATAAAATTCAAATCCATCTTAAAATGGAAAGCATTGGTTAGCTAATTAATATAATGTATCGACGGCTGATTATTATTATAATAAAAACATGGAAAGTAATAAATTACTTCCGTAAAGGGAGCTCTCATTCTGCTCCGACATTTCCGCCCAAAAAAAAGAGAGACGGTTGTGGCTGGAGGAGGGCAAACATCGATTAGGTCTGTCGAGCGAATAGGCGAAAGAGGATGAGCAGAAGGAAGGATACGACTGCGGCGGTGAGTCAAGAGGGGAAGGATTCCGCCTCTCGCATTGCTGGTAGGAGGATGATGCGGAGAAGGTAATGATTTAAACTTTGGACAGTACATTAGATTTTTTAATTTTTAGGGTTTCAGTATGATTTCGAAATAAAATATTTGGGGGAAACATGATTTATGAAGGTATTATATAAGTTTACATGGATATCTCATTATAAGGTCATCTATAAGTTGATTTTACCAAAATAATGAGCAAAGTAATATCTTTCAGTTGTCTTTCATTACGTTGAAACAGTAAAAATTTGATAAATTGGAATATTATGATGGAGAAATTTTGATTATTAATTTCTGGGAAGCGTTAAGAATGATTGTTAGAGAATAATGCATGTTAAATGTAAATACATACAACATATAACTTTAGATAAAATTATAAGTAAGTTAAGAATAAAATATTAATCGTTTTGGTGCAGGTTTGAGATATCTTCGTCTGAATCCGACTATGAGGATTTTGACATTGGATCAAATGCTAAGTTACCTATATCCACTAGATCACCTGAAGGAAAAAATGTGCATGATCATTCTTTGAAGAAACAGAGAGGTACTTAAAGAACATAAACATTAGATTTATTCGATTTCCCGTTGATCTTTTTTATTTTAAATAATTGAAACTTGTTACTGTTACAATTAAATTTCAGAGATGAATCACACACGAGATGAATTGAATATGAAAACCACACAAGACTCCGAACAGTGTAGAGAAGAAGAGATGTTTCAGAAATACGGAAGTATGGATTTAATTCTATAATATTTATTTTGAATTTGAATCATATATTTGTTATAATACATATTTGAATATAAACTTTTGATTCAGGCAAAGGCTACGTGCAACATAGATGTTTCATAGAACATTTCGTCCATTACATAGATGGGCACAGACCTACTCCAAAACAACAATCTCTAATATCAAAGACGGCTTTTTCCAGACTTATCAACATAGGGAATATTGATATAGAGCGGAAAAATTTACAATGGCTGGTGGAGAAATACCAAGGAGGGAGGGATTTCCGATTTGGAAATAAGGTTGTGACATTCAGCGACGATGATGTTGGTATCATACTTGGTTTACCAAGTACAGGATTTCCAGTTACATTTAGGGGGAAGCATATGCCTTGGAAAAGTTTGATATCAACTGAGCTATTTGACAATGGCATGGTTTTCAACAGGAGGAAGCTGATTCACGTGTTGATTGAGTACTATGATCGGGATGATGATAACTCTGTGACCATATATGTTGCATGTTTGATTTTGTTCATGTTTGCAACGTTCCTTTTTCCAGATTGTGCATATTCTTTTCCAAAGGAATTGCTTCACTATGTTGAGTCCTTAGAGGACACAAGATACTTCAACTGGTCAGATGCTGTTGCTAGGATGATATTGTCAAATATGGACGATGTCTTTCATAGGATTCAACAGCGAAGAAATGGAGCAGCACGCATAACACTGGGCTATCTTACAGGATGCGTAGCTTGTTTATACGTAAGCTATTTCTTAGATTTACGTTATAAAAGATTTTATTAAATATTGTTCTAATATTGAATTATTTTCAGGTGTGGATGCTTGAATACTGTTGCAAAGAGCTAGTTGTGAGTCGCGATTTGAGACCAAGAATTAGGAAGTGGAGTGGAACAATAAAAGGGCTGTCAAGGAGATTGATTTCATTAGGCAATGACCAGGTATTTATATTACATAAAATTATTAGGTCCTATCGTAAAGAGATAAATTAAAATTTCTTATAAATGAATTGATATGTAGATACTATGCAATGCTTTAGAATGAATTGTTTAATGAACTGTTAATAAACTGAACTTTATTGATTTAAACCAGATCTTGCCCAACATTCATCCAACAAAGAATGAGATAGTGAAGATAGCACCTGATGAGTATGTCTTCCCTTATGAGAAGTTCCTCTTAAGTGGCTTTTCTGTGAGGAGACCAGAAATAATAATTGAAGAGGTCATCCCAGTTCCATTAGATGGTCCACTGAAGAGAGGACGTTTCAAGAAGGGTGTGTTTCATGCAATAGTGAGTGATGATGGTAAAGAAACTGAGAATGAAAAGAAAATCTCAACAAAAAAATGCTGTCAGTGTGAATCTTTGAAAAAAGAAGTAACAGAGTTAAGAAATCTGATTGTGCATCTTGGAGGGGATTCAAAAAACACAGACAATGACGGTATGATTGTTCGGTATGAGACTGAGATCATGAATTTGAAGATGGAAAATAAAGAGCTTAAAGAAGAAATCATGAAGTTGGTGAATCATGTAGAATCAGCACTTAGTGAACCGTTGGTAGAAAATGTTGAAAAGCATGTTTCAAGCATTACAGTTACTGGAAGCATGATTGAGACATGTTATCAACAAGGTAGGGATGATAAGGATACTTTTGAAAAAAACACAGAGAAAGATATGCTTGAAAAAGAACAAGCTGACATATCTTTTGAAGGAAAAGATGGAGATGGGGAAAAAACTGGAACTAATAAAATGGTTGAGGAAATATTCGAGATGGTTCACGAAGAGTTGCCGAACAATGATGTTGAGAATGCAATGGATATACCTTCATTTGACCTTGAGTTTAATGAAGAAAGGAAAACATCATGTTCACTGATTAGTGAAACACCAACCAAAAGGAAGAGGGAAAAGACACAAGTAAATCCAAGCTCTCTAGCAAAGAGAGTCAAGGAAAGGAGAGAGGCAACGAGAACAAGAACAGAAAATGCAAACAAGGATCAATTTAAGAACAATGATCTGAAGACTAAATCAACAAAGAAGTCATCAAAGAATGCATCAAAGACGTCAGAACTTCATGATCATGCTGACTTGGAATCAGAGGTAATAAATTAACTAAGAAACTATATAATATATTTATATAACGTTAAAATTTTTTCTGTGCAGTACCTTTGCGACGCTCCGACAGATTTCATAGGATATGAATTCATAACATCTGAAGAGAGGGAAATAATCCAGAGTTTCCTGAGAGATCCAGCTGACAAGTACAATTCTTTTTTTATCTTACTACTGCTTCAATGATTATTATATGTTAATAAACTATTGGTTAACTATATAATTGCAGGTTAAATGCAACTTATCATTCGCCGTACAAGAGTTACTGCAAAGGGAGAGAAATACATAACTTCTTGTACGAGAAAATGATTGAAGACTCGGTATGTTTTTAGCTGTTCTCTATTACAAATAATGATATAATGAACAACTGTAATTATGACTAAGACAAATATTTAAACAAATGTCTGAACCTTTGTAGATAATCGAGATGTATATGGAAATTGTTTGTCATAATCACCGTAAAGAGGGCATAATTCCATTCATATTCACTTCGATTTACAAAATGGTAAGTCAGTGAAAAAATTAATATATAAAGGTATAAACAAATATGATGCAAACTAACACATTACATCTAAAAATGCACAGCAATTCTTCATCAACAATGTTGAAGCTGGAACAGAGGAAGAGTTCAACAACTTGGAGAAATTATATGATGATCCTGATGATCTTATTGGCTTATCAAAAATATTCACGGTCATTCATACAAGGAATCATTGGCACTTGCTTGTTACAGATTTGGAAACAATGAATTTTTACTCTTACAACTCAATGAAAGGCAACAAATTCCACAAGAAGGATCTTTACAAATGGGTATTGAAAATTTAAATAGATCTTAAATTTATATTATATCATTCTATTATTTTACTTATCTAACTACAATCTTAATTTCAGATGGGATGGATCAAAGAATACTTCAGCACAACACACTTGGGAGATAGCGTGTTCAATTGGGGTCTAATATTTGTTGAAGACTGCCCTCAGCAACCACCACAAAGCTTGGACTGTGGAGTCTATGTCATGAAGATGGTCGAGTACTTATGCGAAGGAAAAGCACTAAACTTCAGTTACGACGACATCCCGCGATTCAGAGCAGAAATTGCTTGCCAGCTGTTGCGATCTAGCAGGGTGGAAAATTCCAGTTTCAAATGATGCAGCACCTTAACTTTGTTTTTTAAGATACATTATCTATGTGTTATCAGTAGTTGGACAATGGATAGAAACAATGTTACTCTATATATTTTTGATTCAAAAGTTAGCATGTAGAACTTATTGAATATCTCCAAGAACTAGTTAGTCTTCATTTGTAGCCTTTTTTAATTTGATTATGATGAGCTGTTATGACTAATTTATGGGTGTATTCTGATGAAGTGATGAAGTGGTGGTTCTTCTGACAATGTCTGCGACTGAAGGAAAGCTCATGATATTTAAATTTTTAGTTTCACCCCGTTCATTTTTTTTTTTGCCTATTCCGTGGTCTTGACTTGCTCTGTTTGTCACTACCTCTATGTTCTCTCTTGTATGTGATCGTATAAACCTCCTTTAATTGCTGAGACATAAAACATCCTGTTGCTAGTACTTTCATCCAATAAGTTATATATCATTGTGCAATATATAAGTTATATATGAATGTTGAAATGATTCATACAGTAATGTTATATCATTGTGAAATATAACCTTTTTAAAATAACCATAGATCTAAATGTTATTCTTTTTTAAATGTAAATAATTAGAAGGACAAAATAATTTCAGACGAAGAGGTGCTGTTGAATACAAAGTACATGTACAGAATTGGAAAAACATGCACATGTACAGAATATGATTCGAAATTTGAATACAAAGTACCTTATTAGATTCCTGTCAAAAAACCAATACACTAAACTTTCAGCCATGATATACATTGATTGGGCGTGACAAACAGATGAACAGAATATATAGAAAACAGTTGAATGCGAAGAAAACAAACTTTAAAAACTAAACACTGTTTTATACAGTAAAAGTTCATAATTTGAATACATTGTTTTCATTGTAAACATTGTAAATGTCCTATAAAAACAATCTATGTTTGCTCATTGAAGCTGAATATAGCTGCAGTTTGCTGATAACAGTATCTTCATGGAATTTAAGAAGCCTCTTGAGAATTTTAAGCAATTCCTGAAAAAAAAACAAAAACAATTCTATGAGAATAACATCAAATCTGACCAAGTATACTTTTGAAAATTTAAATGAAATGATAAAATAATATATAATACAAAGTACCTTATTAGATTCCTTTCAAAAACCAATAGACTACAAATATAATGTTAGGAATCAGTGTCTCCGGAGCTCATTGATGAATCACTGAGAAGAATATCATTAAACATATAAATGAGCTTATTAATGAAGATTATATTAACTAAATAATAACTAATTGAAACATATAAATAATCACCTGTTAGAAGTTTGCAACTTGTTTGAAGGACAGTTGCGAGAGTCGTGACCAACATTGAACTTGCCACATGATTTGCATTGCCTCCCTTTGTTTCTCCTGAGTTCATTTGTTGGCCTTTGCCGATTACCACTGCCCTTAGGTCTTCCACCACGACCACTTCCTTTCGTTCTCGCAGTGTTGGGTTCACGTATAATTGGAGCATTGGCACTAGAATTTATCTGGCTAGAGTTGTTATCATTTAAATTATTTGGTTGTGATAAGCTAATATTTTGTAGCTGTGAAATAAGACTTTTAAGTTTCTTTTGAGTAAGTTCAAATGAAGAAGAATCATCAACTGATAAAGCAACAACATTGGAGCATAATCTATTCAACTCACCAGCCCTTTCAATTTGAACATTGCGATTGTAGAGTGGATAATTTCCAGAATTCTTAACACTCTTTGTCCATCTTTCTAATATGTATCCACTGTCCAGATTCTCAAAATTTCTTGTCTTAAAAACAGCAAACAAGTGTCGACAAGGTATACCTTCGTATTCCATCTTGCCACAAGAACAAACAAATAGATTTGAGTCTGTATAAAATGAAACCTCCCTGCTTTTTTCAGATCGACCAATCTTGTTGACATTATATATTATTCTGCAGCTGGAGCTCTCAGATATTACAACATTCATCTCCATACCTTTCTTTAGCTGCTTACGAACGACATAGAACATAGTCTTTGTATATACCTGCCATAATTGATCTTCCATCTTCCATGTGGTGTCCGTAATTGGTCTCTTCTGATCTGAATCATTATCCAAGTCGTTGTCGCGTTCTCTAAGCCTCTGAAGTGATGTCTGAAATCTGAAGATGAATTCAAGTAGTGAATTTTGCTTAGTTATGTGGCTTTGGAGAAAAGCATTCATACTCTCGCTGCGTTGGGTGCTCCGCATTCCTGCAAAAAATTTATCCCTCATGTATATATCAAGCCACTTATGTCTTATGCTGAACTTTTCGGCCAACCATCCATTCTCTGCTAAACCAAATTGATCAATTGCATCTATCCATCCATTTTCAAAAAGCTCAATAAAATGAGTACGCCAAACAAGGTCAGAAAAAATTTTTAATGCTTTATCTAGATCCTGTATACGACCAAGCTTTGTCTTCAACTTGGACATTATGTGCCAGGCACATAACTTGTGAATAGTATTTGGAAAGGATACTAGAATAGCAGCGTGTATAGCAGGGTCTTCATCAGTAACAATAGATATAGGGTGTTTTCCCATTGCCTCGATGAATTTGTCAAATAACCAAACAAAAGATTCGGTATTTTCTCTATGTAAAAATGCATTTCCAAAAAATATGGTCCTGTTATGATGATTGACACCACAAAAAGATCCGAATACGAGCTTGTATTCGTTAGTCCTGTAGGTGGTGTCAAATGTAATTGCATCGCCAAAAAGTTTGTAGTCAGCAATAGACTCTGAATCAATCCAGATGCAATGAGTAAGCCTGTTTTCCTCATCTGTTTTATAGGAATAGAAGAACTCAGGAGTCTTCCTTTGACAATTGCGTAAATGTTCAAGTAGCAGATGAGCATCCAAACCATCTTTGTTTTTTTTTTCAGTTCTATTTAGATTGTATATATCACGAACAATACCACCAGCTTGACTATTAGTGATAAAACCATTGTCGATGAAAGCTGATTGCTTGGATGTAGAAATATTAATATCAGTCATTGATTTCACAAGCAACTTCGTAGCCCTTGAAAACCTTCTATTCGGTCTCAAATAACGTCGTTTAGAGGGCGTTACAAGGTTGTGGTTATGATCTTCACTGAATTTAACAACAATCCAGTCACCTTCTTCACGCCTATGACGAATAGCAAGCATTGCATTGCATCCAGTTCTAACTAAACCAACTCTACGTTCTTCATGATAAAATTCAATATCATCACTGTAATCGCTATCTACTGAAATACGTACTTTCCGATTGCTCTTAAGAGTCGAGAAACCTTGTTTCCAGCAAACAAATTTCTTAAAAATAACCATCTTTTCCTTTGTTACTCTGTTAACACCGTGACGAGTACTACTCTTTCTAACATTAAATCCAACAATAGTAGCATAAGACTCATATAACTGGTATGCTTGTTCAATAGATCCAAAAGTCATTCCAATGATTGGAGTATATGGATTTTCATATTCAGCGGACCTTTGCGGTGTATGGCAGTGTTCTGTATATAAAAAATAATTATAGACAATATTATTGACTTTATAACCTTTCCTGAAATTTATATAATTTGATATGATTTAATGTACTTCGAGTTAGATATTACGGCTCAGCTGCAATTGATAACGTACTAAAGTATTGAAGTTGTTCAGTACTTATTAATATAATGATCTAAAATTTAAATATATATGTAAGTTATTAAAATAAAATGTTAAAATTTCAAAATATTTACAATATTCCTAAATTTAACAAAATTTTGAAAAAAAAATTACGGAATTATTCTATGAAGATGTCATTTGGGAAAAAGAAAATTGTAACCTCTAAAGCGTATAATACTTTAAATTACTGTTAAACATATATAAATTAAATATTAAAATAACTACTGTTTTATTAAACTATTATTTTTTATTTTAAAAAAATATCATTAAATTTTAAAAAAGTACTGGTTATTTCAAATTAATTTCTGCCTAACGTAAATATATTTAATAATTTGTAAAGATTACCAACAATTTCAAATATATATCGAATATTATTAAAAAAAGAATAATTACTTTAAAAATGGGTTATAATTTAGTATTATTGAAAAACATTGAAAAAAAATAAATTTATGAATTTCTTAGAACATCTATACAAGAAAAGAAAACATTATGTACGAACCTTGGAATTCATGATCTCCATTACTTCGATCAGAAGGACCATCCAGTAGAAGGTGCGCCTGTTATGAACATAAAAAATTCAAAAAAATTATTTAAAAACAAACATGGAAGAACCTGATACATATTTAAAAAATATAAACCTGTTGCTGGGCGAGATTCGGATCATGGTATTCAACTAAAGCATCAGATGAACCGAGAAGAAGAAGATGCTGAAATATGAATGATATATTACACATCATGTGTTTATAATAATATTGATTAAAGAAATTTGATTACGAAGAAAAAAATAATATGAAATGATGAAATAAGAACCTGGAAACCACCAACGTTTAAGTTTTCTGAAGACATGGACAGAAGGAACAGCTCTAAAACTGGAGACGATATTCGAAAACAATAAAGTTGATGATAGACTAAAGACATGAACAATGAGATAAGCTGGAATGGGAAATAAGACATAATAGGTATGTTTACCTAATTAAATCGAGACAATAAAGTTGTTGATATTTAATATTTCCAAATCGAACATAAAAGTCGGAATTGTAGTTAATAAGTTAGTATTTTCCATAAAAAGAGGATGGAAGGCGGTTTTGGTGGTGGTTTTCGTTTGGAAAACCGGATTTAATCATGACCATCAATACATATCAAACGGTTGTCATTTGTGGCTCATCATATTCACAATGAGACCCCGTCTCATTTGAAGTTTCTCCTATATACATATACATACATATATATATATATGTATGTATGTATGTATATGTATATGTATATGTATATATAGGGGGCTTTCAAACGAGTCCTTCCATCATTAAGGAAGGCCAACGATCTGGACCATCGGATTCAAATCCAACGGCACCTTCAGTTTTGTTGCTCAAAAGGGCATTTGGGTCATCAACTTTTGCATTAATTATACACTCTAATTAATATTCTGAAATACTAAATTTAACTAATTTTATTTTTGGTAGTTTTCACAATACCATATTTAAAAAATGCCCAGTTTTGCGTTGCAGGACATTACGTGGGGCAATGTTTGTATCGTAATATGTTTTTTTGTATAATCCGCGATTCCTTTTGTAACGGTTGTATGTTTTTTATATTTACCGTGGTTCTTTCAAAATTAATTCAGTCATTTGTACTTATTGTATAGTTATTTGTAGAATACAATTCATATTAGCAATTAATGCGTGATTATTTGTAACGATTGTATGGTTCTTTTATGGAATAAATTTTTTATGGTTCTTTATAAAAATGCAGTAGTCATTCGCCCTCAATCGATGAGTAAAATATAATCGAAATATGTATAATACACTTTCAAAATGTATAACACACATCCAAAATGTATAATAGACATAAAAACTACATTTTTTCATTAACGTCCAATTGATATGCAAAATACACATAAAAATGTATAATACAAATCAAAATTGTAATAATAAACATAAAAAATGTATAATACACATGAAATATGTAAAACATAATGGTTGCACGACCTCCTTGTGCATTCACCACCATGATACACACATCGTCATTGCCAATGCCCGCCGCTCATGAAGATCCATCCATCGCCGCTCGAGGAGCATCGCAACTTCGACCTTGTCGTCGATCATTGGAGGGTGTGTCGCCCCCACCTTGGATGTCGCTACCATATATAATATTCAGATGTCAACACAAAAAAAAGAGAAATTTATCAACTGTGTTTGAGACAAACAAATATTGTAAAGATAAAACAAGAGCACAAAGTATATATTACGTGCCAACTTCGTATCTATATGCACGCATGAACATGTTTTAGAAAAAAAATCAGAGTCGCTCACACCAAAGCAAATAAAATCAAAGGAACTTCTCACGAACTATTCAAAGCTCTTTTTTACACGACAATGACGTCCAATAGATTAAACTCGCGACAGGACGAAACAACGGTACAACTCTGTCCTCGCCACCCAAATAATTATTTCCATGCAGGAGGAAGATGACAATACTCCATGCGGGAGGAAGATGACAATACGTGACACCACGCAAACATCAAAAGTTCTGCAATCTCCGCATACTTCAGTGAAGCGATCGATGAATACGATAACATCAGGTAGATTCCTCCGTCGATCGTGCGACCTCCATCGCCATCCGGAGCAACGTCGCCCTCGCGCGAGCCTCCGGAGCCCCATCGTCGTCACCTCCTCTCACGCGTCGCCGCCGTGATTGTGGGATTATGAGAGATATTAATGAGATATTTTTGGTATACGTATGGGATTTTTGGAAAGAGTATGAGAGATAAATGAGGAGATATTTGAGATGCTACATACTATATTTAGATAATGCATAATGACTAAAATAGGGTTTTGATTAATTAAATAATAATATTAACATGCTTTTTTTATAATAACCGTCTGATTAATTATCGACGCACATGATCGCTGGCCTTCCTTAGAGATGGAAGGACCATGTCTCATTTGAAAGATATCATATATATATATACATATATATATACATATATATACATATATATACATATACATATATATATATATAGCGAGAGAGAGGGAGAAGTGTTCCTATGAGAGCAAAAAAATATGAGAGCATGAGAGCATGCATTCTGGACCACATGATTCAACTAGGAGAGAGAAAACATGATCATGTGGTCCAGAATGCATGCTCTCATGCTCTCACATTTTTTTTCTCTCATAGGATCACTCCTCCACACACACACACACATACACATACACATATAGAGAGAGGGGGCAGGGAGCCTGCACCAAGTGGTGTAAAAAACTCCCTGCACCACCCCATTTTCGCATTATTTTTTTTACTTTTTTTGAATTAAAAGTTGGGGGATTTACTTAATATGTGTAGGAGAATAAGTGTTTCAAATTTCATGTAAAATAAACATTCCTAACATGTTCATCTAAAAGGGGTCGATTTCAGCAATTCTGAGACCGTTAGAATTTGATAGTCTTGATGGAGATGATAGAATGTCGAATTAAGTTCAATTTGGAATGACAACATGGTGATATATGGTGATCAAAATTCCCCAAGGTTTCATTTCAAAAAAATCAAAAAATAATGAAAAATTAGGCCGGGTGTAGGGAATTTATGCGCGCGCGCGCGCACACACACACACACATACACACACACACACACACACACACACACACACATATATATATATATAGAGGGGCTTATCCAAGTAATTTATGCCATTAAAAGGGTTTCCAAGTATCTGGATTCTAGGGGACATTTCATCAGAATAGGTAGGGTGCAGATGAGTAGGGCTGCTAATTGAATTCAATCGTTCGAATTCGATTAGGATTCGTTCGATAAGAATTCGAAAAAAGTTCGATTCAAAACCAAATGAACTGAATTTGAATTTAACTTGGGGATTCGAGTCCCAAATGAATCGAATATGAATTTGCTTGAATTCTTTCGATAACAATTCGATTTGATATTTTATATCCATACATATATGTATATATGTATCAATGTATTTATATATGTACATAGTACATACATATACACGCATATAATTCGTATTTGCATGCGTACATGTAACAACCACCATTGGTTGATTAGGATCTTTTCGGAATATTCTTGTGCAATGAGTTATAGCACAATTACATCAAACAGTTGACATGCATCTATTCAAATTCATTTGTAAGTAAATAGATGTAGAAAAGAGTATATGAATATGTATTAAAAATCTAGTACATTTCATTTACATTGAAAGATTTAGCATTTACATTGTATCACTAAGCATAATATGTGAAAGCAACTAAAGATACTCTTAAACCAACTTACTACATTTATTAAGTAGTTAATTTTAAACGTATAATTATATCTAAGATCCATTAGTATGAATTAGTATGATTTATCATGTCCACCCTTCATCGTCATGACTTCCATAATCTCACGCTTTATCGATATGACTTGTCAATGGGGGACATGTATATGCAACATTAGACCTCCTAGTGAGACCCAATCTCTTTCCTTTTCTCTTTATAACTAAGGTCAAGTGATTTGACTGCAAAATATTTTATGCGTTAGAAATGTGGGGGCTTCATGTGTCGGTTATATAAAACATCTAATTTATTGTTTTTACTTGTTATTTTAACCTAGTGACAATAGCTTAGGTATGACTTACTTTGTATAAGTACAATAATCAATCTTAGTGTGCTGTTCTAAAATTTTGAGACATTAAGAGGATACAAAGAACTTTAAGCCGTACCCAATTTAATATGTATACATATGTACGTATAATACTATTAGTTAAAGACTAAATATTAAATATAAAAAAGAGTAAAAAATATTAGTCATAAAATCTAATAGGAAAGATCAAATATTGATTGTTATTCTAAATCCTCACCCACATATTTATTTTCATGTTCCCACATTCCTTACACTGTCTTTCCCATTACCCATTTCATTATCTACCAAAGATCCTAAATACCCACGATAGATTGTGGTAGCCTTTCTCCTAGCACGTGAAAATGATGATTTTGCTACTTCATGTTTCTTAATATTTGCCGTGATTTGAAATTTATCTAGATATATCTCCTTTGCTTTTTTCTTGTTTTGATTGCTGGCATGACAATCCATGATGATTATCATTGTCAATGCAACATTTATCATTACACCAGTTATATACAAGTTCTTCTCAGTATAATGTAAGTTGTTCCTTTGTACACCAAAAAATCGTGTATTTCATTTTCATGGCTCAATTTTTTGATATTGAAAATCTTAGCTTGATAAGAGGTTTTATCTTACTACATTATTTTTTACTATTCCCATTATTTTAAATAATAATATTAATGTATATCAACTTTTTAAGTTTGAACTTGTCTTGCTTTAGCATGCAATGATAATTATAATATGTTTAGCTTTTTCGTCAATGATATTATATCTCTTTGATAGGCTTATATAATTATATTGTATTTATACATTTTTCATCATAGAAAAACGAGTATACTTAGATTGTAAAAGACATAATAATTATAAAAATCAGGTACTTTTATCCACTGTATTGTATTGGTTTGATATTATCATTGTTTTTTATTTTTCAGCTTATCTTCTTAATATACTTTCAAAATTAGATTTATATAATAAAATACTTGTATTATCATTATCCATATAATAATATTTATATAAGCTCTAAAGGATCAATTAATATTTCAAATTCGAAATAAAATGAATCGAATTTGAATATTCGAAACTCTAAATGAATTGAATTTGAATTTTAATTAGCAAATTCGTTTGAAATTCGATTCAAGTTTGGATTCGAAACTTTTATAATGAATTAAATCAAAATCCTCATGGATTCGAATGTATTCGATTCGATTAGCACTCTTACAGATGAGGGGTTAGGAGAATAAGCAGGAGGAGCGAGAGGAGGAGGGGCAATGGTGGAGGTTTTTTTGGGGGGAGGAGGGCGGTGATTTAAATAAATGTTACCAACCATAAAATCTAAGAG
Source organism: Ottelia alismoides (assembly GCA_037367405.1). Classification (NCBI taxonomy): domain Eukaryota; kingdom Viridiplantae; phylum Streptophyta; class Magnoliopsida; order Alismatales; family Hydrocharitaceae; genus Ottelia; species Ottelia alismoides. The sequence continues at coordinate 380,439 of JAZKJV010001317.1, forward strand.
GTTGGATGGTGTTTATACATAACTCGTGTCTCCAATTTGCAACTTCTAAGATGGGATATAACAACCATGTACATCTTCCCCACCATTTCCTTACGCTTAGCATCCTTTTCTTTTTCCAAACCATAGAGGAATAGGTACATGCGATCATACATGACATGAGAAGTCCCACGATTTTATGGTTTCAAGCAAACAAGATTAATAAAGAGGGAATGGAACATTGTTACCTCGAAGATATTCCCTTGTGACCTTCTCCGGCATAGAAAAGACACCTCCCACTGTAAGAAATTTGATTTATGGCAACAAATAATTTGAATGTTCAATATCTTCTGATGATGTTGAATATATAACAGCAAATATTATTCATTGTAAAATTAGATTTTGTTCTTGTGATTAACAATGATTGTCATACTCGTTGCTATATGTTCAAATAACAATAATCAATTGATTTATTTGTTAAAATTTGTAATAATCATTATTAAATTTACCGCAAACGACAATGGATAACTATTGTTATATATAAAAAATGCAAAGCATTCTCCCATTTCAAATAAGGTCAGCTCCATGGATTCTTGCTCAAATCCATCATCAAAGATCCGACTATTTTTTGCGTTGGTTGTCGTCTACCTAATACAACTCCTACAAGGAGGGATTTGAACCATGATCTTTAGGTGCTAGGCACACTACACTACCACAAGATCATTGAAGTGGGTACAATAATCATTGCTATATGATTGGTTATTAGGAATACAACAACGAATAATCATTATCAATTTAAAGAAACAAGTAATGAATATTATTCGTTGTTTTATATTTAATTAAATATGATATGATATGACAACGAATGCTTAATTATTGGTATCTTAGATATTTAACTAGATATGATATGATATGAAGGGCATTATTAAATGACACTCGAGCATCGACACAAGTGGTTGCTCTCCTCTTGAATATTTTTGTAGGCTCTGGCACCTCATCAAGGGGAGAAGAGATGCAGTCCATAATTGTGCTCCCCATTACTTAATTAGTTATTTCTGAGTGTGCAGTCCATAATTGTGCAACCTCGACCCTAGTGGGCTCAGATACAATCTTAGATTGATTTTTACAATCAATCAAGATTTCAATCAATAAAGATCCCAATCAATATCAATTCATCAAGATCTTAATTGATGTATTTAATATTAATAGGGGGCGAGGAGCCTGCACCCTGGGGTGTAGGAAACTCCCTGCACCTACCCTCATTTTTCGATTATTTTTTTGTTTTTTTTGGATTAAAAGTTGGGGGAATTAACTTAATATGTTAAGGAGAACATGTGTTTCAAGTTTCATGCAAAACAAAACATTCCCAACACTTTCATCTCGACAGGGTCGATTTCATCAATTCTGAGACCGTTAAAATTAGGTAGTCTTGATGGAGATGATAGAAGTCTCGAATTAAGTAGAATTTTAAATGACAATATGGTGATACATAGTGATCTAAATCCCTCAAGGTTTCATTACAAAAAAAATCAAAAAATACTGAAAAATTAGGCCGGGTGTAGGAAGTTACCTACACCCGCCGAGGTAGGCTCCTTTTTCCCATATTAATATTAATGTAATTAAGTTTTAATTTGGTAAAGCTATGCAATTACATTTGACTTTAATTTAGTTTCGATTGTGAAACCAGATGACTTTGAGGGTTGGGAATTCCCAAATATGAAACAAGATGGAGGATGTACGGAAGTTTAGTATCACATATAGTGTTTCTAAACTTTTTGTGGTCTTATATATGAGTTCACAACCTAAGCTCTTGTAGCAATAGTAGAGAGGAGGAATGGAGGACCCCATGTATGTGCGCTCTGTTCGGCTCATGCTCGGGAGAATCAATTCGGATCTTGATACTTTTGTTGTGGGTTTCATTAGAGAGTCAAATAAATTAATTGTACGAATTAATTGTGATTCGGTCGCATTATGAAAATTTGATTCGACTCCAACGATTTGATCTGTGAGTCGTTTCAGAATCCGAAAAGGCGTCCATTGGTGAATGTTTTTCAGAAAGTGAAAAGTTGTGCCTAGGCATTCGTATATCCTCCCCCTGGACATCGTTTTCTTCACTCACAAGAAAACACTCATGCCGCCGCTTTTGTTGTCATTTTTCCCACTACATTTGCGTCCTTCTTTATTGCACTGCCTTTCCCAGATCTCAATATAAAATGTTGTTTAAATAGTTTGATTGGTTCTTGTGTGCATCTTGTAATTACTATATGAACAGATATGTCTGATTATAATTTTGTTAATTAATGCATTGATTCATATTAATCTTGTTAATTACTATTTTGGGCATGCACTCAAGCAGATATTTTAAATATCTAAAATATTTTAACATCATCAATATATATTGAGAGAAAGTCTGTTCATATTATATTTTTCGGCAAAGTTATATGAGACATTTCTGTACAGAGGAACTTTCTTTATTCAAATAATTAATAAGTAAAAGAATCTTTGCCATAATGAAAATACTACAGATTTAGCGAAGCATTTAATTATTGTTGTCATCAATATCTTAAAATAATCAGCATTCACGTGAGGAACAACATCATGGATCAATTGTATATTTAAAAATAACACTAGAACAGCAACGCGTATTAAGAATGAAAACACATGCAACGCTTCAATTCAAGATGTATGCACATCGAGAAAAATATCAAGAAAAATTAAACGTGATTCAAATGTGGAAGCACTGGTTTTTTCTTATTGGGTTAGGCGAAATCATCAAGAATACAAACATCTACGAACAAGTATGCTCGACCTGTTGTTGAACACAATTTACTCAAAGATCTGAATGGTACACAAGAGCTAGTCGGATAATGAAACCGCATGCACACGTGCACGCACGTTTCATGATGGAAATGAGCTTCTGTGACCCCACGTGTGAACTAAGGATAAGAAACGACACACAGCGATTTTATTTGTACATTTCCATGCATGACACACTGGTATTTCCTCCTTGCTGTCGTGCTCAGTAAATTAATTAATCATATAAATAATATAAGGAGCAACATTATTAGTATAATATAGGGAGTCAGAGATTACAAAGAAGTCAACTAGTTGTGGGAAACTTAGTAGGGACGAAGCCCATAAATAAGGAGGTGCGTTATTTTTTAATCAGAGTTGCATGTTCCCGAGTAGGGTGATGCAAAGGAGAAGAGTCAGTGGACTTCGCTGGATACATCCAAATATAAAAAGAGAATATTGATGTTAATATATAGAAAGATGAGTCATGTGATGCCAATCTGCCATCCACTGCCCTTTGCCACAAATTATGGGGGAAACCTTTAAAATTAATGAAGGTTTAAGTGGGGGAGCGGATTCTCTACTGTGCAACAGGATCTGCTGCAACCCGAAAGTGTATCTGAATCGCTCGATCGAGATTGGGTGGTGCATAGTAAGTAACAGCTCAAGCTTCATTTGGCTCTGAAGTCATGCAAATATCTAAGACTAAGAGTGGAACTAAGGTTAGTTGCTGCCCTACCATACCATCTTACGCATGGGGAGGAGGGAATTGCTGGAAACTAAATGTCCTCTCTTTTTTTATGGAAAACCAAGTTTGTTCTCGGATTCAATTGTTCCCCATCTCTCTCTTTGATGGGTTCTTCACCTATTATGGATTGGATCGCATAACAGAAGTCATCACAACGTAGATAAATGTGGAAGATTATGTACGGTGCGTCAACAATGTGGAAGATTACATAGAACTTGATTATCTCGATCTTGGACCAAAAAGAAAAAAAGCGCATGAGATGAGTCTCCGCACGAGAGGAGTCTACCCGATGAATTTAATCTCTCGACTCAACAATGACATGAAAACTGCTGAAGCATGTGATGGAGAGACACCTCTCAAACATTTCCATATGATGACGCCTTCATCGTCGTATCGATACCGTTATCGCCTAGTGGACATAATCAAGGACAAATTACTTACAAAATTACTTTAATTCCAGCTCATATTTTGTATCAAATAACATCAACGTGCTTCGATATTTCGAGGTGAATCACGTTCTATCTATCACTAACATATAAATGATATATACTAGTCTAGAACAGAAGCATCTCTGTAATTAATATTGATTATTATGAAATAACACCATCTACATAAGTAATCAGAAAACCAGTCAAAAAATATGATTTTTTTGCTTCGAAATAAAGACAATTATTACTAATAACATGGTGGTATCTCAATACCATTGGATTGTGTTCTAATGCTTTTTTGATGAATTTGAAATTAACATAGTAACAAGTGGACTTATCTTGAAATGTTCTAAGTATATTAGACTTTGTATCACGAGTAATCTTCATAACTAAACTCAAACTTGCAAAGCCTAAGTTCTCTATAACAAAGATTCACTCATTTCTTTTTTCATAATTGAAATCCTTGAGGTGTCGTTACTAACAAAGTTCAAAACATTAACATAAATCAACAAAATGATGAAATCACCGGTTGAGGAATTCTTGTTGAAAATGTAGTGATCTATATTAAGCTTTGTATAGTCATATTTTCCTGCAAAAAACTCAAGCATCTTTTACCATTTCCTAGGAGGTCACTTCGATGATATATGCTCTCTCTCAACATGTGAAAAATCATCTTCCTTTCTTTTAGCCATCATCCATATATAATTTCATCCTCGAACACATTGTCGAGGAACTTGTAATTTTTTATTCAATCTTTAAATTTATAGCTGTCAATCCGAGAATAACTCTTATTTATAATATCTTAATCTAGTCTTTATACGTTCGATATGAAAAGTTTCCATCATTCTTCACTTTAATAGTCTACTTTTTTTTTAAACTTTACGCAATTTCATGAACTCTACGGTATGACTGTCACGTAAAGACTGTATCTCATCTTACAGGACCTCAATTCACTTTTATAGCATCCTTTCCTTTATCCTGACGGCGCGGAAAGAAGTTGCTTGCATGTCTTCTTCAGATAAGCTTCTTGTTACCCCAACTTTGCCTTTGCTATCCCCAACACCTTCCTGTACTAGACTTGTCCTCACTATCATCATTCATCAATTGTTAGCTAACTATTTTCATGGACATGTTAAGATGCAGAGGTCTTTAGCTAGCAACTAGAGGTTGGTCTAAGAAACCGTAGACCATCGTGATGAGGTGATGAATTCTCAGTTCATCACCTTTATTCTTTTATTTTGATCTTAAGTCCTTGGTTAAATGCATGTATATATCATCAATTTGTGAAAATAAACACTTAATAAATTACAAAAAATACTGTAAAAACATTGTACAAATGTATATATCATCCATTTGTGTAATATATATCATCAACTTGTGTAATATTTATAAATGCATGTATGTATCATCAATTTTTGTAATATTTACTTTTATCTTTTATTATTTTTATGGATTTATTTTAAACTAAGTAAAAAATAATCGAAAGAAATTAAAACCAAAATTAAATAAATACTTACTTATGGATTTTTTTATTAATATTTTAATGCTTTTATATTTGCATTTAGTTTGTATTGAATTAAAAAACTAACAAGCTTTTACAAAATGGTAGAGTAGTCTAACAAACTTCCAAATAAACTTATATTTTCTCGATTGCATTAAAACTACCTAAACATATTTTCAAGTAGTTTCTCATTTTTATGTATATATTGTGACTTATTTAAAATATAATCATAAAATTGAACTTTTTAAATTTTTAATAATGGCAAACCAGGATATAATCTTCGAGAAATCAAAGGTTGTAGCTCTAAAACTAAAATTTTATGTTTGTTAATTTTGCATATTAAGCTTAATATTCGAACTTTTCTATTGATATACAAATGTTAAATTCAAAGTTTCTGAAAAGGGATTTATAGCTCTTCATGTGATTCGGTTACAGTAAAATTCTCAAGAAAAAATATTTCTACTAGTAACTTGCAGCAATTTTAGAACATAACATATGTTTGAAAACTAATAAAAAGTAAATTTTAATGAAAATTTTCTAAAAAAGATATGATATAGTACAAAGTGGAATGCAACCTTATATTTTTCAGTATTTTCCGTATAAAGAAAAATGTTCAAAATGAGATTTTTGAATATTTTCATATATAAGATATAGTTAAATTCTATCATTTATAGATGCTATGCCTAGCTTATAACTATATAATACATACCAATATAATCTCTATGTTTTTTTTGGCTTATTTTTCATTTGTTGCTTTTGTATATCTCGTATACTTTAGATTGAGATTATTTATGATTTTTTAAAGAAATTTTGTAGTTAATTCCTTTGGAGTACAACTTACAATCCTAAACCCAATTTACAAGGATATAATGTAATTATGTCATTTAGAAGTTAGTCTCCCTTAATCTATAGTCGATATGGCTCAATCTTCCTCTTATCTACATCCACAATAGCGATTCACATCCGCTTATATCAAACTTGCCAATTCACGAGTCGATCTAATTAAGAAAAAAAACATATATCTACATATTTTTATGTTCAATGCATTAATTTTGCATGCAAACATGCAATTGAAATTCTAATTGCATCAAATTAAAGATCATGAAGTGGAATAAAACATATCAGGACTAAATTGAATGATATATAATTTGTGATGATATACAATATAGAAGACGGAGTGGTAGTAGAGGAGGTTTTGGTATTCTTCATCTTTCCGTAGAGCACTTCAATGGATGACTTGACGTTGGACTTTCTTATCCATACCTTGAAGTTTTATATGGAGAAATGAGGTGGTGGATAACAGTGGAAGAAGGCAGAGGAATCAAAATTGGAAGGCAAATAATGTTTAAGGTACTCATGTTTAGTTAATCACCTTGGGATGGGATACGTCTCCTTTAAAAAAATCAGAGTAAACTTCTTCAACCTCCTTCCAACTTCAAATCCAAATTTAAATACTTAAAATTTTAAACTCCTTCCCATCTGAATAGTTGAAAACTTATTAATAAATTTTACGTTAGTACAAGTTTATGTATAGTTAGCCATAGAAAAGTGGATGGTAAGTTTACTCTTACTGATGTGTGATTTTGGAGCTATCATCTAATTGGAACTTCACTTGATCAATATTTTCCATTGAGTTAGATTAGTTCATTTCTAACAACTTTGTATCAATAACCTAATTGTCATTCCCAACTAATTAGATCTTCAAATTAAACTAAAGTGGATATTGATCGATTTGGTCGGTCATCGATTATCTAGGTTTGAGTTCAAAAGTTGGGTCTAATAACACTATAAACTGTTACAGTGTAGATCAATGAAAGGTTGGCCTTTAAGAGTTGTTCCTCTTGCGCAATATGCTTCAAAGATCTATGGTAGGTATCCTCTGTTGTGATGTTGACATAGCTTACCCATCGGGAGCAATGGCGGAGGGAAGGCGAGGTGTGTAGGGGACAATGACACCCCTTCAAAAATTACAAACGTACAAGGAATGGTACCCCCATTACATTATTTCAATATCTGATTTGTCATTTCCATCAATAGGAAATTATAGCCCACTAATTCACATTCTTTTTTATTTCATTTTTTAAATCATGATATATTATAAAGAAATTGTTGGGAGACGGGCAACAAGCTGCGCCGTTATGTTGAAATCCCATCTTTTATTCTCCTTCCTCCCCTTTTTAGTTTCATTTCCACTATGAGGTCCTTGGTCGACACATCTTTATTGAAATCACATTGTTGCTCGTGGGACTTCCAATGACGACGATGACCTCACCATCACACCAAGAAATCCTAACCTGACCCTGCCTTCCATAACTTCAAAATATCTAGAATCGTCCATTTTAGTTGCCATGAGATCCTCATCAATGTATCTTTCTGGATTAAATTTTGTAGATTTTGTGGTTCCTCCATATGCAAAAATCTCAAGGGTGTGGTGTCATTGTGCTAACATGCATGTCATTCTTATAGGTAAGATATCTATGTTTAGAAGTTTTTTAGAGGATTGTCTAATTTTAAATGGAATCTATTTGATATGTTGGATAATAGCTTAAATGGGTGTAATCATAGTTAAATTATCTCTTGCAAATTGGAGATAACTTGTTGACTTCTTTTTGGAAAATTTTGATGTTTAGGATACACAATATATTTTTTTTGAATGAAGAAGGGGTGGGTCTCAATTTGGGACCCACCGCAAGAAAACTATGTATATATATATATAAACGTAATTAGGTTACATGGATTACTCTACACCAACTGATTCCAAAACACACATAATGCCTTACAATGTTCCCTTACATTCTCAGAGTAGGATACACAATATATAACGTAGAGCCTTAGACTACATGTGGAGGATCTTCGTTTACTGCAACTTTGGAGCAAAATTTTGATCTTTGTGGTATATGGATTTCATTGATATATTTTGTTCTTCGTGGGATTGAAATTAGTTAACGAATCACTCATGGACCAGTTATTAGCACACACATGTATTTTGGATCTTCCTCATATTTTTCAATGGATAAGTTCGTAGATACATCATATTTCTAATCGATCATCACAAAGATTTGCTTGATCCTTTCCTTGGTACCAAAGTCTTGACCCTATTACAATGTGATCTAGTGAATCTTTAAGACTCGACATGCTCAAAATCAATGCTCTCGTCAAAATAAGTTGGAAGATGAATTTGTCACAATTGCGTGATTATTTATATTGAGAAAAATATGATAAAGGGAATCGTACTGGAAAATATCATTAATGATTTCTAGCTATGAAAAATGGTTGAGCACAGCTTCAATAAAATGTATACTTTTCTTTGATATTAGTCATCATATTTTTAATAATATGACTTTATATTTTAAACTTAGGATTTTTACACGTGTGCTCACCAAAACTATGTAATTACAACTATACCCCTATCTTTATTACAATACATGTGTCCTTCCACCACTACAAAAAAATGAGCTATAGTGACGGTTTTGAAAAATCCGTCACTAAATTAGCCGTTGTTAAATATATAATGACCATATTATTCGTTGCGAAATGAGTTTTCGTACTCAAAATTAGCAACAAATATCATATCTGTCGTTATATCATTAGCAACGGTCCACATAACAACGCTTATCCGTTGCTATTTTTCAAAATATCAACTAATCGTCGCTAAATTTGAACTAAAAAATAGCGACGATTAATTAAAATTTTGAAAAATAGCAACACATAAGCGTCGTTATGTAGACCGTTGCTAATGATATAACGACAGATATGATATTCGTTGCTAATTTTGTGTACAAAAACTCATTTCGCAACAAATAATATCGTCATTATATATTTAATAACAGCTAATTTAGTGACGGATTTTTTTCAAACCGTCATTATAGCTCAATTTTGTTGTAGTGCACTAAGATAAAATAGTGCGAAGTGTAATAATAAAAGGATAGAAATGTGTGTTTCGTAAGAATATAGGAGCACAAATGTGATTAAAAAAAATAGGGGCATAACTATAATTACATAGTTTTAGAAGGAGACGTGTAAGATACTCTTAAAATTGTGTGTGTATGTGTTTTTATTTATTAAAGTTTTGCCCCACCTATACATTCTTGGCTTCTCCAGTGATCGGGAGGTTCCATAGCTCTTATGGGTAATCCATGAGAATACCTTATCCTGTTGGTTTGTTATAGCGACGTTAATTTATCCATAAATGAAGGGCATGCTGTTGAAATGAGTTGTTTTACCTATCCTTGTATGGCATGCATCTAGGGATGCAAATAGTTGATACATATATAAGTATAGGTATTCTTTTATGTTCTTATCCTTTTTAAAATTCGTACATGAACACGAATTTCTTACAAATGTCTAAAATGATAAATTATATCATAAAAATATGGATAGAAATATAAAATAGATATTGACTATTCTAATAGGAATATTTGATAAATGAATATGGACTAATATATGAATTTCTGACATTCTAATTCATTTATATTATATCTAATTACTATCCTTTTCTTCTTGGGCTCATGAACTATAAATTTCTCCGTAATAGATGGATCGATTTTTGATCAAGAGAAATGATCAAATATGTTTAAAAAAATGATTGTATTATATAATATGGATACAATAACTTTTGAACATTACTTTATTGTGACATAGCTACCTTAATTATCTTGACATGGTTACTTTATTTTATATAGGCATGTTTATATAGGCATGTGATATATTACATATATAGGTCTACGATAAAAAGTCATTTATACGACAACGTATAATATAGGAAACTAACGCCATTGCAATGATATCTAAAGAATGCTAATAATTTTATTTATTGTGAATATAACAAGAGAATAAATAATATTATTTTTAAAAACACAAAAAAATCAATCTCATTACTTATTAAAAGCTTCCTAAGCAATAATAGTGACGATCTGGTGGAGCATAAATAAAAGGCGTAAATCAGTTATAATAAACACTACGGTGAGGAAGAAATATGAAACATATACATACTGAGGTAAACATTATCATGATGAACGACAATATTAGTAATTGATAAAGAAGTTTGAGGTAAGACTACCGATAGATTAGGGCATTGAAAATATACCTCTCAAATTCCCTCCCAAGTTATAAGTGATATTTATTTAAATCCTTAACAATAAATATTTGTATTTTTGTCCACTAAAATGTTCATATTTGTACATATATTTGTATTTGTAAGAATTTGGGATATTACATTTGTATTTGTATTTTTAGGATGTTGGATTCACTACAAGAAATTAGACCTAAGGTAACGAATAATTTGAATATTCGATGCTATATCTTCCGATGTTAAATATATGACAACAAATATTATTCGTTGCCAAATGATCTTTTGTACTTGTAATTAACAACGAATATCATATTCTTGTTAAAGGTCCATATAACAATGATTTTACATTGAATTATTCGTTAGAATTCATGCTAATCGTTGTCATATTTAGCAACGATTAGAAGAAAATGACAACGAATAATCGTTGTTGTATGATTCGTTGTGAGGAATATAGCAACGAATACCATTATTTGTTGCGTATTTAAAGAAGTAAGCAACGAATAATATTCGTTGTTATATATTTAACTACGGAAGATATGCTTTTTTTATGGCAACGAATTAAATTATTCGTTGCCTTAGGTCAATTTTCTTGTAGTGATTTAAATATTTGTATTTACATTTTTTTTGCTAGATAGAAAAATGGCATCCATATCCTCTATCAAACGGATGTGGATATGAACGAATATGAAGATATATATATATATATATATGTATGTATGTATGTATGTATGTATGTATGTATGTATGTATGTATGTATGTATGTATGTATGTATGTATGTATGTATGTATGTAGTCGATTCATTACTGTACTCATGGTTTCTGGACTTTAAAATCGAAACATAGGAAAATGTATCCATGAACCTTATATGCGTGCTTATCACATACAGAGATTTTATCCCTCACCGACAAAGTATTTAGAAATATGGTACTTTTCCCAAATTACTTTATGTAACTTATTTTAACTTTTCTGATTTAATTCATGACTAATACCATAGCAAGAAATCAGGAGAAATTAATAATTAAACAAAAAGTACCAGCAATTAGACCCTTACCTGATTTAATTAATCAAAGATGATGATTAGGTTAGTGGAACCAACTAACAGAGCTATCTATATGTAAGACGAAGCAACTATTGAGTGTTCTAAGTGTAATTTACAATTATAAAGGGATAGATACATAATAATGAAACTATACGGGATTATGGGTATAAAATTCCCAATATCTCAAAAGAACCCATCCAACCTTTTGAATAGGGAAATGGATCCTCTATTGTGGCATGTGTTGCAGCAGAATCTGCTGCACACTCGAGAGTTGCCCGATCTTGATAAACGATTCCCACAAATTCACATGATCGGATCACAAAAAGTGTGAATTCGTAGTAACCGCTCGATCAAGATCAAGCGGTTCCCGAATGTGCAGCAGAGTCTACTGCAACCCATGCCACAACAGAAGATCTACTTCCTCCGAATAGAGCATCGATTTAATTCGTCGGTTAGGATGGAGTTGGATCAAGTTCGTGATTGCATTTGATTGGTTTGTAAAAAAAAATCAAGTTCCTCGAGATTAGATCGCATTGTAGATCGTTCCAAAAATCGATATAACCTATATATATATATATATATATATATATATATATATATATAATTCTTCGTGTACGGCTTAAAGTTAAAAACCAATAAGTTTTTTATAAGGCAGGAAATCCTGTCGATGGAGCTACGTCCTCCACACCTCTCTAAGTTAGTATTTTTGTCCTCTTCGAAATGACAAGATCTCTCTCGCGTCATCGTTCGTGTTACCGCTGCAACCACTTGTTCCCAATTAGTGCTTAATGACAGCACCATCACACACGCTTCCCCCTCCAAGGAGAGAAGGGCACCCATTCCCCTTCCACTGTAAGTGGAAAGGAGGGTCCATAGATGCGCAAAACAGGACAACCACCCATGTGAAATCACTGCTTCACCACCAACTAATCAATAATAATTGGTGCCCAATTATTCTAAGAATCAATCTACTCATCACGTCCAATCCAACTTTAATTTTATCAAACATGCCCAACAGATCTTCGGTTCCATCTCGTCTCGTTTATGTGTCAAGAACATGGAGCAAGAAAAGCTTCGTAGCAGTGCACTTCCATCACGTTCTGCAAGGCCCTTTTTATGTTTTTTTTTTGCTTTTTCTCGTCTCTCCAGCACGGCTTCGGCTTCAGATGGCAATCGATGATCAGATCGCGGCGGCTTCGGTCGTGGCGGGAGGTTTCACGGCGGAAGCAACATGGAAGGGGTTCTTGCTTGCTGATGCTACCGAGCACTTTTCTTTCCTCTCGTCCAGAGCCATCTGCTGCTGCCTGCACTCGAGGCTGCAGAAGGCAATTTCACCCCTGGATGACACGACAACCCCAGTTTTATTCACATGAGTTTTTCTTCTCTAAAAAAAGTAGGATTGTTCAAATTCCATTGAATTTGCCTTGTTGATTTTAATGAAGTTTTGGAAACTGCAGTTGCATAAAAATTTTTTTGATCTTGCGGGCATGCTCCCAACACAAACATTAACTCGATGCATATTTTTATACAAAGATGAAAAACGAAATCGATGAAAGACAACAAACGAATCAAAAAACAGAGAAAAGATGGAAATAATTAAAAAGGAAGAAAGCTCAGATCTTTAGATCAACCCACAAAATCCAAAATCTACCAAAAGCAACCCAACAACAGAATTACCGGTAGCATGCAACATACCTATACATGAAGGTGTCTCTGCCGGGGCCGAGCCTTCTCTTGCAGAGCTCACACTCCCTGAGGAAGTGTGCCGCCTCCACCGCGAAGTCCCCCGAGTGCCTCCGCGGGTTCCTCGGCGACGGCGTAGTTGATGGCAGAATCTGCCTCTGCTTCTGCTGCTGCGGCCGTTTTCCGGTCGATGGTCCAAGCTCCTCGACAGCGAACAACGGGTGCGCTGAGGCACGGTGGTCTGGCGAGGAGTTGTCCCGTGGGAACTGGGATAAGCTGGTGATTCTCCTCATGGAAGGACGAGACCTCTTCCCAAGCAACATGGCTCTATGGCTATCAAAATTACGATTGCCTCTCCTCTCTAGTTTTTGAGCTCCGAAATGGGGAGGGGACGGAGAAGAGAGGGAGGAGGCGATATATAGATGGAGAATATAGACGGGGGAGACAGAGAGAGTGTGTGTGTGTGTGTGTGAGAGAGAGAGAGGGGATCTGAGCCGTCGAGAGAGAATCCAATATGGTTGGTATTGGTTAGGCACTGCGGTGTCCAGTCACCACAGCAGCGGGCGTGAATGTTGTGGTGCCCCTCTGGACAAACAAATAGTTAGTAAGTTTTGTTATTCGGTGATAACTTGAACACCATCCACGAAATTATTTCATTAAGTGGGCTTTTAAGATGGTCCACTATAAAAGAGGAGTGGGGCCCAATTAGCAGAGGCCTTTTGGGCCCACGAGGAATCTCGACGTGGGTAGCTGGGCCCCGCCCCTCCTTGAGGTTAAGAGCGAAAGATGGTGCTGTTGTATCGATACGATATTTCGATGATATATCGACGATCGTCGATATATCGCCAATATCGACGAGCCCTTGTAAAGAAAATGTCTGGAAATCTGGATATATCGTCATATCGGTGCTCATATCGGTCCAATATCGATATCGATATATCGCCTATATATCACGATATTTCCTTCTATGGATCTCACACACCACTACGCTCGCCTGTGCCAAAAAAAAAACTTACTTTTCCCGTGGAACCAAAAAAAGGCTCCGAGGAAGAGAGGCTGAGAAAATTGAGAACGATGTTGGAATCTTTAATGAATACGATACACGACGCGTGTCGGCCGTTGACGACATATGGAGGAATGGGGAAGGCAAATGGAAATACTTGCATAGCGTGAGGACCACCCCGTAGTTTGCCCTCACTGTTTTTACCTTTCCGATGGCAGTGACTCGACACCTACAAATGTGGGCCTGCTAATAAAGGCCCGTATTGGGGCCCGTGAAGGAGTTGCGCGGCGCCCATTGGCGATAGCGGACAAGGGCCGGTGGGCCGCGCGCTTCCATCACCCCCACAGCTCTCCCCTCCACACTCGTCGAAATCATTGGAAATTTTGCAAGCGTAACTATCAGCTGAGGGTCCCTCCCTTCCTTCCGGGTAGATTCCCCAGCGTCTTCGCCTCGGTAAACACGTGATCGCTCTACTGATCACAACGTCTTTTGTTTGGAATATTGATATAGATATGTTTAGGTGGATCTCGAAATGGGAAGGGGTGGAAATGGTCACGAGTGGTTGAGTTGAGATATGGAAAGCTTACGTGGAATGTGTGGGTTATATTGGAAGGGTTACAGCTTTCCCCAATGCATTCATACATGTGCTCTGCCCAGCTCCAGACAAAATCTATTCCCCTCCTCCACTCCACTCTAGTAGAGCTTCCAGCCCACCACTCTTGGATTCTATTCCATGCTTGCATGCATGTGCCATCCACTGCGACGTGGGGTCGATTTGGTCGCAGATAAAGCGCCCAAGAGTCCGCGTATGCGGACCGTGCCTTGTCGGTTCTGTGCAGTGCGATCGAGATGCTTCTTCCTCGTTCGCTAGACTCGATTAGTCAAAGGCCTCTTTGGTCCATGGATCACGAAAAGCTTGGGATGAAATTGACTATGTTAAAAGATGCATGGAATGAGGAAGAAACAAGACGAGTGAAGTTCTCTTCAACATTGATTTGCAATTTGTTCTTGAGCATTTTCTATATTGATGCGTTTTCCATTATAAAATACATGTTTTTATGCACTGCCTAAATTTTCGTCCAAATTGATCCAATATCTCGTTAGTATTATGGTTGGATCCATCCCTCTAGTCAAGATGAACGCGACATAAATTTTAGACATAACCTCATGGCTCTATCTAATCATAATTAAGTGTTATTTCATTCAAATTAATGCTATATCAATGCATTTAACTAAAGATTTGAGGCCAAAATGAAAAAATAAAGGTGATGAAATCGAGATTCATCAACAACATAGTTTCAAAAGTAAAAAGATAATAGCACGTTTAATAACTTGTGTAAAATCGGTGACTCAAACCCTACCTTGTGTTTGTGATATGCATTTATATATCAAAGTTTTACACACACACACACTCACTCACGCGCGCACGCACGCACGCAAACACACGCTAGAATATGATCCTTGATCCAGTACATTCATTCCAGTGCTTTGGGAAAAGCCCTAATTATGGAGAGAATCCAATGCCTTCTTTGCCCACCTAAGTAAAATTGGATTTTAATAAGAAATTGTTTAGATCATTTGTCTCACCATTCAAGGACCTCCTTCTACCCGCTTTTTAATCACTCGTAATATGTAAAAAGTAATCGACCTCATGATACATTATACGGAAAAATAGGAGAAAAAGAAATTGGAATCCTTATAACAAAATTGGAAGCTAGCCAACATTGAAGAAACCTCTACTACATCTCATTGAGTACTAAAATTCCTCTCTGATGATTCTCTTAGGGACAAAACTCTCATTACCTCATACACCTAGTCTTTCCTTGTCGTCTTCTCTATCGCCTTATTATTTGAAACTACTTTCATCATGGGACTTAGTCCTCATATACCAGTCTATCTCCAAATCCTTCGACATTATATGACCCTTATTAGGAAAATTATCCTGTAATTTTTGGATCATGAATAACCCAAATCCTTCCACAACCAACTAACTTGAATTGTTACTTCGACTATATTATTTAAAAGACATCGAATTTAGATTGAAACTCAATAGATTACAATACCTCCACAATCACATTTTAGGGTAGATTTTAGGATCATAAGCATGTGGGGGGCATTCAGAGGAAGTTAAGGTTGAAAGATGAGCGTAATATTCTGAGCCTAGTTCCGAGTGGTTATCATGGGAAATGTTCCCTTGCAACTTGTTTGATTTAATCCCAAGTTGACCTATTAACCTCCACCCAAAATGCTTAGGTGTATGTTGTCAAATAGTAATTCCTTACTCTTACGTACTCACACTTCGTAAGTGCGAGGCTATGATTGCGGTATTATATCTCCCCTTACCAACTCCACTTGTATCTATAATGTGCTTGTGGGGATATGGTTCGTTAATTATTCCCAATCCTAGCGGCAGTTGCACACTTCGAACAACCTTTTTCCCGCCCATTCTTTATATGGGTGAATCCATCTCTTGATAAGCTCTTTTCATTTATAGAAAAAGCATGCTCTGATGTATTAATAGGGAAAACTGGCTTTGGCAACTTATTCGGTTTGTGCCCAACTATACTCATGGACAACCACCCAAAATATTTAAGCACAGGTTATGAAGGAGAAATCCTCAACTCTTATAATCTACCCGCAAACTTTGTGAATGTCAAAGTATTTTTTTTATGAAAGATCACACTATTTCATTCATAAAAAATAAAAGCATCCGAAGATGCTTAGAGAAAGGGTTCAAGCGGCCCACAATCGGACTTGAATGAAAAACATAACATATGGCCATCCAAAAGGACATGAGACAGAAGGAAACGTTTTCCCCCACATCAGAACCCCATGCACCGTAACAAAACCCGTCAAACAAACAAGAAATAGAGGAATACCGTATAAATCCATTTCATTTCATTTCGTATAAGATTAATAAATCCATTCCATTTTGAAACATTTACGATCGGATCCAAGACGTGTTCAAGAGGCCCAAAATCAAAGGCCCGTCAAGAAAATCCAAATTATATAAACCGATAAAGAGATCGATAATTGCAATTAACTACGAGGACCATTCTAATTATCAAAGCTATTCTTCTTTTTATCTTAAATCACTACACCTACAAGGGCCATTCTAGACGTTAACTCATCGTCAAAATTTGACTTTTATACTACTACGGTTACGTCAAACGTGGAAAAATATTATGATTTTTTTAATATCTAACGAACAAAAATATAAAATTAAGGATTTTTTTATCAGTTGTGCCCCTCTGAGATGTTGCAATTTCAGTTATGCCTCTCCTTTTTTGGGAATATCAGTTGTGCCCCTCACTTCTTTCTCTGTTATCATTTGTGCCCTTCCGTCAGATTGACCGTCAAAAAAATAAAATAACCATGGTTTATTCAAACCATGGTGTGGTTTAGAAGGGCATTATGATCAGAATAAAATCAGGGATCGATCTGGGGAGGAGGGGACAGAACATGGGACAGGAGGGGATGGGCCGGGAAGGAGGGCGGAGGAGGAGGTGCATGGAAGGATCTTGGGCGGAGCTCGAGGCTGGAGGGAGCCGGGTCAGGGAGGATGGGGCGGGCTGTGGAGGAGGGATGGAGAAAGTGGTGTTGGAGAGGAGCTCGGGGCGGAGCTCGAGGCTAGAGGGGGTCGGGTCAGGGAGGAGGGGGCGGGCTGGGGAGGAGGGACGGAGGAAGAGGTGCCGGGGAGGAGCTCGGGGCAGAGCTCGAGACTGGAGGGGGTTGGGTCAGGGAGGAGGAGGCTGGGGAGGAGGGGCGGAGGAAGAGGTGCTGGGAAGGAGCTTGGGGCGGAGCTCGAGACTGGCGGGGTGGGACCAGGGAGGAGAGGGCGAGCTGGGGAGGAGGCGTAGAGGAAGAGGCGTTGGGGAGGAGCTATGGAGGGGTCGGACCAAGGAGGAGGGGACGGGCTGGGGAGGAGGTGCGGGGGATGCAGTGTGGGGGAGGAGCTCAGGGCGGAGCTCGAGGTTCGTAGGGTCGAGCCAGGGAGGAGGCGGTAGGCTGGGGAGGAGGGGCAGAGGAAGAGGTGCTGGGGAGGAGCTCAGGGGGAGCTTGAGGCTGGAGAGGTCGAGCTAGGGAGGAGGGGCGGGCTGGGGAGGAGGAGCAGGGGAGCAGGTGTGGGGGAGGAGGTGTAGGGGAGGAGCTCGGTGCGAATCTTGGGGCGGAGCTCGGGGCTAGAGGGCGACGACTAGGGAGGAGGGGCGGGTTGGGGAGGAGGAGGTGCGGGGGAGGAGCTTGGGGCAAAGCTCAGGCTACAGAGGAGGGGGTTGGATGGAGAGGAAGGGTAGAGAAATGACCTTGTCACCCTTGATTTTTTAATTTAATTCCTGTTATATCCCTCATGTTAACGTCTGTTTGCATTGGAGATGGACGGCAACTAACCCGAGTGGCACAAATGATAACAGAGAAAGAATGAGGGGCACAACTAATATTCTCAAAAAAAGAGGGGCATAATTGAAATTGCAACGTCTCAGAGGTACACAACTAATAAAAACCCTAAAATCAATGTAACGTTGTGTTGCGTCTAATAACATTTGACGGTAAAGAACGGCAGATCTTTGAACTCTGTATCTCATACTTAACCATTGCACCATATTTTTTTGTATTTCAAATGTTTAATATTCAAAGATATTAAAATGCTGGGAAAAGTGCTACGAATAAATAACAATTAACTGATTCAGCTCACATTGTATATGCATAATAGCTTATTTTATATATTTGAGAACTTGGTTTTTACGAGAAAATGGATGATATCCCTCTAGATTGGCTAAAATCGCTGATTTTTACCTCTGGCCGCCTCACTCAGAATATCTGATATTGAAATTTCTTTGTCATGATATCGATCAGCAAACAGTTCATCGATCGATAAACTGTCTGCCAATCAATACAATTTCTGACAGGTTTTCGGCAAACGTTTGAATTATATATATATATATATATTAAACTTAATATATAATATTTCATCCGTCATTTTTAGTTTTTATATATTAAAAATAATATATAATATTATTCCGAAAATCTTTTGAATTTTATATCATTAAAAATAATATATAAAATTATTTCGAAATGAGAATCACAAATGGTTCGCGGATTCTCATTTCCCAATAATTATATATATTATTTTAAATAATGTAAAATTCAAAAGCTTTTTTAGAATAACATTATATATTATTTTATTCATTGATTAGTGAAGCACTTGTGGATGGATGGCTTGACATGGCATTTGCATGATGGAGATGTTCTACCAAGGAAATCACTCCCCCCTCTCTCTCTCTCACTTTATTGTTGATCCAGTATTTTTTTACTTCATCGTCCTCCAAACTTTTAGCAGTAACACTTCTGCTAAGTGTAATATCGGAATGGTACTATTGTGATTTTTTGTGTAGAATATGAGGGCGAACATGTAATTCCAAAAATGTTAAGCATAAGTGTCACTGCACAAAAGAGCACAATGGTAAAAATCCCTTCATTTTATCCTAAAATCCATGCTAAATACATGCAATTGCCTAATAATCTAACATTATTGTAAATGTACTCCAATAAATAAGAATGTATTATTAATAGTGAAAATCATATAAAAATAAGAAAGGAAAAAAAGAAATTAAAAATGGTGTATACATGAAATACTGACAAAAGAAAGATCAAGAATAACTACAAGTATACAATGTCTTTGACCCTTAACCCTAGTTAAGACCAAGTTAAACTGACTCAGTTGACAAGGAAATAAAGTAGGAAAAATCTTCAAGATTAAGAAAAAAAACTAACTTTTGTACATAATAGAACTTAGAAAACATATACATACTATTTATAGAAATTTAAATAATTCTACACCTCTTGCTTCAATTCATTTGAAGCTTATTCTTTTCTATTATATATATAATAAAAATATTCCAAGAATAGAAACCACCAAAACTAACAATGAAATCAAAACCTTAATATAGATACATGAACAGACTTCCTTGCTTGATAGCTATTTGTAGGAAACATCAAATAATTCAAACTCACTTTTAAACCTTCTTAATAATAAATTTTACTTATTAAAATATAAGAAAAATAACAGGGTTAAATGATCGAGTTTTGGATTTCAAAACATGGACAAATGTATTGTATATATGTATACTTAATCTAGAAATATTTGTATAATTTTTATTTCTAATCATTTTTACCTTCTTTCTCTAACTTATTAACTATAAAAATGAAAAAAAATAAACAATAATTTGAAAAGTTTCCACCATGTGAATGTACTAAGCAAAACTAGATTTTAATGCCAAACGCACATACAGGCATACACATCATAAATATTGCATCTACTATCAAACTATACTCACTTTTATGTTAAACTCTTAAATCTTTAAATTCTAAACGTACTTTAACTGAGAAAAGTGCATCTATGGACTGAGTTTTGGGCACTCTATTGTATACAATACAAATGTCTTTTGAACTTGAATTTATTGTTCAAAGTGAAAACTAGCTCTTTTTTCAATTATTTCTCTTTTCTTTAGTTTTAATTTGACATTATACTCTTAACATAATTATCTCATTCTTCATTCCTATCATTTTCTCATACCTTCTCTTCCTCTATCCTCACTTGATGACATCTTCTCACCCATCAGTATTCATCTTTTCGTCTCTGACGAGCTCTCCTAGTGACATGGGTGCATGCAAGGGTCCTGGCCTAGAGATCAAAGAGAAGCTTAAGTCTACATGATCTACCTTAGAGGTTGTGCATCATGCATGTGTAAGACACAACCAACATCGATGTCAAGACATCAATCGATTCAATCTCTTCTAGCTTTAATATCTTCATCCATTCATGTAGATTATGAAATTTCTATAAGCAGGTACCTACTTTGGTTTTCAAAAACTCCTTTATTTTCATATTTAATAAATAAATTTCATAAGAATTTAATATATATATATAGCATAAAACAAAATCTTTCAAAATAAAAATTAGTGCCTAACATATATCTACCTATATTTTCTTTACCATAATATTGGTTTTTAGAATTATATATTTTGACTATTTTTGATAAACATAAAACTAATAAAAATGAATACAAACACAACCACATATATATACATACTTATACATGTATTTATATGAGAACACACACATATGCACACCTGCACGTGCATTTACACACAGACATATAAGCACACACGCATACACACAAACATATGTATGTATAAACACATGTCGATCTATCACCGTTCGTTGATCCATGAGTAAATCACGCATCCCTTTTGTGAAATAATATTCCTTCTCTTGTGGCATCCTAGACAGAATGGAATGACTTGAGTACGTGTAGATTGGAGATATGTCTCACTCTGACTAGACCTCTTATCTTAGTCATCCATGAAACGACACCTCATTATCTTTAAGCATACATAGCATATGTAGATCATTTGACTAGGGTGAAGGCTACATGAAGGTCAAGCTATTTTTGTAGAAAGATAAATGCAATCACATACATACACACACATGTAGGGATTTTTTAATGAGCACCCTCATTACTTAAAAAAACTTATATTCATGTTGAGAAATATTTAGTATTTTACGTGTTTTATATCATATTCTCACTATAAACAATCATATTTATAAAAGAAAAGTCATAAAAATACGAAATCATCATTTGAAAAAAATAGAAAAGATATTTGTAAGTAATACACAATATCAATATTATACGTGATATATTTATTATGATTATAACTTTATTATCTTTCGTATTATATTTTCCAGTACCATCAATATACATAGGTACACATGCACCAATGAGTAATAAAAATAATGTTCATTGTGTGAGCTGGCACAATGTGTACCATCAATACACATAAGTCATCGTGTGAGCTGGCACAATGTTTGCCTTTCAATTAAGGAGGGAGGCATGGGATTGAGATCTTTGACGACAATACGGTGCACCATGGTTGTGTCTTGGTTTTGGTGGATTCTTACCTTTGAAACATCTATTTGGGCCCTCTACATTCGAAGGAAATACCTGCATGCCCTCTCTTTCTCTCTATGGGAGGTATCACCTTTGAGAAATGATTCCTTGCTTTGGAAGATGGTGTTGGCTGGACGTGACACTCTTCGTGGCGAGATTTCGTCCTCTGGAGAACACCATCATTGGACACGTTCTCCCAAGGGATTATCATTTAGGGAAGATCTCGACTTGGTACGACCGCGTGCATGTGTGGTGCCCTTGGCAGGTGTGGTGTCAAACAAGCGCTCGGCCCCGAAACATTCATGTATGCTCTACCATGCCACTCTTAACCATCTTCTGATCACTGATAGGCTTGTGAAGCATGGAATATGCCAGCTTAGTCTCTGCTATATTTGTGCATGTGTGAATGAGTCTCGTGATCATATCTTCTTCGAGTGTGCCTTCTCCTCCGTTACATGGGCATTGGTGCGCACAGATTTGGGATTTCTGCAACCATCTTGCAACTCTCTGATTGAAACATTGAAGTGGATCACATGCATTGGTGACGGTGACTGACGTTGACTTTGTTGCATCGCAATTGCTGCTATTTCTTGAGAAATTTGGGGAGAAAGAAATCAAAGATGGACTTCTGATTGCTCCTCCACGCACAAAAGGTGGCCCGCTCTATACTGTCTGCAATACACTATATGGAGAACTAATATTGGACCTAGAATTATGACTCCTTCGGTTCCTGATCTAACTCATCATAATCAATGTCTCACAAGTACTTTTCCTTTAGTCAAAACATGCATGTAACTTCTTACCTTTTGATAGGTAACCTCTGAGCTCGGTTTGTCCTTATATATTATTTTATTTTGCATTGCCTGATTCCTTAGACATTCTTGTATCAGCAGAACAAACCATAGGGCTTGCTTCGAGGTTGGCCTCCAACAAGGAAGGTCTTGTAGGAGGCGGTTTTTTGAAACTATTGAACTGGGTCAATCTTCGGAACTCAGAGCTGAAGGACCAAACTGCAGAGGTAACTAACAAAAGCTCCAACGGAGGTCAGAGCTGATGAGGTAACTAACTGAAGAGAGGTACCAAAGCCTAAGGGGACAAAGTCTGAATGAGGGGACTAAGTCTGAATGGCCAAAGAAAGAGGAGATAGAGGAAGACCCGGGACAAATCTCAAGAGGGTTCCACCTTCTATTCTTTGCGCAGTACATCAGCGTGCCTCAGAATAAACATTCAATGGCAAAATCTTACACACAAAAAAATATAACGTTCATTTCCTGGAATCCTTTTTGTATTAATTTTTTAAGCATTTTCTCTTCTTTTTGTGTCGCATCTACTGCAACAATACTGTACATCCTTGCATAAAGGTCAATCGTAGCTTTCTCTAGTATTTTCCTTCTTTTCAATTTAAGCTTCTCGACCACCACTGAATAAACAAAATAGAAAACATGGAGTACGTAATTCCCATCAACTATCGGCATGCATGGAAGTGATCTGCAATGAATAATGCGTTGCTGCTCTCTTCCCTTTCCAACGAGGACGGGCTGTTAGTGCGCAGCCACAGTATATTGGGTATCCGACGTCCTTCCACATTGGAAAGCGAGGAATCCCACACTTGTACTCTCTTGCTCTTTCATACCAAATCAAACCAAGCGGGGACCCGAGGAGGAGGAGGAGGACGAGTCAAGTGGAAGGTGGTGCTATAATATATCATGTGACCTTCGATCCCCTGGTCCAAGAGAGGCTGACATGATCGGAATCACCATCCGTAGAGTTCTAGAACTTGTCCATAGAAATTAGGTTGCATTATGTGGATCCTCTCCGTTCCGTGTAGCATCCTCTCTCCTCGATCGGCTTCCTGTCAAACAAATAAAGCAGCTTCGGTGCTTTCTCTCTTTCTCCCTCCCTGTGCCTTTTATAACTACTAGTCTACACATATATATCATGGACTTGTCATGCTTTGGATGTACTGCTGTTGGATGGGTGAAACTAACTACCAGCCATTTCTACTGGGTGCGATAAATATATTAATTGGTATCTTATCTCCATGTGAGATCAATATGACCTTTTAATTTCGGTAATATAGTTCAGTTGAATCGGTCGATCCTGCCTGGTATGTAAAATCCGAGACGGTTAAAACCGCAAATAAAATCCGATCACAAGAAAATCAATAAACTGGACTATTTAACATGAAGAAAAATGGTATTAGGGTAAATCATGGAGATTGATCGCAACACAAAATCAAGTATTGCAACTAAATCAGTCTCTCTCATGACGCTTGGACAATAGCAACCTTTTATACAATTCTGAAAATCTCCAAACAATGATAAACCTATAATGGATAAATATCACCAAATCGATAATTTTGCTTCCAAACAACTACAGGAAAAATGTCATAGAGACAAACTCCAAAGACCACTCTATTTAAACTTTGTTGCGATATCTACGTGTCTTCTTTCCATGAGTAACTTTTTGAATCCTTAAAACAAATGTTATGATAAAATAATTATCATAGACAATCACAATATGCAATAAAAACCAATCAACATAGCAAATACAAACACAATACACAACGATTTTCGTGTGGAAACTCCTCTGGGTAAAACCGAGACTCGGGTCTCTTGACTTAGGATTTCTATTTGACCGAGTCAAGCAACTAACAAATTACTGATTTTTTTTGCGAATAGCTCAACTTCTTACAAGTCTTTTGGATTACACAATATAGTGGCTTTATCCACCTATACCAAGGACTTTGAACACCTTGGATCATACACTAAGAGTTACAAAACAATATTAACATAAATGACATGGTTATAACAGTCTATGAAGCCTCGAATGGAGTATAAAATGAATATAAATCTAATAGATAAATGTTATAATTGAATAAGAAATTACAAATCGAGTGTATGGAAAAATGACTCTCGATATGGAACATTAAATATGTAGAGAACAAGATAGTCTTCAAGAGATATTTGAGAGAGAGGCGTGTATGAATTATGTCTTTCCTATGTGATGTATGATTCTTGATGAAGAGCTGGTGATTCATCTTCTTTATTCTTTCATTTTGTCTAAAATATTTAGTAAAATACATGTAAATATCAACTATTTTTGTATTTATTAGCATATTAACTGCATTTGTTAATATGACATATTTAACACTTATATAATACAAACTAAAATGCTTCTAAAAAAAATAATACAAACTAAAAGAATAAAGAGAAAAATAAAAAAAGAAAGAAGCATGGAAATGTGTACTTATGTACATATTGATCCTAATCCTGAGATCATGTTAATATTGACTTGATCGATAAAATAAATAAGTATGGGGATATAAGGATCTTAACCTATAAAAATATCAGAAAAAACATCACAAATGTAGACATACACATTATTCACCTTGCACATATAATCACTATTTTATTTAACATTCAAATAACTTCAAAAAAAATATTTTCCTCTTCAATGTTGTTTATAATGATGTATATTAATTTAAAACAATATAAGAAAAATAATCTAATATATAGATAACATGGTACAATAAACCAAAAAAACTATAAAATATAAATTCAAATCTAAATATCTAATCCATATGAAAAAAATCACCAAACTCACTTTTATTATATTTAGAATTAAATTTTCTTAAAAATAAAAGTTTGTTAAAATCAGAATACACAAAAGTCAGTTTTTTGGGGTAATAAGGCATATGTACAACTGTATAATGTTCCGTTATTATTTTATACTATGTATTTTTCAATTATTTATATTGTATTATTTTCTTACATTTTAAATAATTATATAAAACAAAAATTAAAATTCTTAAGCTTAATAGAACCATAATTAAATAAATATACGTATTATATAGGTATAATAACCTATATTATGTTTATATCTATTTATTTATTTATCTAAATAATATTATTAAAATAAAATAAAAATATATTTATAATCCTCATAAAATATATTAAAATAATAAAATATAAATAATTTTCTTAATTAACTTAATAATTTATTTAATTATTTACTTAATTTATTAAATAATAAAATATAAAATATATTAAATTAATAAAAATATAAAATAATGTTGTAAATACAATAAACTCAGGTCCTTTGATGCAATTTTAACTAAAATTATTACACATAATTCAATATTTACATGACTACTGTTGAACCCAGTTTTTTCACGGGTCTAAAGTAATCCACACATGGCGGGATCGCAACGTCGCTGTGGCGACCCACAAGAAAATACAAATTCAAGCAATAATTAATCCGCGACAATCAAATAAGGCAATGAAAGTGAATGTGGAGTTAAAATTTATTATAAGTCTACAACAAGATGTGTATAGGTGCAAGTATGTGTAGAGGTCGAACACAGGGAGCAGACAGCTAGAACGA
The DNA here is from genome assembly GCA_037367405.1 of Ottelia alismoides. Classification (NCBI taxonomy): domain Eukaryota; kingdom Viridiplantae; phylum Streptophyta; class Magnoliopsida; order Alismatales; family Hydrocharitaceae; genus Ottelia; species Ottelia alismoides. The sequence continues at coordinate 407,018 of JAZKJV010001317.1, forward strand.
GGCAATAATGCACAAAATGTGAATGCGATGATTTGTCTATAAATGCTATTTTGTGTGGGTTTTTAATTTTATATTTTTTATTTGATTTTTGATTTTATATTTTTATATTTTGTTTTTGATTTTACTGATTATGTATTTTCTTTTTATATTTTGTAAGAAGATATAATATAAATAAGGAATATATATATACAATTGAGATAAGAGAGAGATAAAAATAGGAAAAAATATTCAAAATAAAGGAAATAAAGTATTTTTGCACTTTTTTATTTTTCTAATGTTTTTGTGATTTTTCTATTTTTTCCCTATTTTTTTGGTATTTTTAAAGTCGAAAATACTAATAAACATTGAATACAATAAAAGCTGAAACTAAAATGACGATGAAATTTATCAAACATTGTCCAAAATTTCTCAAATTACTTTTAAAATAAAGCTGATAGAACAAAGAAAATTCAGAGACTAAAATTATTTTTTTAAAATTTTTATGAAATTTTTAATATTTTTATAAATTTTTTTGGGGTTTTATAATTTTTAGGAGTTTCCTTTTGTATTTTTTAGTGATTTTTGGTTTGAGCTAAAACACACAGAAACACACAAATATAATTTTTTGGAATTTTTCAAAAATGTTTTATTATTTTTATGTATTTTCTAATGCAAACAGTGCTGAAAATGCGTATTTTTGAATTTTTATAAATAATAAAGTGCAACAAAAATGCGAAATAAAAATATGGCGTGGAACTAGTACCCTACAGGAACCTAAGGTAATTTTTGTGGAGTTTGTAAAAATTTAGAGATGCATGAAATAAATAAATACAACAAAGATAAACTACACTATTGGCAAGGGTGTTTTTGTAAATAGCAGAAAGTTACAGGCCAAAATGCAATTTTCTCACAAAACATATAACTAAATAAAAAATTTTTTGGACCGATTAGAAATAGCCAAAGATCCAAGGATATATCCGCAAAATTCCCGAAGTCACTGCATGGAACACGTGACTGGCAGGGACTAAATCGTAATAATTAAAAACTAGAGGGCTTATTTGCAAAATATCCAGAAATATTTAACTGCATAGAAAAGTTTTGGAACTAAAAATAAATATTCAAATCCCTGGGGTTCCCCTACAAAATTGCCAAGTCACATGCGTAGAGCACCTGACAGGGATCAAAATAGAATACCACAAAATAAGGGGGGCACGGTGCAAATTTTACAAAAGTATAACACAACATATGAAAGTTTGATGCTTAATATTTAAATACAAAAATAGATGGGGGTTAAGATACAAAATACCCACGTCTAACGATGGGACGGCACCTACCCCTTCACTAATACACGTGTCAGCACCAGGGGAGGCGATGCCGGTTCAGCTGTCGACGGCTTGGATTAGATCTTTAGTGGAAGATCGAATGGTGGAAATGCGAGATCATCCGACGGCAGCAGCACGTCCTGAAGAATGACTCCAATATGACTGCCGAGAACGTGGGAACAAGAACGGGGAAGAAAGCTTCGACCGACGAGCTTCCCCGGCCTCGCTCTGCCTCCTCTGTGACAATTAGCACTTCAAAATGGGCCGAGCATCTTCCTGGGCAGATCCTCTATTGTATGGAAGCTCCAAAACACCTCGGCAACGGCCGAGGCTCACCAGCAAGAATGAAGGAGCACGGTGGCTCCAGGTACTGCGTTGGCTTCAGGACCTGCACGAGAAGAGTGAAGCAGTCGGGGGTAAAATGCCCCGACCCCGCAGCGAGGTGGGATGCCGGTGGCGAGCGGCAGAAATGGAACTCGCTGGAGCAAGCTCCGACGAGGGGTAGCGTGGCGATTAAATGGGTGAGAATCGAAAAGAAAAGGTCGGGGAGGAACCTAGGACTACAGGGAATGAAATAATGCAAGAAAAACAAAGAGAAAATACCTCAAAGGCTGGTTGGCCTGAGATTGGACCTCGACGGCCAAGGTGGCCGGAGATGGGGTGGAAGCACCTCCACCGCCCTCGCCCGAGCTCCGCATAAGTGCTGGAGGAAGCCTGTCGGCAAGGAGTCAAAGCAAGGGTTGAAGAGGGTTCAAGATTTGAAAATGGACGGAGGGGGTGTTTTGTACAAGGTGGCTCTGACGCTCCACTAATCGAGGTGAAATATCTCGATCAGCGATCCAAAGCCCAAGAAACACCTTGGGTGTGAATCACCAATAAATGAGGAGAAAAAACTCAGAAGGGCTCGACATCAAAAGATGCATGTACGAGCCACGAAAAATCCGTGAACATTACCAAAAACCAAGATTCTGACATATGCGGTGGGCAGGGTCAGAGAGTTGGCCTATGGTCAATGGTTTGACCAACCTGAGAAAATCCCCCTGAAAAAGATTTATAAATTAATTTAAAAATAATAAATGATTTATTGAATTTTAGGTTATTCATTAAAAAATTATTATTATTTCATAAATTATTTTATTATGATTTTTATTTATTTTTTTGAGGTATTAAATTACATGTTACCTTTTTAGGCCTATTTAGGTATACATATCTATATATTTTAGTATTTTATTTTGTATATTTAATTGTATTTGTTTTGTTTATTATTTTATAAATTTATAAAATATTTTATACACTTAAATATATTTTTATTTTATTTTTCTGATGTATTTTGTACACTTAATAAAATAGAAGTATTAATTTTATAGGTATATGTATAGGTATGATACCTATGTATTATATACAAGTGATTTAATCTTGTGTTTTCTTTAGGTTTTTATTCTTATTTTTATGTACATATATATTATAAATAATATTTACAAAATTATAAAAATTTAAAATTATGAAAATAAAGAATAATAAATAAATTGAATATTTTAATCTGTACAAGTATACAATAGGGTTCCAAATCTAAACTTTCAAACCATAGCTCCGCCAAACGTGAAACCACCTTCATTAAATAGCTTATTTAAAATCATATACAATTAAAGGTGATTTTGATGCAATTCGAGTTTTTATTTGAGAGATACAAGTCTGGGAAGTTGGAATCCTGGAATCTTATTCATATCATAACTTTTTATCTGTATATTTTTTTTAGTGAAATCAATTTTGTATTTTTCTATATTTACTTATCTATAAATTTCATGTACAAAGTTTCTTTATTTGAGGTACAAAAAGTGGAACCAAAAATAGGTCCCAAAATGAATAAAGAATGAATAAAATAATAGGGATTTTATTGTATTTTGGCCCTCATCTCCCCCTACTTTATTCCTTGTCGACCTAGTCATGGAGATGCCTAGGTCTCAGGGTTTCAGGACATAAAATATTTACAATATTTTATTCCTTTTCTTTTCTTTTCTTTATTCAATAATTTTGGCATTAAAAACTGTATTTTATACATTTTATACAATATTTACATAAATATACATGCATGCTAAAATGCCTAAATTAGCGCTATTTACAAGCATTTACTAGGGTTTTTAAGGCCAAAATGATAGAATAAAGATGTTGAAACGTAGATTCATCAACTACTTAATAAATACAAAAGCAGGAGCAAGGTTCTTGCAAATTACCCAAAATGTGCGGAGACGAGCAGCATCTAACGTGCCACATGTGCGCAATAAAGTCGATCGGGAAGCTTTGGTTGTGTACCGCTTCGCTTCAAATGAATGTCCCATATTAGATTTGGATACATGTTCTTGATCTGATGACAAGGAGGATGTTTGGAAGAATGGGGAAGAACGTCCTCCTCGTCAAACTTCGAATTACGATATCTCCCTGCTCCGACAGGCCAGCCACGCTACTGAATACATTGACTTCCTGGGACTTCCCTACTCCTACAATTGTGGTCAGTAAGCTCTGAGCCTCGTCGTAGGAGGCTTAGAGGTCTTTGCTTCCTCAAGGACATTGAGGTCATGCTCTTCCTTAATTCCTAACCCCATGTGAAGGATATGAAGAAATCCTCAAGCGCATCACGGACGCGTGATCGTCGTATCGGATACGACGAAGAACGACTAGTCGCACTAGTTGTTCGGTGCAGCGGAATTTAAAAAAAATTATTCGATGAAACCACATGATCCGAGAACCATTCTCAAATTGTTTCATCTATAACCACAGCAAGTATAATGCAATACCTCTTGAAGCGTGGCTGATCAAGTCTCTACGAAAAAAGACCTCCTCTCTCAAGTCCGATCGTCGGAGTAACGACTTGCGAGCGCGGAGATGAGTCGTGATGTCCTCGCAATCCAAGATGATCCAAGCGCGGTTGCTCCTGATCTCATCGCACAAGATCAAGCGTCTCCTTTGTGAGTGAAGCACTCCAAGTAGACGAAGAACCGCAGAGTGTCGAAGCGGCAGTACGATGGCGCGGTCGTCGACGATTCTCTCCACCAAGGTGGACGGCCACCAAGAAGAGAGGGAGAGAGAGGGCTGTCGAGTATGAGAAAGAGAGAGAGAGAGAATTGTGTGCTACAATAGCATATTAAGAGAGAGCATGGTATGCCTCTCTATTTATAGGGTTTTGGGATCCATGGATCTCAATACATAGGACATATAAAAATCAATGGATGAGATTGATTTTATGTCAATCCAATGGTCAAGATTGTTGTTGTCAAAAGCAAAAACTTGTGATTTAATTTTGATTAAATATATTTGATAAATCAAATAAATATTCATACCAAATTTAAATCAATCAAATAAGGAGAGAGAAGGCAAAGGAGATATTTCTCCCACATGGAAGAGGGGACGGCCACCAAATTCCTAAGGGAATTGGGTGCCGCCCCTTCCATTCCTAATGGGGAGTGCAATCTCATGATTCCCATGAGATTGCATATCTCCTTAATTTTCCCTCTACTTATTTTCCAACAACAATATGTTGGTATTTTAATTCACCAAAATAATTCTCAATTAATTTTGGGAATGTTGCAATCTTGACATTGGAATATTGTGAATCATATTCACAACCCAAAACTAAATGTAATTTATATTTTCAATTAATTAGACAATGTGTATCCAATACACATTAATAATTAATCTACTAATATAAATTATATTTAACTCTCTCTAATATATTATAAATCACATTTATAACATATTATAAATAATTGGATATTACTATCCACATTATTCTTACCCATAATAATCAAATCACATTTAATCATATTGGATAATTTCTCATACATCATGATAATTAAATCGACACCTATGGGCAAGCAAAGAATGAAAGCAAGATCCTCCATTTAATTATCAACTTCTCTTTGCTTAGATCTTATGGAATTGTTCTTAAACCATTTAAGAACAATGTTATTACTCCTCAGATACTTGGAGATAAGGACAGAGCGATTGTATTGTTCCACGTATAGTGACTTGGATATTGAGATCATATCTCAATTCCAGATCCCACGGACCTCTCATAGATGCTTGACTAAGTCAAGACCGTAAACTGAATCTTCTCATTGCATCTGAATCTCATTCAGATCAATGTCCAGTATATGGACTAAGATTAGGTCATTTTTCTAATGAGAGGAGTCACTAAAATCCAGACCTGTTTCATCACTCCCTTGGAATGGAAGCATCATGGTTATACAATCGTTTTATGATCAAATCACCCTTCAGGTATTCCTAATACCTGCACATCCTGCATACTAGAAGACTTATGATCATTATGAAGATATAGATCATTTTTACACTGTCATCTTCATAGTCTGATCATCAAGTTTCTCAATCTTGGTCCTTGGGATATGGTATAGATCATGTGCTTTCACAAAGCATATATCTTTACCTTCAAATCCATATCATGCTTCTAAAGCATGATGACCATGCATGGAATTTGGTCAATCCCAATACCTCATGAGTGAGCTCATTTCTCCCGTTTCACAAGTGAACCTGTATGATCCCTTTGAGAGATAATATTACTCATATGCCCTTACATGCACACTAGCTCGCCGGTATATAGACCTTGGTTAGGTCATCAACCTATTGCTCTGCCAAATGTACATACTCAGACATATAGCAATACATCTGGCTCTGGTCAGAGGATGCTTGCCTGTGATGTGACAGTATTCATCATAGGTCTTTGGTTATCTCGATCTCGTTAAGTCAACTCATTGACTCAACTAATCTGATACCTCCGAATCAATATTCCCATGCAGAGGACCTGCATCAAGAGGTCGATCAGATATCAATCTATTGAGATAGGATTGCCATCTCCTACTCAGACTGAAGATCACTACTTGTTAATCATTGATGATGCTTGATGAGTCCTCTATCTAACTCCTTAGATATTCATCCAAGCATCAGCCTCTATGATTCAATCAATGAATCAACAGCTGTATGATTATAAAGTTGGCCATAGTACATAACCCTAATTGTACAGAGGGACCTTATAGTGCATTCATTCATTCAATATCAGAAAGGGAGTGAAACATAATCAATAACTTTTATTGATTAATTACAATAACATTTATTATAGGAATGGTTCGCCTTGAGCTCACATTGCTAACAATCTCCCACTAGCCCACAGAACCATTCAGGAACAATCCTTAAACCCATACTCATTACATGCTGGTCGAAAACTTTTTGTGTCAAAGGTTTGGTAAGAGGATCAGCAACGTTGTCGGCAGAGGCCACCTTGGTGATGATGATATCACCACGCTTTTGTATCTCCCGAATGATGTGGTATTTCCTTTCTACGTGCTTGCTCTTCTGATGCCATCTGGGTTCCTTCGCCTGGGCAATGGCTCCCGTGTTATCACAGAGTAGCGGGATGGGAGTATCAGAGGAAGCTGCCAAGCTCCTGGACGAACTTGCGCAACCACACCGCCTCCTTTGCAGCATCCGATGCGGCAATGTATTCGACTTCTGTTGTTGAATCTGCTGTAGTGTCCTGCTTCTTGCTTCTCCAGCTCACAACACCACCATTCAACAGGAACACAAACCCTGATGTCGACTTTCGATCATCAATATCCGATTGGAAGTCAGAATCTGTATATCCCAAGACTTGGAGATCACCATCTCCGTAGACCAAGATGTAACCTTGCGTCCGTCTTAGATATTTGAATATGTTCTTTACTGCATTCCAGTGTTGTTATCCATAGCAGGATTGGTAACGACTTACCACTCCCACTGCATGGCAGATATCTGGCCTAGTGCACATCATAGCATATATTAAGCTTCCTACAACTGATGCATAAGGGCATCCGGCCATGGCTTTCTTTTCCTCAACAGTTTGAGGAGCCATTCCTTTAAACAGGTGGATACCATGTCTTAAGGGTAGGAATCCTTTCTTAGAACTATCCATACGGAATCGTTCAAGAATCTTCTTAATGTATCCATGTTGTGACAATCCCAAAATCCTCTTTTCTCGATTTCTGAACAACTTCAGGCCTAAGATGTAAGAGGCTTCTCCAAGATCTTTCATCTCAAAGGTATGGGACAACCAAATCTTCACACTGGTCATCATCCATGTATCATTCCCAATGATAAGGATGTCGTCTACATAAAGCACGATGAACACAATGGCGCTCCCACTAAGCTTCTTGTATACACAAGGTTCATCAAGATTCTGCACAAAATCATAACTCTTTATGGTTTCGTCAAATCTGATGTTCCAACTACGAGAAGCTTGCTTGAGCCCATAGATGGATTTCTTCAGCTTGCATACTTTACCATCCTCAGTCATGAAGCCCTGGGGCTGCTCCATGTAGATCTCCTCCTCGAGGTATCCATTGAGGAAAGTCGTCTTGACGTCCATCTGCCAGATGTCGTAGTCAAGATATGCAGCTATAGCCAGCAATGCCCTGATGGATTTAAGCATAGCCACAGGAGAGAATGTCTCATCGTAGTCGATGCCTTCTCTCTGTGTGTAGCCCTTGGCTACGAGCCGTGCTTTGAAAGTCTCTACTTTCCCCTCAGATCCCTTCTTTCTCTTGAAGATCCATTTACACCCAATGGGTTTTACCCCTTTAGGTGGATCCTCTAGGGTCCATACACCATTCTTATGCATGGAGTCAATTTCTGACTTCATTGCTAGCATCCATCTATCCATGTCTTGATCCGCGAGTGCTTCATCAAATGAAGTAGGATCAATGTCAGTTTCACTTCACACATGGAATCCATACCTTTCAGGTGGTGCAACCACCCTCGAACTCCTTCGAAGAGGTATGGGTGTTTCATCTTTATTTACTTCTTCAGTTTCTGGTCTTGGAAGCTCAGAATCCTCAGGGGATTCATTGAGTTCCTCTACTTCATTTTTATCTTGACCTTTAAGAAAATCATCCTCCAAAAATTTTACATCTCTGGAGACAAAAACCTTTTGGGTCTCAGGGTCATAGAGCTGGTATCCAATACCATCTCTAACATACCCAATGAAGTAACACTCACGAGTGCGAGATTCCAGCTTACTTGCGTCCACGTTCTTTGCATGTACCAAGCAACCCCAAACCCTCAAGTGCTTAACACTAGGTTTGGTTCCATACCAGAGCTCATGAGGAGTCTTAGGTACAGATTTGCTAGGAATCTTATTCAGGATATATATTGCAGTCTCTACTGCATATCCCCAGAAACTAAGTGGCAAATGTGCTTTACTCATCATTGAACGGACCATATCCATGATGGTCCTGTTGCGTCTTTCAGCAACACCATTAAGTTGGGGAGTTCCAGGAGTAGTGAGATTGGAGATAATTCCATTCTCTTTGAGGTATTCCTTGAATTCATTAGAGAGGTACTCGCCACCTCGATCAGATCGAATTCGTTTAATCTTCCTATTGATTTGGTTCTCAACCAAAGCTTTGAACTCTTTGAACTTTTCAAAGGTTTCAGATTTATGACGTAATAGGAAGACAAACCCGTATCGCGAATGGTCATCGATAAATGTTAAATAATATCGATATCCATTTCGAGTCGCGGTACTGAAGGGACTACATACATCGGTATGTATTAAGTCAATAATACCTTCGCTTCTAGTAACCTTGTTACGGAAAGGCATCCTAGTCATTTTACCACGAATACAATGTCACAGGTAGGTAAAGATTGAACCTGTAGAAAATCTAAAGGTCCATACTTTATCAATCTATTGATCCTATCAATAGATAAATGACCAAGCCTTTGATGCCAAATCATGATCGAATGATTTTCATTATTCCTGGATCTTTTAGGGTTTTTATTAGTGGTTGTAACATTCATGACATGCTCATTAATGCACAATTCATAGAGTCCTCCAGAAGTCAAAAAACCATCTGCAATATATTTATCATAATGATTTATGACTAATTTATTACAGAATAGGAATGAATATCCACTTCTAACTAGCTTAGATACAGATATTAAGTTCCTCCTGACTTCAGGTACATAAACACACTCTTTAAGTACTATGACTCTACCACTAGATAATGATAGCCGACAAGTCCCGACGGCAACTGCTGCAACACTTGCATCAGATCCCATCTGGGTGACTATCTCCCCTTCTTCAAGTTTTCTAGTTTCCTGAAACAAATACAACAAATTGCATACATGAACAGAAGCACCAGAATCAACAACCCAACTTCCTTCTCGTCCTACGAGAAAGCTGGTTTCAATGATAAAAGTAGATTTCATACCTGCTGGGGCTTTACCTTTGTCGATCGACTTCAGGTAATCCGGGTAATTACGCTTCCAGTGCCCCGGCTTCTTGCAGTGGTGACAGACGTCGGTTTTCTTCGACGCCATTAAAGTGGATGCATTGGAAGAAGAGCCAACACTTTGTCCCTTCTTCTTTCTCTTCTGGGCCGGGCCCTTCCGAGAACCTTGCTTCCGACCGCGCTTCCCTCTGACCTGTGCAGCCATTGCACTGCCAGTGGGACCATCCTTCTTCATCACGTCCTCTGCGGACTTTAATGCAGCAAGGAGAGCAACACTTGTCAATTCCAGCTTATTCATGTGGAATGACACCAGAAAGTTATTGAAAGATTTGGGCAACGACAGCAGAATGAAGTCAGCTTGCATGTCTGCATCCATCGTTGCTCCAAGAGTCTCCAGCTCCGACAAGTACCCAAACATTTTGAGTACATGTTCACGGACCGAAGTCCCTTCCTGCATCTTGCAGCGAATGAGGTCTTTCATAACATTGTACCGCTGGGTGCAGTTAATGTCACCAAACATATCTTTTAGGTTCTGCATGATCTCCTGGCAAGTACTCATCTCCACATGTTGTTTCTGAAGAACATTGGAGAGAGAACCCAAGATATAGCATCTAGACAAGACATGATCCTCGTCATACTTGTCATTGTATGCTTTATCTTCCTTAGATTTAGGGTTTTCAAGCTTGTTTTCAAAGAGCACATAGCTGATGCGCTCTGCCGAGAGTACAAGCTCCAAATTACGGATCCAATCCGAGTAATTTGGTCCGGTCAATTGGTTGACCTCCAAAAGCCTGCTCAGTGGGTTCATGGATTTCATTTTCTGAAATTGAGAATGCACTATATTAGAACATACAATCATATATTCAATCTAGTTTTATTTGATTAAGGCATTTTAAATCAAATTAGTCTTGCTATGTCAACTATGAAAGTTTATTCCCTCATTCACTTTCAAAGTAGGAGATATACTTACCGATATATCTCAAGCAAGAACTGGGATCTCCTCTTTACCTTTGTCATATCCCAATAATATGAGAACTTATGACTCCAATAAAGAGAAGTGGGAATATATTCCGCCTTGCAAGTCCAAACTTACATTTTCCCAATTCGGTCTTTAATACCCGGGCCCACCACCCCTAAGGTGATGTTGACTCGTCATTAATTGAACCAACTGTCAACAGAATTACAACTCGCTATGCGCAATCCAATATCGCCCGAATAATATGAGGACTCGATATTGGGGTCACTACGCATACGTCCTTACTCTTTCAAGAAGCGACGAGCCAGATCCAAATGGATCATATGCAGGAGCTGTCACTTCGGACAGGCGTCTCCTACACATAATATCTGGCGACGAAACTCTTCGCCTTGATGGGAGACCATGGATGTCACTTATGTGATCCTCCACCTCTTATTCAAATTTAATTAATTAACATGAATCATATTCATATAATTAATTCTTCTAAGGGAATTATCAACTCTAATCATATTAGAGTATTCTGATTGGATATAATTAATTCAATTATATTAAATTAATTATCAATCCAATTCAATCAATCAAACTTGATTTTCTTACTTGAATATATATGATATTATTCTCAAAGTACATATTAATTCGTATTTTAATAATTAAAAAAATACATCTTAATCCCTCGGACATTATCCCCGCCCTACCCGCTGTCATGGCCAGTACCGACGGGAGTGGGACGGACCGCATACGTTGCAACCCGCTACCCCAGCGATCCCCGACTAGACATCATATCCACCTCGGGAAGGATAATGCCAAATTGATTAATTTGTACTTGAGATGATCATCGGTTATTCAACCGAAATTGTACCATATAGTAAAATCAAAACATTTTTGATTATAAGGAAATTTACTAGACAAATTCCCAAATCCTATTCAAGCATCAAGTTTGAAGATTGTGGTTTCAATGATGATTCAGATCAAATCCAATCATTCAATTGGTTGGGGCCAAGTCAATTAGGCAAATAATCATGTTCCAATATTTCACATATATTATTCAAGATTATTTTACGAAATTAACAATTAATTTCACTAATTTGACAATCACTTGGTTCTAGATTAGGAATGCAATTTCAGTAATGATCCCTACTCACTAAATTGACATATCTCAATCAATTTAAATCCAAATTAGACAAACTCAATTTTCAAAGATTGCTAACTTGATTTAGTACAGAAGTCAAGTGAAGTTTCACGCATTTCGAGGCATATGATAACAGTAATTAACTCTTTAATCATGTTAAAATCTATTGTTCCCGCAATAGTGCATACATGTTCATTAAAACATCCATATCTTGAGCATACGAAATCCGATTCACGCAAACTCAGATCCTATGGTTTCCTTATTTAATGGGGAACAAAATACAAGTATTAAATTCGTGTTTAAAAAATTTAAACAGTGCCTAATTTATTTACGAAATAGATCTGCGAAATCAAATGCGATGAAAACTTTCGCTACCTAAACGAACCCAAGTCATCCTTGGTTTTTCGAATCATATTCGAAACCGCCGACCTAAGGCTCTGATACCACTTGAAGGATATGAAGAAATCCTCAAGCGCATCACGGAAGCGTGATCGTCGTATCGGATATGAAGAAGAACGACTAGTCGCACTAGTTGTTCGGTGCAGCGGAATTTAAAAAAATTATTCGATGAAACCACGTGATCCGAGAACCATTCTCAAATCGTTTCATCTATAAACACAGCAAGTATAATGCAATACCTCTTGAAGCGTGGTTGATCAAGTCTCTACAGAAAAAAACCTCCTGTCTCAAGTCCGATCGTCAGAGTAACGGCTTGCGAGCGCGGAGATGAGTCGCGGTGTCCTCGCAATCCAAGATGATCCAAGAGCGGTTGCTCCTGATCTCGTCGCACGAGATCAAGCGTCTCCTTCGTGAGTGAAGCACTCCAAGTAGACGAAGAACCGCAGAGTGTCGAAGCAGCAGCACGATGGCATGGTCGTCGACGATTCTCTCCACCAAGGTGGACGGCCACCAAGAAGAGAGGGAGAGAGAGGGATGTCGAGTATGAGAAAGAGAGAGAGAATTGTGTGCTACAATAGCATATTAAGAGAGAGCATGGTATGCCTCTCTATTTATAGGGTTTTGGGATCCATGGATCTCAATCCATGGGACATATAAAAATCAATGGATGAGATTGATTCTATGTCAATCCAATGGTCAAGATTGTTGTTGTCAAAAGCAACAACTTGTGATTTAATTTTGATTAAATATATTTGATAAATCAAATAAATATTCATACCAAATTAAAATCAATCAAATAAGGAGAGAGAAGGCAAAGGAGATATTTCTCCCACATGGAAGAGGGGACGGCCACCAATTTCCCAAGGGAATTGGGTACCGCCCCTTCCATTCCTAATGGGGAGTGCAATCTCATGATTCCCATGAGATTGCATATCTCCTTAATTTTCTCTTTACTTATTTTCCAACAACAATATGTTGGTATTTTAATTCACCAAAATAATTCTCAATTAATTTTGGGAATGTTGCAATCTTGACATTGGAATATTGTGAATCATATTCACAACCCAAAACTAAATGTAATTTTTATTTTCAATTAATTAGACAATGTGTATCCAATACACATTAATAATTAATCTACTAATATAAATTATATTTAACTCTCTCTAATATATTATAAATCACATTTATAACATATTATGAATAATTGGATATTATTATCCACATTATTCTTATCCATAATAATCAAATCACATTTAATCATATTGGTTAATTTCTCATACATCATGATAATTAAATCACATTTAATTATCAACTTCTCTTTGCTTAGATCTTATGGAATTGTTCTTAAACCATTTAAGAACAATGTTATTACTCCTCAGATACTTGGAGATAAGGACAGGGTGATTGTATTGTTCCACGTATAGTGACTTGGATATTGAGATCATATCTCAATTCCAGATCCCATGGACCTCTCATAGATGCTTGACTAATTCAAGACCGTAAACCTAATCTTCTCATTGCATCTGAATCTCATTCAGATCAATGTCCAGTATATGGACTAAGATTAGGTCACTTCTCTAATGAGAGGAGTCACTAAAATCCAGACCTGTTTCATCACTCCCTCGGAATGGAAGTGTCATGGTTATACAATCGTTTTATGATCAAATCACCCTTCAGGTATTCCTAATACCTGCACATCCTGCATACTGGAAGACTTATGATCATTATGAAGATATAGATCATTTTTACACTGTCATCTTCATAGTCTGATCATCAAGTTTCTCAATCTTGATCCTTGGGATATGGTATAGATCATGTGCTTTCACAAAGCATATATCTTTACCTTCAAATTCATATCATGCTTCTAAAGCATGATGACCATGCATGGAATTTGGTCAATCCCAATACCTCATGAGTGAGCTCATGTCTCCCGGTTCACAAGTGAACCTATATGATCCCTTTGAGAGATCATATTACTCATATGCCCTTACATGCACACCAGCTCGCCGGTATATAGACCTTGGTTAGGTCATCAACCTATTGGTCTGCCAAATGTACATACTCAGACATATAGCAATACATCTGTCTCTGGTCAGAGGATGCTTGCCTGTGATGTGACAGTATTCATCCTAGGTCTTTGGTTATCTCGATCTCGTTAAGTCAACTCATTGACTCAACTAATCTGATCATACCTCCGAATCAATATTCCCATGCAGAGGACCTGCATCAAGAGGTCGATCAGATATCAGTTTATTGAGATAGGATTGCCATCTCCTACTCAGACTGAAGATCACTACTTGTTAATCATTGGTGATGCTTGATGAGTCCTCTATCTAACTCCTTAGATATTCATCCAAGCATCAGCCTCTATGATTCAATCAATGAATCAACAGCTGTATGATTATCAAGTTGGCCATGGTACATAACCCTAATTGTACAGTGGGACCTTATAGTGCATTCATTCATTCAATATCAGAAAGGGAGTGAAACATAATCGATAACTTTTATTGATTAATTACAATAACATTTATTGTAGGAATGGTTCGCCCCGGGCTCACATTGCTAACACCATGTGCTCATTTAGAGACTATAACATGCACAAATTGGCTAATGGGCTCGAGGGCTATCTCCTCGATCCTGATTGATGCTAAAAAACATAAGGGAATGAAGGAACGGTGAACTCCAATGTAAGGCGAAGAAAGAAGCTCATATGACCTGATTCTTATAGAATCAGGGTGGCAGATGACACGAATGATGGAGAAGGTAAAGGGGAGTCTGGTGGTGGTTATGCATGGTCGGAATGAAGTGGTTTTCACACTTGACAATGGTTAGAGCTCTAAGTTCCGACTAACTTAGAACTTGGAAATTGAGCTATACTACTAGAAATCAAGCGAAATTAACAATAATCATGTGCTAAGGAAAAGAAATGCTAAATAAAACTCTAAAATCAACAGCTTAAACATGATCAAATGGACATGGGAGCAGAGAGCCTTGATCAGAACATGCTCGGTAATGGTGGATCGCTTGCCCTACTCCTTGTCCTCACCGAAGAGGCTAGGAGACTCCTCTGTCACCTAAGATTCAACTTAGAGAATCCTTTTGGTGTTACGAAGAAGGATCAAAAAGTAAAAAAAACGGATGAGCTTTATTTATAAACATGACAAGGGGAAAAGATGGAAGAGGGAATTGCATGCATATCAGAGAGAGTTAGTGGAGTCTACATGTATGGTGAGGTAAAGGGTGACGGGAAGTACAAAAATGGTGAAGAGCTTGAGGAGGTTAGGCGTATGGAGATGGCGTGAAAAATCAGTGAAGAGAGGGCTTGTAGGAGGTGTGGGACGCGTTCACGTAAGGAGGGGATGTTGGTTGATAAATCCCTGATTCTCACTCTTTATTCTTTTATCTTAGTTATTTATCTTTGCTCGAGCCTCCTCCTAGGATCCATAATCTTCACGGATCCCTAGGAAGGTGCCGATCTTCCTAGGGCTAGACATTCTTGCTCGAACATTCCAGCTCCCTGTGATTCCTATAAAGTCCCATCTCTACCTCAACAGCTCATGCTTCACCACTTCTCTTGTCCCTAGGAGTCTTCAGTGGAGTGACAACAACCAGAGGGCGCCCTTGGATCAAGGTTTGGTGGCGTCTACCCGTAGCTCAGCTACGTGGCCGGAGCGCTCTGCTGCGTCCAGCCTCCCTGCCTGCCGCAGCACGTTTGAGGTCACGATCATGTTTCCCAGCTCTTCCTGACCTCATTAAGTTTATCAGCACCTTCAGGTACTTATTCCATCCACCACATTTTCACTTTTGAATCAATCTTTCCATCTTCCTCTGCCACACAACCACCTGCTTCGACCAGCTGGTCGGAGCCTCATTACCCACCTCCATCCGTTTCGATCGACGCCCCGCTTCTACTATTATCCTCGTGCGCAGTCTGATCCCCCTTAGCTTCGACCCTCATGTCAATATTAAGGTCGCGACTCCCTTCCTTCACCTCCGTCGTGAGTCAAGCTCCATTCCCCTACGCTTCCCTCAATCTTAGCAGCAACAAATCGACCGGAGCTATGCCCTCGAGTCGCTCTACCATTTATAGGTCCTAAGGTACGTGAGGAATCCATCCTGAGCCTTCGTGTGCTCCGGTGGAGTAGCTCCAGAGCCCTCTACACCATCACGTCCATCCGATCGTTTGCTCCTCCATCGAAGCTGCTCATTCAGCGCGGACCGCCTCCACGATATTGCCTAAGCCCTTTGATTGTTCAACGGAGCTCCGGCTTTCATCTGAAGCTCGGATGAAAGTCATTGGGCCCCTATTCTTGCAAACTGGCTCCCTACCGTCG
The DNA here is from genome assembly GCA_037367405.1 of Ottelia alismoides. Classification (NCBI taxonomy): domain Eukaryota; kingdom Viridiplantae; phylum Streptophyta; class Magnoliopsida; order Alismatales; family Hydrocharitaceae; genus Ottelia; species Ottelia alismoides. The sequence goes on from JAZKJV010001317.1 coordinate 423,430, forward strand.
GATGAGCTTCACTCCTACCAAATTACATCAGAACCGCCGACCAGATCAGCTTTTGGACCGTTGGATCTGGTGCTCCCTAACAGATCTACACCACACATACCCGACATTCCTGGAGCGTCCGATCTGACGCCTCCAATCGATCTGCGTCGTACGCTCGCACCTCCACCGTAGCTCGCCACGTGCCACCCCACACACTCCTCACGTGCCTCAGAGTACTTTGCATCTTTCACCCCATCACTTTTATGTTTTACTATTTAGTTCTGTAAATAAAGTTGTAGTTTGGTTTTTTTGCATGTAAACCCTTGTTATTTCTAGTATCTGCGTTTTATTCACGTTTGTAGGAACTCTCGTGCCATCCCACGTGCTTTTCTAATATATTTGCATGTTTTATTCTGAACTTCAGGAATGTTATGCTTTGAGCATAACTTTTCTGATAATTGCATTTATACCCATATGCATGAGTTTTTGGGCATGTGCCTGAATACCCTAGGCTTTTTGCATTATTCGCCCAGAGATTTTTATATGTGTTATCAATTGTTCTGAAACTTTCTCATAATTACAACTAGGTCCCTACAAGTTGTGCATTATCTTTGATCAAATAAGTACATAATTAATTCCAGAAATCTGATAAAATACACGTAATATTTATGGTAATTTTTGTGAACTGATTTAATATTGTTGATACTTTCTAAAAGTTAAAAACCACCAAAAAACTCACTATCTGTTGTATAGAATACATAAAAATTATAAAAACTACGAACATAATTACAAAAAATTTACTGTTCGCTTGTTTTTGTGTGATTTACTTCTAGCACCATTTTTGTTGCAAAAATCATCATAAAACCCCTTAAAATTATAAAGACTGAAAAACTTGTAAAAATCATTAAAAATTCTAAAAAATAAACAAAATTTATAGTTTTAGATCTGATTGTCACATTTTACTTTTATCTTCTAAAATTTCATATCCAGGACATTAGGACATTTAAATATTTTTAGTTTGTAATTTTGTCATGGTTGTGCACTACTTACGTATTTTGCTCTTATTTGTTTTTTATAAAATAATATAAAAAATGGAAAATCCCAAGAAAATTACCAAAAACATTTGGATATTTAGAAAACATAAAAATATTTTTGTTTCTGATTTTTGAGTATTTATGGTCTTAATAAAAGTTTAAGAGATTGTGTTGGTTTTCTTCTTTGCTTGTTTTCTTTCCTTGAATAAAAACCACAAAAATTTGCAAAATTAAAATTAGCAAAAATGTGCCTTTTATTTTCTGATTACCGACAACTTCATACATTTCTGTGCTCCTTGAGTTCGACCCTGGTCATTATACCAGGTTAAAATGAAATAGCAGAGACTGCTAACACTGTTTTGACTGCCTTTACTTTGTTGCTTGAATGGTTTCTTATTTTTCTTGATGACACTTAGCCTCGTGATTAGGGACTCAACGACCTTCTTATTATTTGATTTCCTAGCCTCGTGATTAGGGACTCAACGACCTTCTTATTATTTGATTTCCTAACTGATGAATACCCATTCATCACTCTTTATTCTTCTATTTTAGCTACAAAAACCTTTTCAAATACATGTAGATATGTGTAAATACAAATAATTACCAAAAGCATGCATTGTGTAAAAACCTATAATTAGCATGTTTTTGTGCACAAAATAAAAGAATAAAGAGCAAAAAGAAAAAGAGGGAAATATTTAGAATAAATATTGAGCAACCTAACCCAAGGGAGGGCTCAGCATGGGCCTGACCGCATAAAAGCCAAAGTAGAGGGAGATAGGGGCTCACATATGTGTATATACTTCTGTAAATAAAACTATATATTTTCCTCACCCAAAAATATACTTGTACATATTGTGTGTATATACTATTAAAAACAAAATAAAAAGATAAAAATCAAAAATTCAAAAATACCCTTTTTCACCATGTGTATAAACCACATCATTGCATTTATTTAACCTTGTAAATAAATTCATTTATTTTCTAAACTTTTTGTGAATATTTTATGACATATTTTGTAAATAAAATAAATAAAAAGAAACAAAATAAAAATCAAATAAAAATTACAAAATTGAAAATACAAAAATACATTGTACTAATACCATGTATATAAATGTATTCAAACATTTATTTCACCCTTGTATATAAGTAATAAAAATAAAATAAAAATATTCTTTTATTCCATATTTCATGTTGTAAATAAATAAAATACAAATAAGCATAAAAATACATAAAAATAACAAATAAAAAAAAATCAAAAATAAAATCCATATAGTGTACATATACCTATATATAGAGCTAACCTCTTTTTATTTCCAAAAATTAATTAAAAATCACCAAAAAATAGAAAAAAATAAAAGAAAAATATTTCATGTTTTGAGTTTTATTTAATTCGACCTATTTCTGCCCTAAAATAATAAAACAAAAACCGGGCACACGTGGCAGCTTCTGGTTGGTCCACGGGGGAATGTTGACCCCGGTCAACTCCCCCGCGACCTACTTCCTTTTCTGGAAGTCGCGTGCCGCGCCTTCTTCCCCGATTTTTCCCACGCGCTCCAGGCTGTCACCCACTCAACCCCCGCGCCCGGATTCTTCGCCATTCATCCCTCTCCCTCGCCGGATCCTTCGCCACGAAATCGAAGCTTTCCATCGCTGTCCACCCTCAACCCTAGTCGCCCGGTCACTCTATATATTCTTCCCCTCCGCCGCCTCCGCGCCGCATCTTTGGACCCTCTCCTTCTTCCCCGTGACCTCCATTGGCTCCGCAAGAGTGACAGCGAGCGTTAGCCCTTGTTGCAGTGAGGTGAGGAGGCGTATCCTTTGATCCGGCGTACTCCGCCGTTCTTGCTCCGCCGCCGGCGTTGAGCACCGAGCTTCAGGCCTTGACGCCCTTCGAAGCTACGACCCGGAGATAGCCACGCTCCAGCACAGTCTCCAGCATCCATCAGGTAGCCTTAGTTCTTCCCCATTTCTTCTAATTTTAGATTACGCCCAAATCACATCTCCGACGCATCTCGCCGATTCCGGCCACCTCGCGTATCATCTCGACCTTCCGACCCTACCATCACCTTCGCCGTACCCTCACGCACCTTCTTCACCCATTCGCACAACCCAGATCGCACAGGATCTGGGATTCGAGCTCCACCGCCGTCGCCTCGCCGGAGCTCTTCCGCCCCACAGCACAGACCACCTTCACTCCGCCTTCTTGGGTCGAGGCACTTTGCCCTCGACCCGCGAAGCGTTCTGGTTGCTTTGCAGGACCAAAGGGAGGCGTCTGAGGCTTCCCAACTTCAGGCCAGGAGCTTCAGCTCCGCCGGCCTTGCTCGAGCTCCTCGGAGCTTGGCTCGCCCGTCGGAGACCACCAGCAGACGCGGGAGCCTTCCGCGATTCTTCTCCGATCTCCAGAAGGCTCACCGGAGGATCCTAGCGCAAGCACGAGCCCGGCGAGTCTCGCCGGGGAACTGTTCTTCGTGGACCCTCCATCGCCGTCCGATCGTCCTCACCGCTCCAGATCAGATCTTGGCCGTCCGATCGAGGAGAAGCTTCCACCGTCAGATCCGAGGAGACGCCATCTGGAGCGCCCACCATCTGCAGCCGTCCGATCCACACGTGGCGCGCATCCAACGACTCCATTTAATAAAGGGTAATTTACCCTTAGGCCCTTATCTTTGCTTTATTTCGTTTCAGTCCTGTAAGTCGTCGAGTCAGTTGTTTAATTTTTGGGTTATTTGCATCAAGGACCTTGCGCTTTATTTTAATTGCATTTATACCCCTGCCAGTAGAGACCCACGTGCTTTGGCACGTGTTTTGTTGGGTTATTTGCATAATGAATCCTGTAGTTCTGGTTGTTATGTATTGAATGAAAAGTTTTGTTTATTTGCAAATATACCCCTGTGAGCACTTTATATGCGCATGTGCGTTATATATTTGGGTAAATTGCATATAAGCCCCTGGACTTTTGATACGAGTTATCAATAAGTCCTTGGAACTTATTTTTATTACATTTAGGTCCTTGAGTGCCCCCAGGCACGTGCTTGGCACGTGACTTCTTGGGTATTTTGCACCAGGACCCCAGAACTTTTGGGTATTTGCACTTAGGTCCCTGTGCACAGTGCCCCCTTGTTCTTTTTGAATAAAATATCAAACGACCTCCAAATCCAATGAAATTTTGACACATGGCTCCTGCCATGGTGTAGGAATTTCTATGATTTTTGGGGACATTTTTGATTTCATTTATTATTTTTAAAAATTCAAAAACACTCTTTTTTGCCACTGTTTGACTTTAAAAATACCAAAAAAATATAAAAACTCCATTAAAAATTCTAAAAAAAATTAGACATTGTTGTTTACTGGTTGTTTGATTTTCCAGCCATTTTTGGTGGTTTTTCATCACCTAAAAACCTTAAAAATTGAAAAACCCCTAAAAACCCATAAAAATTGTAATAAATAAATTAAAAATCCAAAAACAATAATTAGGGTGCCTAAATTTTCCTTGTTCTTCATAGTTTATAGGAAAATTACCTTCAGGGCTTTTTGAGAACCAAAATTATTTTATTTTTGGGTCTTAAGCCTTGCTGGACAGTACCCTATTTTTGTTGCATTGTTTGATTTTTAATAAATAATTCACCCATTAGAAAATTTCCAAAAATTCACCAAAAACAGTAAAAAACTTGAAAAACCTAAAAACCAATTTTCTGGAATTTTTGCTTCATTCTTGTGTGTTGTATAAATTGTGGAAGTTGCATTGTTTTCCCTTCCCTCTTATTTTCTTATCTTTTAAAAATCTAAAAAAAAATTATAAAAACAAATAAAAACCAAAAAAAGACTCTCTTGGATTTCTGACTACATCGTAGGCTTTTTAAGCCAATCTGTGCTCCTTGTGTTCGACCCTGGGAGCTATACCAGGTTAATCCTATAGCTAGATCGCTCTTCCTTGTGCTTGCTTGTTTTTATCTTATTTGAGTGATTGATTTTTCTTGACTGACGCATTCGAGTGACTGAGGTCGCAACGACCTAATTTTCATACCTTTACCTTAGTCGCATCGGTTTTCGCGTCGTCAGAATGGCGCCGTTGCCGGGGAGCACGGCTTTGTAGTCAGTTTTCATTTTTCTATTTTTGTCTCTCTACATTATTATTGTTTTCTGACCATCTCTTTTTGATTTTTGTGCGAGGTACTACTTGGACGACTTGGAGCTTACTATTTAGAGGACCCGCGCAGGAGGAAGAGAGAGAAGAAGAAATTTTCTGTTTAGAGAGAGAGAGAGAACTAAACTTGTTGTAATAATTTAGACTCTCAGACTGTGGACACTTGTAAACTTAGCGGGTCTGTTTCGCCGAGCACCGGTGTGCTCGGGGGACCCATTCGGATTTTCGCGGCTTTTATTGTGGTTTTGATAGCTAGCTGCCTTTTCCGGTGTTTACGCGGTTTTACTCGAGCCCCTAGATTTAGGAATTTCTGTTGATTGTGACGTAGATATCTAAGGCCCAACACTTAATAGAATATCTGTTCCTATAGAACGTAATTGGACCTTGATAAAATTCACTGAAAAAGTTAGTTTAATTGGATTTGAGACCACGTGCCGTGAGGAGTCACATACAGCGCTGGTAGGACCCGTTGTGGCGGGCACCGAGTGACTCCCAAGATCGGACTCCGGACTCGATTCCGTTAGCTAACTATTGTTCTTCACGATCAATAGAAGTTGCTCATCTAGGACTCGGTTTCTCCTCGTTGCATCATTTAGGTAGTTTAATTCTGTATTTAAATTCTGCGCGGATCACTTGCATGTAGAGTGCTGGAGACAAGGTACGCATTTCTTTCTCTGCATGCATCATTGATTTTTTCGCGCATCGGCTTTTTCGTCTTCTCCCCCTGTGTTTCGGCTTAATCATCAGGAGAATCGGAAAAACCGTTAGGCCGCTTGTATTTATTTTTAAAAAAAAATTATTAAGAAAAACAATAAAAATTGGGACTGGATAACATTATTGACCCTAAAAGACACTCACATTAAAAATTTGTCTTGGGGAGAGCAACCCCCTCATTGTTTGGTTTGATTGTGCGAGAGAGTGACCCGAACACTAGGTAAAGCCCTCCGGTGCTCATCTTGACTGATTACCGACTCTTCTGTGCGGGACAGTCGGTTGAGAGAGTATCGGGTATCCCAGCAGGTCACGTAATCGCTCTGATATCTTGTGTGTTCACCAAATAAAAATTGACAAGAAAAATTGACCGAGCTTTCACGGTCTTCAGATTGTGTGGAGTTGGTGAACAAGGGGTTTGCTTGCAATCATATTTTCTCCAGATCTCATCCGCCCAACTCGCCAAGATCAAGATGATGGGTAGACGATCTCTTAGGCAGCCTCTGGCTGCACCGCTTTCAGGCGCATCTCCTTCATCATCTAGGTTGGCCCGTGAGAGTCGAGACCCGCTCTCCGGTCCCGAGTTCGATTCCACCCTGTTCCCCCTCGACCCCCTTTCTTTTCCGACTGAGAGACATGAGCCCGAGGAAAGACTAATTGATTTGACAGAACCTGAGTTGGGCTCATCTGATTTTGCAGACGTCACTATGGCTGGAGCCGGTAGTTCAGACGATCGCCAGCCCGAACATTTTGTCTTAGACCAGGGGGCGATCAACTCCACCCTGATCGCGTCATTAGAGACGGTTCAGCAACAGTTACGCGATCAGGGGGCTTTCATGATAGAGATGAGAAGGGAGATGGAGCGTCTCCGAAGAGAGCGAGAAGAGCCGAGCGAGCCTGAGGACATTCCTGACGCTGATGCAGAGGCAGCAGCCGCAGCAGCAGCTGCCGCAGCGGCAGCCGCCGCCGGAGGAGGACCACCGAGAACGATGCGGGAGCTACACAACCCCGGATCTACACTGATGCATCATTGGGTGGTTGTACCTGCCATCGTGGGGGATTTCAAGTTCCCTCCGAACACCCTGCAGATGCTCCCCCATTTTCACGGGCTTGCCACTGAGGAACCCCATCTCCACCTCCAGGAGTTCTTGATGATCTGCAGTACTGTCCACGACCGTCATGTGGACCAAGATACGATTAGAATGATGGCCTTCCCTTTTTCACTGGCAGATAGAGCAGCCGCCTGGCTGAAACATCTAGGGAAGTTTGTTTACACCTGGGATCAGCTCCGCACCGAGTACTTGAACAAGTACTATCCACTCGGGCGGACGAATGCAGCGAGGGCCCTGATCAACAACTTCTCCATGCTCCCTAACGAGCAATTTCACGAGGCATGGGAGAGGTTCAGAGAGCTTCTGGATAGATGCCCACACCATGACATCTCGAAGCCGAACCTAGTTCAGAGCTTCTTTAGTGGGATGACACCAGAGCTTCAGGGTCTGGTGAATGCTTCTTGCGGCGGGTCCTACTTTGCCAAGGACCACAACCAAGTCTGGGCCATCTACGAAGAGATGGCAGAAAATTACATGGTGATGTCCCAGACTCGGTTGTACACTCAGAGATCTCAGCAGCCGCCAGGACCCGTGCAGTATCAGCGGATAGCACGGGTTGATGCAGGTCCATCCAGTTCATCCACAGTTACGGCCGCACAGGCAGAGTCGGCCACTGCGGACATGGGGATTATCAGCGAGAAGTTGGACCGCATGGAAATCATAGAGAAGAAGCAGTGCCAGGGCATAACTCAGATGGAGCAAATGGCACAAACTCTGAGCGACATGAAGACCCAGCTCTTGTGTCTTCAGGAGGCACAGACGGCTCCTCAGCCCCGTCTTCTGTCGCGAGGCGATTCCGGCAGCAGCCGCAGCTCGTCCCAGCGCTCCAGCTCCTTGCAGCAGCCTAGACAAGTTCACCTTGTACAGGCGGAGCCGTACCAGCAGCAGCAGCCTTCTTACCAGTCACCACCATCTCCGGACTTACAGATGGTGGTATATCAGCCGGATCAGCCTCTGGATGTACTCCCACCAGCCCCATACGATGCAGAGCCGTTGATGGATGTCAACGGGATTTGGTATGACCGTCCTCAACCTGGAATCCGACGAGACCATCCCGGATTCAGGTGGGGGAATGGGGGCAACCAACCCCAGCAGCAGCCAGCCGGTCAGGGAGGGCAGTACTCCCAGCAGAGAGATCACCAGCAGCCCCCTGCATATCAGCCACACCAGCCATCATCCTTCGTACCTCGTCCCTATCAGCAGCAGGGACAGAATTGGAGACGTGAGCAGCAGGCTCACCAGCAGCAGCATCATTCCTCTTACCCCTCTCAGCCTCAGCAGCACCAGGTCCAGCAGCCTCATTACCAGAGAGGCAACCCGTCGGGCTCCCATGAGAGCCCCGCCACGGATGACTTAGCCCGCCTCTTCACAGAGCAGCAGGCTACATTTAGACGGGAGATGGACGAGTTCCGCCAGGAGATGCGGGACCTGATGAGAGGGAAGGCCGCCATCCCTGCGCAGATCGAGCCGAATCCGAATAATTTGAAGAGGAAATCTGAGCAGGTAGTTCACACTGAGCCTACCACTTCTAGTGACTCATTTGATGATACATCTTCGGATTTATTTGATGCTGATTTTGTCACACTTAGGAGCGGTAGAAGACCAGCAGGCGGCGCCTCATCTGAGCGACCACACGAGGATCCATCTAGAGCGCCAGATGAGGAAGAGGAGAGCGGTACTGAAGCCGCACATCATGATGACGGTGGTACTGATGCCACCCGAGATGCTGATTCCACCGGCGGTACTGAGGCCGCCGTGTCACCACATAGAGGAGGTGGTACTGACGCCACCAGCAGAGCCGAGCCAGCCCGCGGTACTGAGACCGCAAGACGTCTAGTCATGGAGCCAGCTAGAGGTGGTACTGAGGCCACCAATATTCATGTTGATAGAAATGTTGTTTTTCCTCGCATGAATGTATCTCGGAACTCTGATTTGAATAAAGGAAAAGGTTTAGTTTCTTTTGATCCCACTGTGGTGAATGATGTTTGTGAGGATCCGGTCATCGAACCATCTAGGCCTATTCCTAGTCCTCCATCTGAGAAGGACCCTGTGATCCCCTTTCCTAGAGCCCTTGAGTTGGGGAAGGGGAAGAAAAAAGAAAAAGATCCAAAAAAGAGAGAGCAGGAGGAGTTCAGCCAGAGCATGATAGACCGATTTCACATCCAGCTGACCCTCAATGAGGCTTTGCAACACATCCCTCTTCTTCAGCGATCCTTGAGAGATAAGACCACAGTCAGAAGGACGAAGAGGAACAAGACCGCAGAAATTCATGTGTTGACAAAAGCCACGTGTTACGCGATCCAGAACCATCTGCCGACTAAGAGGCCAGATTTAGGGGCCCCGTATGTCAGATGTCATATTAGTGAGCAGAGGTTCGACCGTACTCTCTTAGATAGCGGATCGTCGATCAACCTTCTTCCGGCAGCCCTTCTCGACCACTTAGAGTTGGGCACTCTTGTACAGAGCAGGACATACCTTCAGTTTGCTGATCGGTCTGTCAAGAGGCCAAAGGGGTTGTTGCGAGACGTTGTTGTCACGATTCAGGGTTTGCAATTCCCCGTGGACTTCGTAGTGCTGGACATGGAGACCCCTGATTCGTTGACCGATTCCCCCATCATCCTCGGTCGCCCGTTTTTGGCCACAGCCAAAGCGGTGACTGACCATGACAGTGGGAAGGTATTCTTTCGCGTCCAGGGCGAGAGTGTACAAATAGAGACGGTTAAGGACCACAGAGCCAGAGCTAGATCCCGCTCACATGGCAGTACAGATTCAGAGCAGCTGACAGATGCAGAGCCAGACATCCACCAGGACTGTGATTTTGTGATCACAGATGATGAGGCCGTTTGGGCAGATCCTGCAGCACAGACCATCCTCTCATATTCAGATACATCTGATGCAGAGATGATAGCAGAGGATAGTCTGGAGAGCACAGCCTTGGTTCAGGATACTATTGAGTCAGCAGAGTCGGACCTCGATCGCGACACGATTTCTAGTGATGGTGGTACTGAGGCCACCCTGCTCTATGGTGGTGCTGATGCCACCTTGTTCTCCGGTGGTACTGATGCCACCGAGTCTGATATAGATCCCTCGGATTCAGAATCTGATTGGGCAGATTGTGATGATCAGATGCCAGATCTGGATCCATCTGAGCCTATAGATGAGGAGGAGGTAGAGGCGGAGCAGACCAGAGACAATATAGAGGACCCGCCTTCTCCAGATCCAGTTTGTGAGAGTTCGTTATCATTTTCCCAGGCAAATTTGGCAGAATTGTCCGCATATGCACATCTTCTTCAGAAGCCAGATTTGCCAGCACATAGCTGTCCAGAGCTAAAGCCGCTCCCTACTTCGCTGAAGTATAGATTCCTTGCGGGAGAGTCTGAGATGTACCCAGTTATCATCTCTGCTGATCTGACTGGAGAACAAGAATCCCGTCTGATGGAGGTTCTTGAAAAGAACCGCAAGGCAATTGGATGGAGCGTAGCAGATCTCCATGGGATTAGTCCCTCGTTGTGCTCCCACCATATCTATCTCGAGGAAGGGGCGAAGCCGTCACGTGAGTTCCAGCGGCGCCTGAACCCCAACCTAAGAGAGGTTGTTATGAAGGAAATATCAAAATGGTGGAGTGCAGATTTTATTTATCCCATTTCCGACTCCAAGTGGGTGAGCCCCTTGCATGTGGTGCCCAAGAAGACGGGCATCACTACTGTGATCAGTGAGTCGGGAGAGGAGATCGCTACACGAGTACCCACCTCTTGGCGGGTCTGCGTTGACTACAGGAGACTCAACCAGGCCACCAAGAAGGACCATTTCCCCCTGCCTTTTATTGATCAGATCATAGAGAGACTGGCAGGGAAGAGCCATTATTGCTTCTTAGATGGGTACTCAGGCTACAACCAGGTAGCCATCGCTCCTGAGGATCAGGAGAAGACCACCTTTACCTGTCCCTTCGGTACCTACGCTTTTCGACGCATGCCATTTGGGCTATGTAACGCCCCTGCGACTTTTCAGAGATGCATGCTGTCGATATTTTCGGACATGGTAGGGGAATGTTTGGAGGTCTTCATGGACGACTTCTCGGTTTACGGCGACGGATTCGATTCCTGTCTTGACTGCCTAGACCGAGTGCTTCAGCGATGTATTGCTACCCGGTTAGTTCTATCTTGGGAGAAGAGTCACTTCATGGTGACTCAAGGGACGGTGCTTGGCCACATCATCTCCAACAGAGGCATGGAGGTTGATCCGGCCAAGGTCGATGTCATTAGAAAACTCACACCGCCGTCCAATCTGAAGCAGTTACGGTCATTTCTGGGGCACGTTGGTTTTTACAGGAGATTCATTCATGATTTCAGCAAGATTGCCCGACCGTTGACTGACCTCTTGACGAAAGACACCGAGTTCCTTGTCGATGACAAGTGTCTTTCGTCCTTTGAGACTCTCCAGCAGTGTGTTATTGAGGCTCCTGTCCTTCAGCCACCCGATTGGTCTCTCCCATTCGAGATCATGACGGACGCCTCTGATTTTGCCGTAGGGGCCGTGCTAGGACAGAGGAGGGATGGAGTACCATTTGCGATACACTATGCTAGTCGCACATTGGATTCCGCCCAGCGGAATTATACAGTCACAGAGAAGGAGATGCTAGCAGTAGTGTTTGCCCTAGATAAATTCAGATCATATATCATTGGATCCCGAGTGACCTTGTACACAGATCACACCGCCATCAGGTACCTCATGTCAAAGAAGGATGCCAAGGCCAGACTTACTAGATGGATCCTTCTACTCCAGGAGTTCGATATTGAGATCAAGGATAAGCCTGGAGTCAAGAATGTGGTGGCGGACCATTTATCCCGATTAGAGCAGCCTGAGGATTCTGAGCAGATTGATCCCATTTGTGATACCTTCCCAGATGAGGCGATCCTTGCTATCGCCTCACTCCCGTGGTATGCCGATATTGTGAACTTTCTCGTTGCTGGGAAAGTCCCACAAGATTGGCCCAGGCAGAAGCTTGAGACCTTCTTTGCGAAGGCCAAGTCCTACCACTGGGAGGATCCCATCCTTTACCACGAAGGAGGGGATAACATCTGGCGTCGGTGTATTCCTCAGGAGGAGCATCATAGTGTCCTCACTTACTGCCACAAGCTTGAGGCAGGAGGACATCATTCTGGGAGGAGAACGGCACAGAAAGTGCTCCAATCCGGCTTGTGGTGGCCTACACTCTTCAAGGACTCTGATGAGTTCGTGAAGAGGTGTACTGACTGTCAGAGGATGGGCACTTGTGGACAGCGTGATATGATGCCGATGCAGCCCATTCATTTCTGTGAGGTTTTTGACGCATGGGGCATCGATTTCATGGGTCCATTCCCTAAGAGTCAGGGATTCGAGTACATTCTGTTGGCCGTAGATTATGTTAGTCGTTGGGTTGAGGCTATCCCCGCCCGAGCCGCAGATGCGAAGACAGTTTGCAGATTTTTGAAGAAGCACATCATCACGCGGTTCGGGGTTCCACGAGTTCTGATTTCTGACGGGGGATCTCATTTCATCAACGACCAGGTGAAGGCACTTGCTAGAGAATTCGGCATAGACCATCGTGTTGCTACACCATACCATCCACAGACGAATGGTCTAGCTGAAGTGTCGAATAGGGAGATCAAGAATATTTTGCAGAAAGTCGTCCGCCCTGACCGAAAGAATTGGTCACAGCTTTTGGACTCGGTCTTGTGGGCATATCGGACGTCTTTCAAGACTCCATTGGGTACATCTCCCTTTCGCCTCGTTTATGGCAAGCCATGCCATCTACCTGTCGAGCTGAGGCACAAGTCACTCTGGGCAGTTACAGACATATTGATGGATCCAAATGGTATAGGAGACCAAAGGAGGGCAGAGTTAGCCGCCTTGGAAGAGCTTAGAGATGCAGCTTTCTCAAGCAGCCTACATTATAAGGAGAAAGTCAAAGAGTGGCATGATTCTCATATCAGCCACAAGCATTTTGAGATTGGACAGAAAGTATGGCTGTTTGATGCGAGGCTTAGATTATTTCCAGGGAAGCTACAGAGCAAATGGAAAGGACCCTACTTAGTCAGAAAGGTACACGATAACGGTAGCATTGATATATCTGAGTTATCTTCTGAGAGTACCTTCCGAGTGAACGGCCAGCGGCTCAAACCATTTCTAGATCATGATCCGCGGGACGTTATTATTGCTGCTATTCATTTTGCGTGAGATGTGGTCTTTTGACTCACATCTTTTACATCTCACGCCTGATTTTCACTGTTCCTACACCTGTATAGATCCAGTTGTCCATATCATTCTATTCTTTAGTCCCACATCCCGTCTTTCATCTTATGATTATGCTATACTTAGGGTGTACTTTACCCTAAGTATAGGGGGGATGTCAGACCTGTGAGTATTCTTTTCATTCTTTCTGCTCTTGTTTTTGCTGCCTATACTTAGGGATATTTTACCCTAAGTATAGGGGGGGCAGATTCTGTATCTTCTTCACTCGGCTTTCCCTTCATGTACAGCTTTCTATACTTAGGATTAGTTAATCCTAAGTATAGGGGGAAACCACCGAGTTCTTCTCATTCTATTCATTTATTCGTTCCTGTACTTAGCCATTCCTTTTCACTTCCCTTTTGCTAAGCACGAGTTATGTCTTCTTCATCGCTCTTGATCACTCTGAGGACATCGTTCGAGCTAAGTATAGGGGGGGGGTGTATATATTTTATATATACTTTAGCCATAACTCGTACTTTGTGTGAGTGTGTTAATAAATAAAATGGCTAAAAATCACAAAAATTAAAAAATTTTCATGAACATAAACCTCTTTTATTCTTGCACATACATAGCTAGTGTATAAAGTATTTTTGTAAAAATGATTTCAAAAATCTTTTGTGTAAAGCTTGTGTAAATATTTTGTATCAAAATTATGTATATAGTACAAATTTTTTTCAAAATGTTTTGAAAATCAAAAGTTTGCAAAAATCTTGTGTAAATGTGTGTAAATATCATTTTGCAAAACTTGCACTTCATGCATCATTCATTCATGATTTCAAAACATTTTTCAAAAATTTTTGCATGATTGTAAAATATTTGTAAATAGCATCTTTTGTACATATATGTATATAGTTTTTCCTGGATGAGAGTTGACATTTAGACTAAGCCTGGAATTAAATTGAGAAATGGAGCTTGAATAAGATCTTAATCCACTTAACTTCAAGAGGAACCTTGTAGGACTTAGGGTTAAGGCTTTTCAGGTCCATAAGGACTTAATTCTTGGAGTCCACTAGGCTATGAGCATATGTCATCTTGATGAGCCTAAGTAGAGCACTTAACAACTCACGCATGACTCTCAGAGACAATGGCTTCACTTGCACCTGCACTTTACACATGGCTCTCCATGGATGAGGTGGTGAGGAGGCAGTTTCCTTTGGCTTGGGGTAGCATATGAGGGTAGTACTTCTAGGCGGAACCTCTCTTCTTCTTATAGTGAAGGAAGTGCACCTCAACTTGGTCTAGTGGTGTTGAAAGCTAAAGACAGAAGCTGTGGGTTGCAATAAAGCTTCAAAAGAGGGATAGTCTACTGGCTCAAGGGGAAATTTCTTATATATGCTGCACCATGTAGATATGTGTACAGAAGTCTTGAAAAAAAAAAAATGCAAAAAGAACTCCAAAAAAGTGGTGGGTCGGATTGAAAATTTAATAACCCCACCGGAGTGAAAAGCAAAAGCTTATGGTATCATGTTACATCTCATGAAGCTTGCAGCGGGAGACTTTAGCTACACCGGCTAAGCTTCCAAAACTCTATACTTCTACCCCCTCTTCTTGAGCCGGTTGCACTTGAACTTAGAAGGGAATACCCCGCTTCTCGAGGAAAGAGTTGCTAGACTGAGGCATTAGAGTTACCAGGTTGAGGGAGGTTGTCTCTTTGTTACTTCTGAGGTGGGGAGCCACATATCACCTACACTGCATGGAAAGATTCATGGTCATTAGAGTTTGTGTATGTAGACTTGTTCTGATCTGGTTTATTGAGGAGTCTTGTCCATAGATTGGTGGAACTTGGAGGCTGTTGAGTTTTAGGCTTAAGTCCAAATAAGGTTCCGACACATTAATAATCCAAAGATCTGATCGAGCTCCATATTTCAATTTAATGAAGGAAAATTTAATAAGTCAACCTTGATCCATGTACATCCTCTTTTTCTTTTCTTTTTCTTTCTTTTTCACTTCTTTTTCAAATAAGTGTTTGCTAAGGGACTAGCAAAGTTAAAGCATAGGGGGTGATGAATACCCATTCATCACTCTTTATTCTTCTATTTTAGCTACAAAAACCTTTTCAAATACATGTAGATATGTGTAAATACAAATAATTACCAAAAGCATGCATTGTGTAAAAACCTATAATTAGCATGTTTTTGTGCACAAAATAAAAGAATAAAGAGCAAAAAGAAAAAGAGGGAAATATTTAGAATAAATATTGAGCAACCTAACCCAAGGGAGGGCTCAGCATGGGCCTGACCGCATAAAAGCCAAAGTAGAGGGAGATAGGGGCTCACATATGTGTATATACTTCTGTAAATAAAACTATATATTTTCCTCACCCAAAAATATACTTGTACATATTGTGTGTATATACTATTAAAAACAAAATAAAAAGATAAAAATCAAAAATTCAAAAATACCCTTTTTCACCATGTGTATAAACTACATCATTGCATTTATTTAACCTTGTAAATAAATTCATTTATTTTCTAAACTTTTGTGAATATTTTATGACATATTTTGTAAATAAAATAAATAAAAAGAAACAAAATAAAAATCAAATAAAAATTACAAAATTGAAAATACAAAAATACATTGTACTAATACCATGTATATAAATGTATTCAAACATTTATTTCACCCTTGTATATAAGTAATAAAAATAAAATAAAAATATTCTTTTATTCCATATTTCATGTTGTAAATAAATAAAATACAAATAAGCATAAAAATACATAAAAATAACAAATAAAAAAAAAATCAAAAATAAAATCCATATAGTGTACATATACCTATATATAGAGCTAACCTCTTTTTTATTTCCAAAAATTAATTAAAAATCACCAAAAAATAGAAAAAAATAAAAGAAAAATATTTCATGTTTTGAGTTTTATTTAATTCGACCTATTTCTGCCCTAAAATAATAAAACAAAAACCGGGCACACGTGGCAGCTTCTGGTTGGTCCACGGGGGAATGTTGACCCCGGTCAACTCCCCCGCGACCTACTTCCTTTTCTGGAAGTCGCGTGCCGCGCCTTCTTCCCCGATTTTTCCCACGCTCCAGGCTGTCACCCACTCAACCCCCGCGCCCGGATTCTTCGCCATTCATCCCTCTCCCTCGCCGGATCCTTCGCCACGAAATCGAAGCTTTCCATCGCTGTCCACCCTCAACCCTAGTCGCCCGGTCACTCTATATATTCTTCCCCTCCGCCGCCTCCGCGCCGCATCTTTGGACCCTCTCCTTCTTCCCCGTGACCTCCATTGGCTCCGCAAGAGTGACAGCGAGCGTCAGCCCTTGTTGCAGTGAGGTGAGGAGGCGTATCCTTTGATCCGGCGTACTCCGCCGTTCTTGCTCCGCCGCCGGCGTTGAGCACCGAGCTTCAGGCCTTGACGCCCTTCGAAGCTACGACCCGGAGATAGCCACGCTCCAGCACAGTCTCCAGCATCCATCAGGTAGCCTTAGTTCTTCCCCATTTCTTCTAATTTTAGATTACGCCCAAATCACATCTCCGACGCATCTCGCCGATTCCGGCCACCTCGCGTATCATCTCGACCTTCCGACCCTACCATCACCTTCGCCGTACCCTCACGCACCTTCTTCACCCATTCGCACAACCCAGATCGCACAGGATCTGGGATTCGAGCTCCACCGCCGTCGGCCTCGCCGGAGCTCTTCCGCCCCACAGCACAGACCACCTTCACTCCGCCTTCTTGGGTCGAGGCACTTTGCCCTCGACCCGCGAAGCGTTCTGGTTGCTTTGCAGGACCAAAGGGAGGCGTCTGAGGCTTCCCAACTTCAGGCCAGGAGCTTCAGCTCCGCCGGCCTTGCTCGAGCTCCTCGGAGCTTGGCTCGCCCGTCGGAGACCACCAGCAGACGCGGGAGCCTTCCGCGATTCTTCTCCGATCTCCAGAAGGCTCACCGGAGGATCCTAGCGCAAGCACGAGCCCGGCGAGTCTCGCCGGGGAACTGTTCTTCGTGGACCCTCCATCGCTGTCCGATCGTCCTCACCGCTCCAGATCAGATCTTGGCCGTCCGATCGAGGAGAAGCTTCCACCGTCAGATCCGAGGAGACGCCATCTGGAGCGCCCACCATCTGCAGCCGTCCGATCCACACGTGGCGCGCATCCAACGACTCCATTTAATAAAGGTAATTTACCCTTAGGCCCTTATCTTTGCTTTATTTCGTTTCAGTCCTGTAAGTCGTCGAGTCAGTTGTTTAATTTTTGGGTTATTTGCATCAAGGACCTTGCGCTTTATTTTAATTGCATTTATACCCCTGCCAGTAGAGACCCACGTGCTTTGGCACGTGTTTTGTTGGGTTATTTGCATAATGAATCCTGTAGTTCTGGTTGTTATGTATTGAATGAAAAGTTTTTGTTATTTGCAAATATACCCCTGTGAGCACTTTATATGCGCATGTGCGTTATATATTTGGGTAAATTGCATATAAGCCCCTGGACTTTTGATACGAGTTATCAATAAGTCCTTGGAACTTATTTTTATTACATTTAGGTCCTTGAGTGCCCCAGGCACGTGCTTGGCACGTGACTTCTTGGGTATTTTGCACCAGGACCCCAGAACTTTTGGGTATTTGCACTTAGGTCCCTGTGCACAGTGCCCCCTTGTTCTTTTTGAATAAAATATCAAACGACCTCCAAATCCAATGAAATTTTGACACATGGCTCCTGCCATGGTGTAGGAATTTCTATGATTTTTGGGGACATTTTTGATTTCATTTATTATTTTTAAAAATTCAAAAACACTCTTTTTTGCCACTGTTTGACTTTAAAAATACCAAAAAAATATAAAAACTCCATTAAAAATTCTAAAAAAAATTAGACATTGTTGTTTACTGGTTGTTTGATTTTCCAGCCATTTTTGGTGGTTTTTCATCACCTAAAAACCTTAAAATTGAAAAACCCCTAAAAACCCATAAAAATTGTAATAAATAAATTAAAAATCCAAAACAATAATTAGGGTGCCTAAATTTTCCTTGTTCTTCATAGTTTATAGGAAAAATTACCTTCAGGGCTTTTTGAGAACCAAAATTATTTTATTTTTGGGTCTTAAGCCTTGCTGGACAGTACCCTATTTTTGTTGCATTGTTTGATTTTTAATAAATAATTCACCCATTAGAAAATTTCCAAAAATTCACCAAAAACAGTAAAAACTTGAAAAACCTAAAAACCAATTTTCTGGAATTTTTGCTTCATTCTTGTGTGTTGTATAAATTGTGGAAGTTGCATTGTTTCCCTTCCCTCTTATTTTCTTATCTTTTAAAAATCTAAAAAAAAATTATAAAAACAAATAAAAACCAAAAAAAGACTCTCTTGGATTTCTGACTACATCGTAGGCTTTTTAAGCCAATCTGTGCTCCTTGTGTTCGACCCTGGGAGCTATACCAGGTTAATCCTATAGCTAGATCGCTCTTCCTTGTGCTTGCTTGTTTTTATCTTATTTGAGTGATTGATTTTTCTTGACTGACGCATTCGAGTGACTGAGGTCGCAACGACCTAATTTTCATACCTTTACCTTAGTCGCATCGGTTTTCGCGTCGTCACTAACCCGAATGGCAAGGCGTGTCACCATCGACTTGGAGGTCAACATCCCCACACCCTAATTGGGCCACATGTGAGTACAAAAGATAAAATTGTATTAAAAAAGAAATATATGGAAAATAAAAGTAAATGATTTTTAAATAAAAATTAAACATGAAAATGATTCTTATCTTTCAAACTATTTATGGGTATTTTTATTTATTTTTACAACCTTATTTATTATATGTAAATTTTTAAGTGTATACATAAGTATATTTACCTATATTTTACCAATTTTATTTTTATATTGTATTTCAAATTCTATTATCTTATGTACATATTTTATATATTTTATGATATATTTAAGGAACTTTTACCCGACATACCCTATAATCTTTGTCAATTACCTCCATGACCTGTGAAATAACATAATTTCCCCCTCAACCCTGTAAACCTACTCCGTCTTACCCCACAACCCTTACCATTAATTTGAGGCTTCTTGAGTTAGCTTTCTTGGGTTTAGGATTGGGTTAATCAAACTACAACAGATCCAATGGTAGGATTTTCCTCTCTTACTTTTTTCTTCTTCTCTTCTTCTTCTTCCTCTTCATTTCCCTTTCGATGGTGGGACACGAAGAGGGTTGCTGGAGCACGAGGAGGGGACGCTGGAGCACCTCGAATTCTCTGTAGCCCAAAAAAGAACTCCTGCGCAGCACCCAATGA